>CAMQGK010000341.1:5165000-5502500 GCA_947000775.1 Pterois miles
AAAATAGATATGATACGTTACAAAATTATAAATGAAGTTGTACCCTGTTTCAAGACAGACAGACAGTACCTACAGTATCTGTAGATGTATTTTTATATTTAGATACGGTGAATGTAAAGCTCACAGACACTCACTGAGTCCGGTCCCTCTGGTCGTCCTCCCCATGATGAGCCTGTGATCTGGTTGTGTTCTACTTCTGAATCGGATCTATGAGGGTGGAGAAGAGCTCGTCAATGACCAACTGGTCCCAGCCTCCTTTACTGGCAGGATCCAGTAAGTAGACCAAACCCCAGCAGGTCTGCCTGCCTTTAAATCCACGTGGTCGTCGGGTAAAAAATATGCTGGATTTTCTCATTGGATCAAATAATTACATCTGGTAACCTGTAACTACTGAAACTATATTATTTATATTATCTATAATATCAAACAAAATATTCTTTAGCATTTGTGTGTGTGTGTGTGTGTGTGTGTGTTTTGTGGGTCAGTGGTCAGACTAGTGATCCTGAACATCCCATGGTCATAAGACCTTTCTTAACTCAGTAAGTCGTTGGTTGAAAAGACCACATACTCATTGCTTGAATGGTGATAATATATTCACTCCACATTTTAATTGGCACAAAATCTCTTGTTTTTATTACTCCTAAAATTAATTTCCTAATATCTTAAAGTTCTTATTATTGTTAAAAGACAAGCTGGGAAATCTTTGCTTTGTCTGATAAAAGGGGACATCTTCTTTCTACTTCACAGATTAGCCTAAAAATAATAATATTGCATCTTACATTTGTAGGCTTCATTTCATTCCCTTATGAAAACTGATAATAGTATTTGTGTTTCTCTTTTGTTCTAGTTGTCTTTATTCCACTATTTGTCAGCTGTATATCTGTATCGAGGCAGATGACGAGTTAGTAGTGAACCAGAATCTCATTTTAAATCCATTTTTAATGCAAACATAAATGCTGGATATCATTGGAGCTTCATGCGTAGACTCAGTAAGCTCAGTTTCTGTGTAAGACTCCTAAATGTAACCCTTAAACCCACGTTTATTTGTGTTTGGATGCCGAGTCCTGTGGGTAATCCCCTCAAAGGTGCAGTGAGGTGACTTTATCAGCAGAGCAACCTGTAGGGTAGACGGGCCCACACAGCGGCCTTTGCCTTGGGCCCCCACGGCTCTTCGCAGTGAGTAAGTTCAGTTTCAACACAGTGTTTCCCTTCCCGCTTGACTGACAGCTCAATTGCTCATCGCGTGTGAGTGAGCATGGAGGTCAGGGAGGAGCTCAGGTAGGTGTGTACAGGTGACGATGTGCTCCGACAGTAAAGGTGCAGTTACACTGTTAAGTTCAAGCCTGGCAGGGCAGCGATCACGGCTGATTCCAGCAGCATTTCTCACATTCAGAGCATAGTTTTGTACTGAGGAAATCAGAGTAAGACATATCAGGAAGTTAGGTCATCTACAAACAGGAGTGATAAATGAAACGGGCCGTTACTTTGATTTATGCCTGTAATTAGTGGAAGCACACACAGGACCTCGGAAGAGCTGTGCGCCTTTTACAGCACTTACGGGGCTTATCTGACTCTCTGGATCAATGCTGTGAACTTCTGGGGAAAACAGAGGAACAGAGGGGGAGGCCCAAGGCTATTCTAAAGGTGCTGAGCAGTCACGCACATGTGCTTCATCACAGGGGTGACAACTGAAGGCAAAGCCACTGACAACTTCACTAAACACAGGTCTGCCTCCATGTGCTCGGCAGGGTGGAGCTGCTAACACGTCTGGTTTTGGTGAAGCTTTTTAGGCAAATGCCGACGCTACAGGACGGTTCTTTCAAACATACATTTAAACAACACAGTCACATTTACAGGCTATTGTCAGGAGAAACTGTTAGAAGTTTGACAAATACATTGTTACATACATAGATATTGACAAAGATGCATATTGAAGAAAATACAAGTATGGAGCTTAATTTGATTTAAATTTACCTTTTAACTAACTCTGTGCATTTCAGACTAAAACTAAGTGTCAGTTATCTTAATACGTTGAAATTTCAGCTGACTGATGCTTTCATTCATGGCTGCACTAAAGTATAATGCAAGAAGGGCATGAATACCGGGTGTGCATAATTATGTACTGGAACAATGACCATTTTCTAAACATGCAACAGGTTTATAAAATGAATAATTAATACTGCATTGCTTGAGGAGAGGCAAACAAAAGTAATAATCAATATGCATTATATAAACAGCTTTAAACACATTAGGGACTTTGAGTACACACTTTATCTCTACACTAACTATCTCACTAACTCATGGGTAGAGACATAGGGAGAGTTAACGGCTACTAACTACAATATGAGATTTCAGAGCAGTAAGACGACAGGGCTCCAAAAGCACCAAACCATCTGCAGAAAACTACAAGCTCATTGGTCAAGAACAATGCAAAATAATTTAAAGCACTCATCAATACTTTTATATTAACAATGGATCAAATGGTTATGTGTAATGTGAGAGGTGTACTTGTAGTGACAACCCAGTACGAAGTGTTTTAGCATCTTTCAGCTGTTTGTTTTGATTTTATAACCCGGTACTCGCATCAGCTCTGTATCCGCACAGCTGTCGGAATCGCCCTCGTTTCCATGTTAGTATTGACCAATCGTATTTGAGCAGACTTTGTTTCCATGCAAGTAAACAGTCCATGTGGAGAGTAAAAGAGGTGGAGCTTATTGGTTGAATGCAATCTCAGAACCCATCAGCTATCATCTGATGACAATTTAGCTCGCTTTTTAAAATTTCTCCGCATCGATATGCAGATATCTCTTTAGCAGCTAAAGATTAGCCATAGACGTCGTCTCTCAACTTGCATCTCAAGTTGCTAATCGGACTGTAAACAGAAGAGGACGTCTTGGCCCAGATCTGTTGGAACCTCCAAAATATTGGTTGTTGCCCCAGAACTGTCCCTGAAAAACTTGATGCGTTTGGCAAGATTTTAGCTGGTGCTCCTGTCTCTTCCACCACCAGTCGGTTAGCTTCTTGTCTTTGAGATTAAGCTACGAAGATCATGCTTTAAAGAAAAACAGTATTTCTCAAAATTATGTTGTAAGTTATTCTCCCAACCCCTGAATAGTCATTCACACTCCCCCTAATGAATTCAAGGAGTAAGAGACCTAAACTCTCGTTATTAGGGTGGTGCTGAAAATTCTGCAGAAAATTAGGCTATAAAGGTATGTTGTTGTGGGCTTTTTCATAATATTTGAAATTAATAGTATTTATTGGTGAACATAGTGGAGCATTTATTTGCTAAAGAATCAGCTATTTACCTGATTTTTAAGACTTGGTGAAGACCAAACTAGAGCTAAAGGAGGGTGAATATTGGACTCACATTTGTTGGATGTCCACAAAACGACTGAATGAATGTTAATGTTGCTCTGCAACTATTGGAGGTGTAAGCGTGGGGTCTGGGGTTCATCCTCAGGAAAATTAGAGTTTCAGTTGTGGTGACTTATAAAAAATAAAAAATAGGTATAAAAATAAAATAAAATAATAATAAAATAAGTACACTACAACACATTTTTTGTTAAATATACCTACTTCCAATTTATAATTAAAAGAAAAAGATTAAAAGAAAAGAAAACTGAAAAATTCGCCCCTGTAGCGTGAATTTGTGTGAATCTCTGGTATAAAATAGGCTCATATTCATCAGTTTTGCCTCTTCTTCTCTCACTCCCTGAAGGCGCTTTCAAACACAACACCACTGCTCTGTGAAACCTGTTTATTCCAGTGGCTACAACCAGGCCATGACGGCTTTGCTGTGAACTGTGGCGAGTGTAGTTCAAACGCAGTGTCGCAAGCAGATCTCCTCCGCTGGGAAAAGACATTTGGTGTAGCGCTATTGCTGTCTGGGTGGAAACAGGGGGGCTTATACATGCTGTACTGTTCAAGAAACATGTTGAAATAACAGGAAGTAAAGAAAAAGGGTGAAAAATTGTCCTAAATGAGAAAGAATGGACAGGAAAGAAAGAAGGAGTCGAGGGAGGATATGTGTGTAACAGCTGTTTTATCAACATGTTTGTCAAAATGAATTTATGGTGACAATATGTCAAAGCTCAGGTTGTTCTGCTGCCCCAAGTGGCCAAAAATCAGTAATGCTGCTTTAAAGTACATAAAAGTTCCCTGAGCTAGCAAATGTTAGCATACCTTGCTAACTGGAACATTTCATCATTTTAGACAGCTAAAAGCACTTCTCTGTTCTGCTATAGCCAAAAAACAGACCAAGAAAAGTCAAAAACAGATAAACGAAATTAGAAATGAAGCGTCAGGGATATGATGACAAAAACGTCACATGAGCCGTATATACTGAGTAATGAACATTCAACTTAACATGACCCAGCACTGTAGCAGTCTGTGCTTTGATGAAGTCCTTTATCATGAGGGGTTTACATTATTTTGTCTGGTTTTACCATCTGTAAGAGTTAACAGACAAGAAAATAAATGTACAAATAGACAAGTACATATACACACATGCAGAAACACAGAGACACACTCGGGATTGTCCGTGCAGCCCGTCTTGTTAATTACTCTCCATTAGTGATGAATCAACCTGCCGCCGTGTGATTGGTCTGACTACCACCAAACCGAACTGTCATCTGGCTTGGCGGTGAATCAGCGAGAGTTGAGTTCTGGGGCAAACCCCTTTACTTTGGTCCGACCGCGAGCGCCTCATTACAAGTGAATGACCTCAGTGACTCCAAATGTCAAACTGTCCCACAACAACCCCCCCGACTCTCACCCCGATATTTCCCAGAAGTCCATAAATCCTGAATTTTTCTTTTCTTTGCCGACGCTGAAAAAAAAAAGAAAAAGTTCATGAGAATGATGCTAATGAGCATTTCAAGTATCCTAATGACCTTGCAGATTAACTGAGCGCTCATTGAGGTACCTCTATCTGTATGGTCTTTTTTTTTTTTTTTTTTTGTCCGGGCTGCGGAGGCCCTTGCCAAAGCGTAGTCAGCAGCCCGTGAAGGCGTCTCCCCTCCATTCTCACACTAAAAGGGTATTTTCCCCCTGATTTCTGAATCGCCGTGCATGTCGAATTTTTTTGTCTTACTGGAGAAAATCCTTTTCAGGGGTCCGAGGAGTCCAGCTGAACAGTCCGTACTTCTTTGGGAAGAATGGGAGGCTTATTACGTGTTCAGCCGCATGACTGCGCTTTTCAAATCCACGGCCACTAAAAAAAGCCTTGCCCGCTTCGATCCTTGTAACTGTTGTCGTCACTCTTTGTTTTTATTGGCCTAATTGAAGAGACTGACAAGAAGCCCATGGAAAACATCCAGTGAATAGACTGTGAATAGCTTTTGATGAAGGCGGAGGTGTTTTGTTTTTGTGGATTACTGTGTTAAAGGAATGTGGAAATGAATGTTGATGACAAGTTTGATCATATTTTAAAAATGGTTGAGGCACATTTTTGCTCTTTGTGAGTTTTGTCCTCTGCTCCTCTGCAAACATTGGTTATGCTTATAAATGTTTGCTTCCTGCAGGAAACTGAGCTGGGTGATCACAATTCACATCTGATCTTAGTGCAAAATGTGAATATGTAAATATAAATTCCCCCTCTGAGGCAAAAGACACATCTGTGTTCACATATACAGCAGAAAACAGCACCAAAGGCTGTCGCTTCTCCTTCCGTTGCCTGATGAGGCCTAATCTTATCTAGTCTCAGCATGATGACAGTGTTGCTATTCTAACCCAAACCAGGTCTGTCATTAAAAGTCACTGAAGCTTAGTTGTCTTCCCCCTTGTGTTTACCTCCTTCCCCCTGTGAGAGGTCAAAGGTGAAGCAGCGCTCAAAGGGAGGCTAGGCCTCTCCTCGGCAACCCCCTCCCCGAGCCTGTCTTTGGTGTTTTTACAAGAAAGTAATGATGACGGACAGTCAGGCGCGATGGGCTGCAGCCCGCAGAGGTGGAAGTCACGCAAGGTGCTGCATCTTGTCCCAGGAAGAGTTCCCCCCGTCAGATCCACCATATGAACCAAAGCAGCAACGGTTGAGGAAGTAGAAAGTAGGGAGGTGTGAGGAGTAATTAGCCCAGCAGAGAGCTCAGGGGCAACATGATCTCAGGATGGAGATTACACTGTACAATCAGTCTAGCAACAGGCAGGAAAAACAGAGCTTTGTCAGCTTTTTTTTTTCTCTTGTTCCCAAGAGACGTATATAAAAAGATTTGTCATAATCAAAGCAGCAGATGCTGAGATATTTTAGTCTTTGGTATGTGTCAAAAAACAATACATCCCACATTTCCCAGAATGCAACTTGAAAGCATGATTTCAGTATAGAGATGCGAAGTCCTTCCCCTTCCACTGGACCCCAGGGACCTTATTTCGGAAACGGTGGTCAATGGAAAGCAACAAATCCTTTTTTGATCCTGTTTGAATTGCGCCATGAATCACACATATGATGTTTGCTGTTTTAAAACATCATTTTTTCAAGTCAAGAATGTCACAGTTTGTCGTTGGTTTGTCGTAGTACCATTTAGTTTTGTGTGAAACCACTCAGTGAACTACATCTATCTGTACATCTGTAGGTCACCAACACCAGCTAGCTAGCTAAGGTAGCTATGACCATACACAGATGAAACGTTGTCTTTTGTGGTGTGTTTAATCCATTGAGTCCTGGACCTTTTATCAGCCAGGAAGTGGAAGAACACACAAGACCTGCTGCTGGTGTGAGTTCATCCCAGTAGCATCGTAGCTTCAGAGAGGGAAACGCCACTGACAGACCTTTTGGGTGTGTCGTCATTCTAATGATGTATATTCAGTCTTACAACAAACTGCGACTTTCTTGACAAACATCATAAGTGTGGTTCATGGCACAACTGAAATGGGTTAAAATCATAAATACCCAGTTCTGTCAAACTCTGTGCCCTCCTGTTTGGAGCATAGAATGAATTTAGATTATAAACATGAAGTTTCCAAGCCAAATGAAAGATAATGACACTGATGTGTAAAATCAGTGGAATTCACCTTTAATTTTAAATAAAAACAATACTAACGCTGGAGTTACAGTTACAATGGTGATTTTAATCAGTAGCTGTAGTGGAAACTCTTCATTTGAATGAAGCCGTACAAAAACAAAAGCACATAGATGTCCCAGTTATGCAAAAGCTCTGAGTCTTTATATCACATTACAAATTGTTGTCTTATGTTTGTGTCTTCATGGCTGGAAAAACCCAAACAAACCCAGCATCAGTCCTCTGAAGCAGTAAACTGTGACTTATTTTTCCAGTCATGTGAAAACAAAGGGTGTATAAAATGCCCAGCCACAACTGTGGGACGATCTGATCCTGGTGACCAAGAAAGTGAACGTTGCAGGCTGCGCATTGATTTACACGGACGTGACTGTAATTTATTTAAGATTTGATGCTGTATCTCGGTGCCACAAAAACCTTGTTTTTAGAGGGAGCTCTTCAGAGGGTCTAACCTGGAATAGTTTTCTCCAGATACCAGTCTTCGCTCCATTCCCTCATCCAGAGATTCTTTGGTCTTCAGCTGTGTTTCTGACCTGAGGTTTGTTTCTGACGCTGGGTGTCTTTGGTTTAATGCACCTCCATGAGTCCCGATGAAGATACAGAAAACCGTCACAGTCGATGTTGCTCCATTGAAACTCTCTGGAATCAGTAAACCATGGATTATATCTGGGAAACCGAACAAATGTCTGTTGGAAGTAAGACTGGATTTGACAAAGACTATGTTTGACAATGTTTGCATGACTACATTAGTTTAATTAAGCTTTGTCATTTTTATTATTATGCTTGCCATCAGCATGGAGTAAATCATATTCATGTGGAAGGATGTTGCATGAACTCGTGTTTTATGAAGGTGATCAAACAAGCATAAATTTACTCTACCTGTTTTTTCTTTTTTGCATGTTTTAATGCATTAACTGGAAACATTTGCTAACTATTTTCAAATACATTTGGTATAGTTTTAGATTTACAGATAGTGTTCCTGACAGCCATTAGTTTGATTGAGTTTTCTAAGCCACCGCAGTGAAAGTCAAACTTGCATCCTATCACTGTTATGTAGAAAAGCAGTGTAGACTTATCAGATCCTTCTGCAATTAAACTGCATTATCAAGTAAAGATCATGTAATACTGTATTTCACTACTCACTACTCACTATTCACTCAGTTAAATCAAGCATGTTTTAAACATCAGCAAATAGATTTTCATATTGTAATGAATGGAAACCAGTGGACTGCTGGAATAGTTGATACATGTAACACACATACTGTATGAACAGTATGTATATAAACACAGTTGGTGAGCTGTCATTCAAAGCACATGTGATTTGTAGTAGATTGGGTAAAACCTTTGGTGTGGTCCTTTAACGGTGCTTTCTGCAGAATTCACAGCGTATACAGTATCTACCGGCTGAGCCGCCAGCGGTAACAGTGCAAACAACAGCAACACTGCAGTTGCTGCAGTGCACTGCAGTTTACAGATCAGTGTTAACCTGATGGGGGAACCGGAAGGTCGGGGCTGTGCTTCCACAGCAGTGCCTTCGATTGGGTTGCTGTTATCTGCTGTAACCACCACGCGGCGCAGAGCGGCAGCCATGAGCTCGCCGGTGGGACACGCTCACATGCACGAACATGCACAAAAGCTGTGTTTCCACTGCGTGGTGCGGCTGTGCTCTGTTTGACCCGACTAATGTTTGGTACCAGGTCCTTTTCTCTAGCTGTGTTTCCACGGTGGATACTAAATCCCTCAGTTTAGGTGGGATTCTCAGCTCGTCGTGAAACTGCCGTGGCTGTTGATGACAGCTTGGCTAGTTCAATTCAGTTTATTTTATTTTATATAAATCATAGTCAGATCATAACAGAAGTTATCTCAAGATGCTTTTCAAAAAGAGCAGGTCTAGTATCGGCTCAGCTGGCTGGTGCCAAGAATGGAGCGGTTCAGTTGGTAACATCCACAAGTTTACTAATGGAAATGCAAAAATAACGTCTCAGGTAGACATTACTCCGCCTACATAGCAAATGGTTGTGTACAGCTATATTAATGCTCTGGATATCATAATAAAGCACCTTTATATCAGTCAGAATCCCTGACTTTTTTTTTCTCAGATTTATTTTATTAGCTCATTCAAAATGCAGTTTGTTGTTTGAGGGCATCGTATAGCAACCAGTCTTGCAGGAGGAAGCCACGAGATCCCTCCCTTATAGTCCCATATGAGCGGCTACTCAGCTCTGAACAGTATGTCCTTAGCTTATTGTTTCACAGGGGGATTGGTATTTCCTTTAAGCCTGTGGTTGTTGCTGATACAGATAGTGTCATATGGGGGCAGATGAGGTCGTGTAAGGTTTTCTTTTTTTTTTTTTTCTCACTGGCATGTGGTAAATGTTGTGTAAAAGCATTTTGGATTTCTTCTTTGCTCGACTCAGATAATGACAGGATGGACTGTGGGTTGAAATTATGGACAAATCATGAGTCCAGTGCAAAAGCATAAAACACTAAATACAAATGCTTGGAGTCTGGAGATGGTGCTTTTCATGATTAAGTAAAAATTACTAACTACTTAAAACTTAAATGATGTACAATGTTTTAACAATCATCCATGTTGAGATTAAAGTGGGGGGGTTAATGCTGGTTCTGATAGAAAGGTGTCAGAACACACAGTGCATCACAGTTTGTTGCGTATGAGGCTGCGTAGCCGCAGACCGGTCAGGGTCTGGCCTGGTCTGCTGAATCACATTTGCTTTTACATCATGTGGATGGCCGGGTGAGTGTGTGTCGCTTACCTTTGGAAGACTTGGCACCAGGATGCACTATGGGAAGAAAGCAAGCCTGCAGAGGCAGCGTGCACACTGCAAAAATGGTTCAAAAATAGTTTGAGGAACACAACAAGGAGTCTGAGGTGTTGACTTGGCCTCCAGATCTCAATCCAATCGAGCATCTGTGGGATGTGCTGGACCTGCTTTAGCTTAGGCGGGTTGTCATAATGTTATGGCTGATTGGTGCTTGTGTATATTAGGCATATTGTTTGTGTTGCGTTTGCCAGTGACACCCTGTTGTGCACATATATGTTATTACTGTGCTGAATGCCACTCAATGATAACATAGACAGTGTTTGATAAAGATGAAAAGCTATTTAACAGGCAAATTTCCTTTAGGGACGTTAATCACAATTAATCACGACTGTCTACAGGTAATCATGAGTTATCACAAATTAATCACACATTTTTTGTATCTGTTCAGAATGTACCATAAAGGGGATTTGTCAAGAATTTAATACTTTTATCAAAATGGGAGTGGACAAATATGCTGCTTTATGCAAATGTATGTATAGAATTATTATTGGAAATCAATTAACAACACAAAACAATGATAGATATTGTCCAGAAACCCTCACAGGTTCTGACTTTAACATAAATAATATGATCAAATCATAACATGGCAACAACAG
Organism: Pterois miles; assembly: GCA_947000775.1. Lineage (NCBI taxonomy): Eukaryota > Metazoa > Chordata > Actinopteri > Perciformes > Scorpaenidae > Pterois > Pterois miles. The sequence goes on from CAMQGK010000341.1 coordinate 5,175,450, forward strand.
CTGTCAGTGTGTCAGAGTGCTGACTTGACTATGACTTGATCCAGACTGACTGGGACTATCATAAAGTGGGCATGTCTGTAAAGGGGAGACTGGTGGGGACCCAGAGAACCCATTTACATTCACACATCTGGAGGTCAGAGGTCAAGGGACCCCTTTGAAAACGGCCACAACAGTTTTTCCTCACCAAAATTTCGCTTGAGTTTGGAGCGTTAATTAGCCTCCTTCCCAACATGCTAGTAAACATACTAATGGATTCTTTAGGTTTTCCAGTTTCATACGATAGCGGTATCTACACTGAACTGTAAAACTGAGCCCACAACAACCTAAAAGTCACAAGTTGTGTTAGAAAGAGAAACTAGAGACATTAAAACAGATTTGCATTAACGTGTTATTAGTGTATTAACCTTGACAGCCCTGATTTTCAAACAATTTTGAAAACCAAAAATGATGTAATTACCAGAATCGTTATTAAATATCTCACTTAGGGCATCCTGCATTCTTCAAGGTAAATGTGATATATCACAACATCTATGTTTCATCTAGGTTTTAATAATCTTTCATATTCGTTGTTTTGTAATCAATGCATAATGGTGTCTTTTATTGTAGAAATGATGGTTAAGTGAGACGAGTGAAGGAGAGAGATGGGTGGTCTTCTGTACTAAAAAAAAGCCATGAAGAGAAATAAATACCAGTGCTGAATATGTTGCTGTAACCTACAGTGGAAAACAAACTACTTCCTCTCCACCCACATCCCCCCTTCCCCCCTAAAGACGTACCCATACAGAAATAAAATAAAGTCCCAGTGGATCTGATTCTATTGAGAGAAGGAAGGGTGGAGGGATACAGAAAGAGCAACACAGCAAAACACAGCTTATCATCTGGGTTAGAAACCAACCGTGCACGCACGCAGACGGTCTGCTTTTATTCAATTTGGTCAAAAACAAATGCGAACATTTAATTATAAGAGAGACCATGCTTACATTATATGTGTCTTGGGCAAAAAAATCATCCCTTTAAAATTCATCATTATACCTTTAAATATGTTGGATCAAACGATCTTCACTTTTAAGTTTAAAAATTATTGTAGTTATTATATAATTTCTCCTGGGTGTGCGCTGTGTGTTGGTTCAAAAGACCCGTGTGAAGCAACTACGTCTGCAAAGTTGTCCTTATTTTATCACGTTGAAAGGGACAGACGTCACACAAATAGATGCTTGTTTACTTTGGATGACACACTTCCATTAATGAATAGTGAAATATAATCACCAGCATTTCAATAAAAGGTTCGGTACAAGGTGCAGCTTTTGAACTTGTTTGCATGCTTGTCAAGTTATTTTTAGATCCAGGTTGCCATAATCGTCATGGGAGAAGAAACAAAGCAAATTAGAGACTATTAATTATCAACAGCAGTGGCTTAAGTGCTTTTTATCTCTTCTTTATCTTTTTCACTCATTCGACTCATTCTCTTATATAACAACTCAGACTGTCAAAGTTAACATGATAATATTGCCTTAACGCAACTCATTTCTTTAACACTACTTTTTAGGTTGTGGCAGCTCAGTTTTGAAGCGAGATTGAAGACTTTATATGAAACTAGAAAACCAGTGAAATCTATTGGTCTCCATCGAGTAACGGCAGATACCGTTTCCCTGGGGCGTCATCAGTTATGTTCATTTTGTCTGATTCTGCACCTCACAGCAGTGGATGGATGTGTAGCTTCAAGAAACCGTGTCCTCTCTACCACGTGTAGTCTGTCCATGTGGTAGAGAGGAAGTTCTTTATATATGTTTGTACTCTATTTACCTCATACTGTCATTCGACTGACATTTACATGACTGTCTGTCTTATGCAGTAATAAGGGATTTGGAAGTTGTTGTGGTTTGCACAAGGGCTGTAGAAGTTGATAATAACACATTAATGCAATTTGTAGCAGGCTCAGGTAAATCTAGAGTGAAGATATTGGCATCATATGAAACTAGAAAACGTAAAGACTCCATCAGAACCAACCAGGTCAGACTAGCTTGCCGAGAAGGAGCTAAATAACGCTCCAAACTTGCGCTAATATTTGATGAGGAAAAACCGGTATGTCCATGTTCAAAGGGGTCCCTTGACCTCTGACCTCCAGATGTGTGAATGTAAATGGGTTCTCTGGGTCCCCACCAGTCTCCCCTTTACAGACATGCCCACTTTATGATAATCCCAGTCAGTTTGGATCAAGTCATAGTCAAGTCAGCACTCTGACACACTGACTGCAGCTTGCCATGTTATGATTTGAGCATATTTATTTTTATTCTAAAGTCAGTACCTGTGAGGGTTTCTGGACAATATTTGTCATTGTTTTGTGTTGTTAATTGATTTCTAATAATAAATATATACATATATTTGCATAAAGCAGCATATTTGCCCCCTCCCATGTTGACAAGAGTATTAAGTACTTGACAAATCTCCCTTTAACATACATTTTGAACAGATTTGTGATTACTTTGCATTTAATCGTGATTAAATATTTTAATTAATTGACAGCCGTAATAACAATATATGTAGAATAATAATTCAAGCTCCAGTCCTTCGAAATCCAATTTGATTTGGCATATCCGCATTAAAGCACATCTTAAGCTGAGACTCTAGGCTCCAGATGGCTGTGGGAGTTAATGTGATGATAGAATAGTGGTGATTTGGCCCCTACATGACAAAAGGACCCCTGCTAAATAAATAAAGCGTGACTGTCCCCTGTTGTGGTTGGAGGAAGCGGTCTCACCCACACAAATAAAGCCTCCAGTCTGACTGTGAGAGCGTGGCGACAGACCTCTCAAGCATGACGTTCCCATCATGTTGCCACAACACTGTCAGAATGTCACAGCTCCTCAACATGTTGCAGATAACGGTGACACGGGGGGAGCGGGCACACTTGGACAATCAATCTGAAAAGCGAAGGCGAAGGTTTTTTGAGGGCATGGGAGGGTGAGCAGTGAACCATGTTGGCGGCGGCGGCGGCGGTGCAACGGTCACCTTACAGAGTCTCTTTGTGATGTGTCTTTTAATTTGAAATGAAGAGGAGAAAGTCCATAATTTAAACATTAAAGCTACACTTATAAATATTTTTAGAATAAAAATTAATCAAATGATTACATGTAATGGGAATAGAGAGGGAATAATCTTACAATCTGTTTTAGCATCTTTCAGCACAGTTTTGGTTCACTCACATTCTCATCTGCTTCGTTTTCAGCAACAACGGGAAACAGTTAAATTGTTGTTAAACCCACACAACAAAGTTAGCAACAAGAAACTGTCATGAACTGGTGGAGACCAAAATGGAGTTAAAGAGTTTGAAACTCCACATGAATGCTAACATTGCGTTGTATCTGCTGTACGTGTAAATAGGCAACTGTTGGCTAATATATCAGCAATAAAACCTTCATACTAGAGCTGTAAGAAGTACTCATGTACTTTACTCTAGAAAAAGTACTAATACCACACTGTGAAACTACTCTGTTACATGTAAAAGTCCTGCACTGATTATTACTTGAGTAGAAGTATTATCAGGAAAATGTACTTAAAAAAAAAGTACTCAATGCAGAAAAAAATGTCCCCTGTGACTGTTATACTAGTAGATATGGTATAATCTAATATACAGTATGTTAGATTATTATTACTCATGCATTAACATTTAAGCAGCATTTTAATGTTGCATCTAAGTGTACTAATGATTACTGTTATTATGGATTAATCTGCTGATTATTTTCTCTGTTACCTGATTGAATGATTGGTTTGAAAATCTTCAGAAAATGTTGAAAATTCAAAGAAAAAGCAGCAGATTCTCATATTTGTGAAACTGGAACGATGAAATAATTTTGCATGATAAAGGATTTATCAAAATAGTTGGCAATTAATTTTCTATCAATGAAGTAATCAACTAAACGTTTCAGCTGTACTCATCAATATTTTGAGTGCAAAAATCTTACTAGTAATAAGTAACCAGCAATTTTAAGCTATCAGATAAATGTAGTGAAGTAAAATGTACAATATTTCCCTCTGAAATGTAGTATACAGACCTCAAATTTGTACTTAAATACAGTACTTGAGTAAATGTACTTAATTACATATACAGTCTTCTAATTATATTTATTTATTTATTTGTTTCCATCTTTGGCTAATTTAAAAAAAAAAAAAAAAAAAATGACTGTCATGAACCTGCGTTACAAATGTTGACAGGTCTAATTGAGGTCAAACGTAGGTGCCGGTCCTCAGCCACTGTTTGGGTGTGTCTAACGGTCGACGACACAAAGACAGACATGCTCTAATAACTCAGACTGAACTCTAATTAGATCCTAGCGTTGTTCGGTCCTCATCTGGTTGGCGTGAGTCCCTCCCTCTTGTCTAGATTGACAGCAGGACCTCTTACTCTCACGGCCCTGATGCATCATGGTCCATCCACTGAGCGCTTCTATGCTCTTTTTCCACTGAGGCCTTCAAACACAACATCTTTTTATTGCAGCTTTCCCATAATGCCACACTGCCAGTGTTAACTGCAGGTGCCACGGTTGCCAAGGCGCTAACAAGGTGTTAGGTGCAAAGTACTGCCAGGATTGTGTGCGATTGTTTTGTTTCTCTGACTTATGATTTAAAAAAAAAAAAAAAAAAAAAAAAGAGAGGTGTTGTCATGGCTTTGGTACTCCGGCAGAGAGGTGAGAGGCTGAACTGTCACTCTGGATTACTTCTGTCTCAGCAGGACTTTGATGAGCACTGACAGCCTCAGATAACTTTTACAAGCTGGAGGAAGATACGCTTCCTCTCTGTGTTTGGATTGGCTCCCATGGACGGGACACTTATTCAGCTGGCGAGTACATTTGCTGTGCGTGAGCACTGCAACTTTTCCAAGAGGAAAACAATGCTATTGCAACTTCAGATTACTGTCTGTGTGTGTACACATATAAGTTTTAGCTTTAGAGAAGTGGCCAAAAGCTCAGCATTAAATCATTTTATTTTAACGTTGCAGATTGTTGCATTATCCCCTCTCTGCAGGAAGTTTGCTCAGGCACACATGATGCATGTACATTCAATTCAGCTGGATTTATGAATGACATGCTAGAAAGGCTTTTTCCATTCATAAGTCTCTGTGTTCTGCCCTGTGTGTCTGAGTGTCTGTTTCTTTGGCATCGACATTCTTTGTAGTTTACATTCCTGTTTGTAACCAGGTAATGAAAGTGTGTGTGTGTGTGTGTGTGTGTGTGTGTGTGTGTGTGTGTAATATGGAACACACCAAACTGGATGGACAAGGTTAGCGGCACGCAATGCTCTGTAACCTTGAAACTCTTGCAGGCATACATATATGCACACAAACACGGCTGCTCTGCAGCCCCAAACACATTCATAAATTTGTGATTGTAGAGTGTGCATTTTAAAGATCAACGATTAAAATGTATTTATGTTGCACTGATTTTGCTGTCGGTTCCACCTTTTCCCAACTGTTCAAGACTTGGCTGTGGCTGCACAGTAGACGAGGGTGTTCAGAGGTAAGATGAGCTGTCGACGAGTTATTGTTACAGCGCAACCATCGCGTGTGGTGGCTCTGCCCTGACACCTCTCTGTTGCACCGTCTTCTCACGAAAAGATCGAGCGAGGGAGGGGAGGGTTCGCAGCACAGTGCAATATCTAATGAAGAATCTCTCAGAAGTAGCTATTAGAGTCTGTTGCATCAGATAAATGGTGAGCTTGCGTGGATATCGAGATTGTGCTGAAAACCCCAGACGAGCTTGGTTCAGTGGGACAGAGCTGGAGGGCTGTTTCTGGCACACTCTGGAGGGAGACAATACAGCAGGACAATGTGATGAATGCTTACATGTTTCACTCAGTCAAGCCAACATCACATAGCAAAGTGACTGTACAGAAGAAAATGAATCAAACAGTGTTTGAAATACAACACTGCTGTGTGAATGTTGCATTATTTATCTAAAAAGACTCACACAGCACTTCCAGGTTTTACAGATCATTTCCTTTACAGTCAGTTATAAAGAAGGCACATTTCTCTGACTGATAACTTAACAGTCTAGACACACATTCAGCTACCTGATGATGTGTTCAGTATGAACAGCAAATCTAACATTATTAAACATGACCAAATTATCCACAGCTGTTTGTGAAGGCCCTCTAGGCACTGAAACGCTGTGACTGAGGGGTTGAGGCTGGATGAGCCAGTGGCATTTTATCTTAAATCACACGTTAAAGCACAGCCTGTTGTCTGTTACATGGCAACTACAACACACAGCAGAATTAGCAGTCTCTCTCTTTCTCATTTACATTTTAGGTATTAAAGGTGCAACGCCTAATACCGAGCCACCAGCTCCAAAGAAATAGGGGGCGGCATTTCACCTCCAAGAGACGGTCAAAATAACACTGCTATTTTCTAATCTTCACATGTGGCGTCGGCCTATAGTTTACGTCTGTCAGCTCTGTGTTTACTGTGACTAATTGGGGGCTGTACGGTCCAAGTAATGTTATGTTTTTGTAGTTTTTTATTGGCTTGATTCCAGGGTGGAAGCCAAAGGAAGTTACTTTGTGTATGTTGGTTTTGTCCTCCCGGCTGACTGGGTACTGCTTTGAGGGGAGAACATGGCTTCAGTTAGAAGCTTGGGTTCGGCCGTCAAAGACCCCAGCACCGGGAGTCCCAGGAAGCTGAGGGAGTGCTGGGTCTAGTTTGCTGATCAGGCGAGGAGTTGGAGCAGCAGACCCCTGGGACCGGTGCTGGGGTTTGCTTCGGCTGAATTCAAGCTAACTGTCAACGGAAGCACCGTCCGTCTTCCAGAGACAGCCCGACTTTCCACTCGCCAACAGTTTTTGAAGATTGCATACAGAAGCCCCAGATCAGAGGCAAATCAGTGCTCGCTCCCATGAGCGACGATTGCCATTTGTGAGAGGCGATCTGAGAGATATCTGGCAGGTTAAATATCTCGATTTGTCTGTGAGTCCAAATCCTGTAATCTGAAAAATGTTTTGACTGGCAATGATGGCAGCAACGAACTTATTAATATTTATTTATTTAGTTATTTATTTACTTAGCTCCAGATATCTGCAGACAGACAACCCCTTGCTATTTGCGTCTCGCCCCACCATTCTCTCTCCTCCATGTTTCTTTTCCTTTTCTTACTTGTTTTTTTGCTGCAAATCAGCACACAAGTGACTTGGATCGCTTGATACTTCCAGTCATCCATTTCTGGAGGAAAGTACTCCTGTCTTGTGAATAACCCTGCGTCTTTTCCCATATCACTTCCCATGTATGTTTTAACATAATTTGGGGACCAGACTGACTTGCTGGGGATTCCTCCTGGTGAAATGTCTTGTGATGTGTGACCACCCTGTCGCCTGTCAGTTGTGTAATATAACTAGTGCTGTCAATCGATTAGAATAGTTGATCATGATTAATCGCAAATGATTTGACATGACATGATTTAATCTGCTCAAAATGAATCTTGAAGGGAGCTTTGTCAAGTAATTAATACCATTATTAACATGGAAGTGGATAAATATGCTTGTTTTATGCAAATGCATGTATATATTTATCACTGGAAATCAATTAACAAAAAACAATGAAAAGTATTAACCAGAAACCCCCACAGGTTCTGCATTTAGCATAAGAAATATGCTCAAATCATAACAAACTGCAGTCCAACAAGCTACAACAGCTGTCAGTGTGCTGACTTGACTATGACTTGATCCAAACTGACTGGGACTATCATAAAGGGGGCATGTCTGTAAAGGGGAGACTGGTGGGGACCCAGAGAACCCATTTACATTCACACATCTGGAGGTCAGAGGTCAAAGCACCTCTTTGAAAATGACCATGCCAGTTTTTCCTCACCAAAATTTAGTGTAAGTTTGGAGCGTTATTTAGCTCCTTCTCGACAAGCTAGTCTGACCTGGTTGGTTCTGATGGAGTCTTTATGTTTTCTAATTTCATATGATGCCAATATCTTCACTCTAGATTTACCTGAGCCCGCTACAACCTAAAAATTACAAATTGCATTAATGTGTTATTATCAACTTCTACAGCCCTTGTGCAAACCACAACAACTTCCAAATCCCTTATTACTGCATAAGACAGACAGTCATGTAAATGTCAATCGAATGACAGTATGAGGTAAATAGAGTACAAACATATATAAAGAACTTCCTCTCTACCACGTGGACAGACTACACGTGGTAGAGAGGACACGGTTTCTTGAAGCTACACATCCATCCACTGCTGTGAGGTGCAGAATCAGACAAAATGAACATAACTGATGACGCCCCAGGGAAACGGTATCTGCCGTTACTAGGTTTCATGGGAAACTTATTTGTTGACTTCTGTTGTTTGTCTGCTGGGTTTACGTTACTGTTCACCATAATCCAGCCTCATTTCACTTCCAAATGCTTAGATCTGTGATGCTTCATTCAGAGCCGCCACTTAAGTGTAATCTCTTTGATCAAGGCCTTTTCTGCAATACTCAAGCCAGGCCTCCTCCTACAGTACAACTGAAATTGTGTGGTAATTATCGGACTGCTGATGGTGGCACTGACAGCTTCCCATTGTGTTGTGTAAGCCCTGCCAGTCCCTCTTGCTGTTGACATGTGTGTGCTGAATTTAACACTTTCCACAGATCTTAGTGACAGACCTTTGTTTTCATGTGTTTACTCGTTGCTAATTGATGTCAACATCGGCTGCTTTCCTTCTTCCACCCACCGCAGGTTAAATATGACACATAAAAAAACAGGATGCATAAGGTCAAAAGTCATAAATACAGAATTAATCCTCAAAAAGCAAAATTAAATTAATTTCACATGTCAACAAATAAGTTGGAATAGAGCTGTAGAGAGTATGACGAGACTCAACCTTCATACAGCAGAGCCATCACCATGGATAGTGTGTTTTTATAAGCATTTAGGCGTATTACAGTAATCTCTCTCCCACCCTGGAAATAAAGCAATGCACCTCAACTGGAACCTGGTGTGAAAGACTGAGAAGAAACCTCCTGGGTAATGGCAATACAATTAAACTCAACGTGTGTCACGGTCTGCGTATCCCGCCCATCCCCATACGTACAGTATTTCCCAAAAAGTGATTATCCACCTGCACAGTACGTGATATTACCACCTTTCTATTTTTAACGCTGATACATTCGCTGGTGGCTGCCCATTGTGTTTGCACACTTGGCTCGGTTTTATCACTTTGATGATTGGTTGGAAAATAACTGTCACGTCAGGTACAGAAAACAACAATGTGGTGCCCCTTTGTCTGTCTCTTTTTATCAAACCTTTTATAGCTTCCTGGTTTCGGATTAAGGGGGGTGTAGGGGAAAAAAGCCTTCCACCATATCTTTACAATTCTGCTGAAGTCAAATACACAAAGGGAGTGTATGTGCATCCGTATCCATGGGTGTATCAATGCTGTAGTATTAGTTAAGGGCTGGAATCGATCAGAAAGAAGGCTGCGATATACAGAAGGAGACCTAATCAACCTAATCTGAGGAATTTAAAGATAAGAGATGAGGAAACCTGCTGTCTTGGTCATTTGATCAAAGTAAAAATAGATCACCTGTGGCCTGTTGTGGTTAAAGATCCATCCACAAATAAGGCGGCCTATAAATAGGTTAGTATTACCCTGCAGTGGCTTTCTTTGTGTAATAATGCACATAAAGAAAGTCACTGCGATTCAGCCTGACACAACATACATATTTATGCTATAACACACACAAACATGGCATGAGAAAGATAATCCAGTGGCAGGATTAGGCAACAAGACCCGACAATTACCTGTACTGCAAACATGCTGTTCCCCCTGCGAGCCAGTTTGAGTCACCAGCATCACTCCAGGAATGTAACCTGGGTCATCGGTAGCGTCCCAGCACATCATACCAGCCTTTACAAAACCCAAGTCCCAACACATCATTACCAGCTTACTCACCATTCCTTACTCATGGAAAATGATCTAAGTCCTAAAATCGTTTCCAACACTTTATGTCCCCTCGGGTTACACCGTTCACAGCAACAACACAGACAGATTCTCAGAAATCACAGTCAGTGTTGCTAATGTGGTTTATCGGCTGGATGGTTACTCCACAGGATGATTTCTTCATATTCTTATACCCCTCTGTCGTAATAAGATTAAACTAATTCACGTTTTGTACATAAAAACTCAAAAATAAAGTGGGAGCAATTCAGACTCACCTCCAAGCTAAAGGCATTTCACCAGCAGCTGGCTTACGGGAAGTAATATATGCTAAAAGCAGCTAAAAATTATAAATTAAAATTTTAAAAACAATATTTATCATCCTTATCTATACTCGTGTAATAAACCACATGTCATATTGTTGGGTAGAGCAGTGGTTCCAACCTCTTTTCTTTTCTGTCATTGAGTAAACTTATGACCTCTGACTACGTGATTTTATTTTTCATATGATATTCAATGCAGAACAACTGATAAACAGCTAAATTAACCAAAATACTGGACTGCAGGAAGTTTGTGTGTGATTTGAGCAGATAATTTCCTGTGAATATTGTATCAGAGAAGAGTTTTCTCATGATTTTAAGTAACTTTTAATAATTACATTTTTTCTAATTATCATACAAACGTAATAGGCTTCTTTTTTAAAAAGAAATTCAATGTTTTCATCTCTGATGCTTGGCCGTTGTTCTGTTAGCGCTGTAGTTGTTTTAGTTGTGTACTTTTCTAATGCAGGACGAGGCTGTTCAGCAGGGACGGGAGGGTCTTCATTGTGCCCTCATCCTCTTTATATATTAAATAATATCTCAAAATTCTTCACAGAAATTAATGAAATGCTGAGATATACAGTGTATGTATTTAAAAAAAAGTTGCCTTACACCCCTGAAAGGACCAGTGTATAACAATTAGGGGGCTGTATTTGCAGAAATGGAGTATAATATTAATAAGTATGTTTTATTTAGTAGATAATCGCCTGATAATAAGAATTGTTGTGTTTTTGTAAGCTTAGAATGAGCCATTCATATCTACATAAGGGGCGGGTCCTCTTGATGGAGTCCACCATGTTTCTACAGTCACCCAGAACGGCTTGGACCAGAGTCAACAACATTACTTAGTTACTTGCTGCCACCGGTCTCTCACTCTTGCTTCACTACTCATTTCCCAAACACACACTCCAGCTGGCTTTAGAGAGGGAAATTCACGTTTTTTCATCGACCGCTGTAGCTCTCCGACCTGCTTGGCACACGGGAGAGGCTTCAGTTCGTCGCAGTCTTCTCACCTCACCTCACCACTAGATGCTACACACTGGACCTTTAAAACCGCTGTGAAGCTTTGGTGACCCCAAGAGGGGCTCAGGACCCCCAGGTGGTGTAGAACAGTGTTCCCTGGCTGCATCTTTTAGTAATTTGATATCTTTGATAAATGAGCCTTGCTTACTTCTGTTCTGGTTTCACTTTGGCTCACTGTGATGTCGTTGTGGCAAACAAGTTAAGAGTTGCCTGTTGACACATTAGCATTTATTTGTCATGTTTGTGGCCAGCTGACAAATATAAGCCTTAAATTCCTTCACTTTTTAGGTGTGGTCTGGAATCTACCAACTCTTGAGGGAAATGCCTCGCTCTGTATCTACTAGATTCACCTGTCATTTGTCTGTCTGCATGCACATAGGTTTATGAGAGCTGTTTTTTGCTGAAAACAGCTGTCTGCTGCAGCTGGAAACAATTAAGTTGCAGGTTGTAAAACCAAAGCAGTGCACTGAAACAGGAGGAGTAGTGCATATACTCGTATACTCTTTTTTTATTTTCCCCTGCTACTTTCGGCATTTGATAACACTTTACAACAACCGTCATTTATTAATGGTAAATTGATAGTTAATTCAAATCTAGTTGTTATTTTACCATTAACAACTATAATTAATGTTTACCAACTATTACTAATGCTATAATTGATGTTATTTTAAGGGTTTATTGTTGCTCACATTATGACATTTTATGTACTGTATTAACTATTTGTTAGTGATTATGAAATTATTTGCAAAACATCTATAAACATCACAGAGATAGATGGACCAGACACTTTGTTAATGGTTAAGAAATATTTTTTTAATCATCTATAAACATTATTTGGCTATTATAAAGCTACAGCTGATGATTATGATACTTTATTACACAGCTTTGTTGAATACTTGATTCTGATTGGTCAATCACAGCGTTCTGCAGTCTGTTATTTCTGTATAACAGACAGTTACTATGGACAACAGACAGTTGCTATGGACAACAGACTGTTGCTGTGGACAACAGACTGTTGCTGTGGACAACAGACAGTTGCTATGGACAACAGACTGTTGCTGTGGACAACAGACTGTTGCTGTGGACAACAGACTGTTGCCGTGGACAACAGACCATTGCTTTGGATGCAGCTCTGATGTCAGCCTCCAGCGGACTGTTTTTGTGTCACATTACTGTTCGAGCAGCCGTGTAATAAGCAGGATAATGTACAGCTTGCAGGTCATTATTGTGAAATAAACCCCTTGCCCTGTTGGGGTTTATTTCACAATAAACGTTAACCCTCAGGTGTTACATGGTTAATACTCTGTAAAGCATCTCTTAACATTATTTAGATAAACAGTTAATACATTGTCAGTGGTTGGTAGTTGGCTTCTGGTCCATCGATTTATGTAATTGTTATATATGTTTTACAGTTTCAGTTTCTTAAAAGTTCATAAATCATATGTTAATCACTAACAAGTACTTGCTATATCATATAAAATGTTATGTGTACAACAGTAAACTGTTAGTAAATACTTTACTAATATAATCAGAATGTAATTGTTGATCTTTTCCTATCAGCTATGATAAATATAGAATTTCTAAACTAATTACCATATTTCATATTACACAAACAAATAATAAAATAAGAAATTATAGCATTACTAATAATTATATGATAATAAACTAAGTTTAATTAACTACCAATTTAGCATTTATAAGTGATGGTTATTATAAAGTGTTACCATAGCTGCCTATAAGACTTGTTGCAAACTCTGCTTGGAGAACTACCTGCTGTAATAGTTTATTATCGTTGCCATATTGTGATGTTCAGACTTAGTGAGCCATAGCAGGGCTGAACATTTGATCTAATATATAACAGCAGCTCTCATCACTGGACAGACTGTACAGAGGCACAGGTGTCCTGTCCTCAGAGCACAGGTTGCTGCTGAGAAGAGGAGGTTGTTGTTTGACAGAGAAGGCCTCTTTGTTGTCCATCGGTGCCGTCCTGCCACGCTGACAACAAAGGTTCCCTTGAGTCTGAGCGGGCCGGGTCAGAGGTCCCGTTCCTCTCAGCTGGGTTAGATAACAGAAGGGTTGGCCATCGGTCTCCCTGGGGGCCGTCTGTCACCAGCCCTTATCAGCATCTGGGATCCCGCTTCATGAGAAGCCTGCAAAAGACCTCCAGGATGATCAGTGTGGAATGTAATTCACCGGCACTCCTGAACCTCTGGTTATTTCCACTGAGTCATTAGACGTAAGAGTATCCTTAAAATTGCAGTCGAATGTTTCCTTTATGAGCTGTAGATCTACATTTAATGTCACTCATATATTCTCAGCAGTGTTTGCAGTGGTGTGTTAATGGGAACTGGTTAGTATAGTTTGGAGCATGCTTGCTTTCATTGCCTTGGAAACAAAATCCACTTGATCCACTTATGTAATGACATAAGCCACACAGTCACTGCTAAAAGAAGAAATCTTTGCAGACTTTTCCAACTCCCTGAGGCGAAGGATGCATGAGAAACACGACTTCATGCATACTCCAAATTACCATAACCTCTATTTTTACATCAGTCTAATATAAACTACTATATATTTATTTTTTCCCTGCCTTCAAGTACCTTATGTCAGTGTGTTCTGCTGGCAGGGAGGTCAGCGTCAGTTTCTGAGTAGTTTTCCTAGAGCTGATTCTTCCCACAAATGCTTGAGAATTTCAATTCAAGATGAAGATGTACAGTAAAGCTTTATATTAACTATTATGATATTAATTTAGTTCACCTTCCCTAATAAATCTTATGGGTTTGAATCTTCCTCGAATATGCATTTGACATTACTGCTCTTTCGTTTTTGCAAGAGACTATTGTGTTTACAGATGTTGTACAACAGAGAAATAGCTAGTACTTCTTCTTGACCCTTATGCCAGTCATGCTGTATGTTGGAGGTGACAGGTGGATGATCTCACAGTGAACCTATATACAAGGACAGGCAGGAATGTCACACAGACTCTATATAGAGTCATGGCTCCTCCACGTCAACACCAGACCCTCCATCTGGAAGCCTCTTTCAAACCTCGGCAACTGACACTGGTCATGTCATCAACACGCCTCCTCAATGAAGGAAAACTACCCCTTCAAATGGAAAGTGTCAGCAGCCAGAGCAGTCAGAGTCCAGCAGCTACACACCATCTGTTCTCTCTGCTGTCTGCGTTATGCACTGCACATCATGATCCAATCAGGGAGTGTGAGGAAAGGGGGACTTGATTGGGTTTGTTTTCTTATCCTTGAGCAGAACCCATCAGTAATATGCAGTGTAAACCATGAGCAGATGGCAGAGTATGAAAACAGAAAGTCAGATGCAAGAAAGATCGAAAAGAAGAAAAAGTGATGTATCAGTGTTTTGCAGCTATTCGTGTGGCCATCTAGACCAGTGGCTCCCAACGTTTTTCACTTTCTTCCCCGTAGAACAAAGTAAGCCAATGTCACAGGTTAAATAGTACATAACATATTGAGCAAATGATTTTTCATCCATCCATTGGCAACCGCTTATCTCGTGAGGGGTCTGGAGCCGATCCCAGCTGGCATTGGGCGAAGGGGGGGGGGGCTATCACAGGGATCAAGGAGATAGACAACCATTCACAATCACATGCACACCTACGAGCAAGTGTCATCAATTAACCTGCATGTCTTTGGACTGTGGGAGGAAGCTGGAGAACCTGGAGAAAAAACCCACGCTAACACAAGCAGAACATGCAAATTCCACACAGAAGGGCCCCAAGCTGGATTTGAACCCGCGACCCTCTTGCTGTTAGGCAACAGCAAATGAAAACAGCAATTTTCCCCTTCTCATAAACTTTTTTGTTAATACTTGATTTTATAGTTCATAAATTTCCAATAGTGTCCAATTACTTTCATAGGAACTTTCCTGTAAATAACCAAAGGAGCAGCAGACTGGATGGAGGTAAAGACAGCAAGGTGAGGAGAGGTGGACCTGAAAAACACTACCATCACCAGGCAGGAAGCTGCAACAATTTTCATTTACATATTTGTGTATCTGTAATGTGTGTTTCTGTGTCTCCAGAAAACCACGGAGGAGCAGCTGGAAAACCACAGGAAGGCTAATCAGCTGCCTCAGAGACGAGAGCGATGCTGGACGAACTCACAGAGTGATGAAATAACAGTAAACAGTACATTTATCTGGCATTTTTGCCTTATTGTATAAAAATAGAGGGTATAGAATGGAATAGTGAGATTACCTAGCATGTGCTGAAACTACTTGACTACACAGACATGCAAGTTTTATTTATTTTTGATTTGTATGTTATTTTATTATTTACCTTTGTTACCAAATTAATGCACAGCGAGGGTTTTGTGACTTAAAGGGCTTTAAATGTAATTAAATGTAACTCACTTTGAATGTCATCATTGCACAAGGCACATTATGATTTCATGATCAGGTCAGCATATAACCTGTTACACCTGTTTTGTGTTGTTAAAGGTTTTGATTTGACTTTCATGAAACATGAAACTAAAATCTGTTTAAAAGAGGTGAACCAGGGTCTGTTAGTGGAGTAACAAATGTTGTATATGTCTGTGTTTTCTGCCCAGACTGCTGAATGGACGAATGGACTTGAAGTGAATGGAGGAGACGAGAACTGGAGTACATGAAATAATATTCTGTAACTATAAAATCAACTACTACTAATACTCATAGTGCAGTATGTTGAAAAAAAGTCATCGAAAATGTCAGTGTATAGTAGATCAAAAAAAGTCATAGTATAGCATGTTTCACAAGTTTTTTCGACATGCTATATTATGACTTTTTTCAACATGCTATACTATGACTTTTTTCATGACTTTTTTCGACATGCTATACTATGATGTTTTCAACATGCTATACTATGACTTTTTTCAACATGCTATACTATGACTTTTTTCATGACTTTTTTCGACATGCTATACTATCACTTTTGTCGACATACTATACTAAGACTTTTTTCGATATGCTATACAATGACTTTTTTCAACATGCTATACTATGACTTTTGTCAACATGCTATACTATGACTTTTGTCGACATACTATACTATGACTTTTTTTGACAGGCTATACTATGACTTATTTCATGACTTTTTTCGACGTGCTATACTATTACTTTTTTCGACATGCTATGCTAATACTTTTTTTGACATGCTATGCTATAACTTTTGTCAACATGCTGTACTATGACGTTTTGCGACAAACTATACTATGACTTTTTTCGACATGCTATACTATGACTTTTTTCATGACTTTTTTCAACATGCTATACTAATACTTTTTTCGACATGCTATACTATGACTTTTTTCAACATGCTGTACTATGACTTTTTTCGACATGCTATACTATGACTTTTTTCGACATGCTATAGTATAACTTTTTTCATGACTTTTTCGACATGCGATACGATGATTTTTTTCAACAAGCTATACTATGACTTTTTTCGACATGCTATACTATCACTTTTGTCGACATACTATACTAAGACTTTTTTCGATATGCTATACAATGACTTTTTTCAACATGCTATACTATGACTTTTGTCAACATGCTATAGTATGACTTTTTTTGACAGGCTATACTATCACTTTTGTCGACATACTATACTAAGACTTTTTTCGATATGCTATACAATGACTTTTTTCAACATGCTATACTATGACTTTTGTCGACATACTATAGTATGACTTTTTTTGACAGGCTATACTATGACTTATTTCATGACTTTTTTCGACGTGCTATACTATTACTTTTTTCGACATGCTATGCTAATACTTTTTTTGACATGCTATGCTATAACTTTTTTAAATATGCTGTACTATGACGTTTTGCGACAAACTATACTATGAGTTTTTTTGACATGCTATACTATGACTTTTGTCGACATGCTATACTATTACTTTTTTCATGACTTTTTTGTACATGCTATACTATGATGTTTTTCGACATACTATACAGTGACTTTTTTCGACATGCTATACCATGAGTTCCTTCAACATGCTTTACTATGACTTTTTTCGACATACTATACTATTACCTTTTTAAACATGCTATACTAAGACTTTTTTTCATTACTTTTTTTGACATGTAATACTATGACTTTTTGCGACATACTATACTATGACTTTTTTCGACATGCTATACTATGACTTTTTTCATGACTTTTTTCGACAGGCTATACTATGATTTTTTTCAACATGCTATACTATGACTTTTTTCTACATGCTGTACTATGACTTTTTTTCGACATGCTCTTCTATGACTTTTTTCATGACTTTTTTGACATGCTATACTATGACTTTTTTGACATGCTATTCTAGAACTTGTTTCAACATGCTATACTATGACTTTCTTGACATGCTATACTAGAACTTGTTTCAACATGCTATACTATGACTTTTTTCGACATGCTATACTATGATGTTTTTCAACATGCTATACTATGACTTTTTTTGAAAGGCTATACTATGACTTTTTTCAACATGCTATACTATGACTTTTGTCGACATGCTATACTATTACTTTTTTCATGACTTTTTTGTACATGCTATACGATGATGTTTTTCGACATACTATAAAGTGACTTTTTTCGACAGGCTATACTATTACCTTTTTCAACATGCTATACTAAGACTTTTTTTTCATTACTTTTTTTGACATGTAATACTATGACTTTTTGCGACATACTATACCATGACTTTTTTCGACATGCTTTACTATGACTTTTTTCGACATGCTATACTATGATGTTTTTCAACATGCTATACTATGACTTTTTTTGAAAGGCTATACTATGACTTTTTTCAACATGCTATACTATGACTTTTGTCAACATGCTATACTATTACTTTTTTCATGACTTTTTTGTACATGCTATACGATGATGTTTTTCGACATACTATACAGTGACTTTTTTCGACAGGCTATACTATTACCTTTTTCAACATGCTATACTAAGACTTTTTTTCATTACTTTTTTTGACATGTAATACTATGACTTTTTGCGACATACTATACTATGACTTTTTTCGACATGCTTTACTATGACTTTTTTCGACATGCTATACTATGACTTTTTTCATGACTTTTTTGACATGCTATACTATTACTGTTTTCGACATGCTATACTATGATTTTTTTCGACATGCTATACTATGACTTTTTTCAACATGCTGTACTATGACTTTTTTCGACATGCTATACCATGAGTTCTTTCAACATGCTTTACTATGACTTTTTTCGACATACTATACTATTACCTTTTTCAACATGCTACACTAAGACTTTTTTTCATTACTTTTTTTTTTACATGTAATACTATGACTTTTTGTGACATACTATACTATGACTTTTTTCGACATGCTATAGTATGACTTTTCAACACCATACTGACTTTTTTTCAACATGCTACACTATGACTTTTTCCGAAATCATACTGACTTTTTTTTTCACGACTTTTCGACAAGCTATACTATGACTGTATTCGACATACTATACTATGACTTTTTTCGACATACTATACTATGGTTTTTTCGACATGATATACAATGACTTTTCTCATGAATTTTTTCGACATGCTATACTATGACTTTTTTTTCGACATGCTATACTATGACTTTTTTCATGACTTTTTTGACATGCTATACTATGACTTTTTTCAACATGCTGTACTATGACTTTTTTCAACATGCTATACTATGACTTTTTTCAACATGCTGTACTATGACTTTTTGCGACATACTATACTTTGACTTTTTTCGACATGCTATACTATGACTTTTGTCGACATGCTATGCTAATACTTTTTTTGACATGCTATGCTATAACTTTTTTCAACATGCTGTACTATGACTTTTTGCGACATGCTATACTATGACTTTTTTCGACATGCTATACTATGACTTTTTTCGACATACTATACTATGACTTTTTTTCATGACTTTTTTTCGACATGCTATAATATCACTGTTTTTGATATGCTGTACTACGACTTTTTGCGACAAACTATACTATTAGTTTTTTCGACATGCTATACTATGACTTTTTTGACATGCTATTCTAGAACTTGTTTCAACATGCTATACTATGACTTTCTTGACATGCTATACTAGAACTTGTTTCAACATGCTATACTATGACTTTTTTCGACATGCTATACTATGATGTTTTTCAACATGCTATACTATGACTTTTTTTGAAAGGCTATACTATGACTTTTTTCAACATGCTATACTATGACTTTTGTCGACATGCTATACTATTACTTTTTTCATGACTTTTTTGTACATGCTATACGATGATGTTTTTCGACATACTATAAAGTGACTTTTTTCGACAGGCTATACTATTACCTTTTTCAACATGCTATACTAAGACTTTTTTTCATTACTTTTTTTGACATGTAATACTATGACTTTTTGCGACATACTATACCATGACTTTTTTCGACATGCTTTACTATGACTTTTTTCGACATGCTATACTATGATGTTTTTCAACATGCTATACTATGACTTTTTTTGAAAGGCTATACTATGACTTTTTTCAACATGCTATACTATGACTTTTGTCAACATGCTATACTATTACTTTTTTCATGACTTTTTTGTACATGCTATACGATGATGTTTTTCGACATACTATACAGTGACTTTTTTCGACAGGCTATACTATTACCTTTTTCAACATGCTATACTAAGACTTTTTTTCATTACTTTTTTCGACAAGCTATACTATGACTGTATTCGACATACTATACTATGACTTTTTTTCGACATACTATACTATGGTTTTTTCGACATGATATACAATGACTTTTCTCATGAATTTTTTCGACATGCTATACTATGACTTTTTTTCGACATGCTATACTATGACTTTTTTCATGACTTTTTTGACATGCTATACTATGACTTTTTTCAACATGCTGTACTATGACTTTTTTCAACATGCTATACTATGACTTTTTTTCAACATGCTGTACTATGACTTTTTGCGACATACTATACTTTGACTTTTTTCGACATGCTATACTATGACTTTTGTCGACATGCTATGCTAATACTTTTTTTGACATGCTATGCTATAACTTTTTTCAACATGCTGTACTATGACTTTTTGCGACATGCTATACTATGACTTTTTTCGACATGCTATACTATGACTTTTTTCGACATACTATACTATGACTTTTTTTCATGACTTTTTTTCGACATGCTATAATATCACTGTTTTTGATATGCTGTACTACGACTTTTTTTCGACAAACTATACTATTAGTTTTTTCGACATGCTATACTATGACTTTTTTGACATGCTATTCTAGAACTTGTTTCAACATGCTATACTATGACTTTCTTGACATGCTATACTAGAACTTGTTTCAACATGCTATACTATGACTTTTTTCGACATGCTATACTATGATGTTTTTCAACATGCTATACTATGACTTTTTTTGAAAGGCTATACTATGACTTTTTTCAACATGCTATACTATGACTTTTGTCGACATGCTATACTATTACTTTTTTCATGACTTTTTTGTACATGCTATACGATGATGTTTTTCGACATACTATAAAGTGACTTTTTTCGACAGGCTATACTATTACCTTTTTCAACATGCTATACTAAGACTTTTTTTCATTACTTTTTTTGACATGTAATACTATGACTTTTTGCGACATACTATACCATGACTTTTTTCGACATGCTTTACTATGACTTTTTTCGACATGCTATACTATGATGTTTTTCAACATGCTATACTATGACTTTTTTTGAAAGGCTATACTATGACTTTTTTCAACATGCTATACTATGACTTTTGTCAACATGCTATACTATTACTTTTTTCATGACTTTTTTGTACATGCTATACGATGATGTTTTTCGACATACTATACAGTGACTTTTTTCGACAGGCTATACTATTACCTTTTTCAACATGCTATACTAAGACTTTTTTTCATTACTTTTTTTGACATGTAATACTATGACTTTTTTCGACATGCTATACTATGACTTTTTTCATGACTTTTTTGACATGCTATACTATTACTGTTTTCGACATGCTATACTATGATTTTTTTCGACATGCTATACTATGACTTTTTTCAACATGCTGTACTATGACTTTTTTCGACATGCTATACCATGAGTTCTTTCAACATGCTTTACTATGACTTTTTTCGACATACTATACTATTACCTTTTTCAACATGCTACAGTAAGACTTTTTTTCATTACTTTTTTTTTACATGTAATACTATGACTTTTTGTGACATACTATACTATGACTTTTTTCGACATGCTATAGTATGACTTTTCAACACCATACTGACTTTTTTTCAACATGCTACACTATGACTTTTTCCGAAATCATACTGACTTTTTTTTCACGACTTTTCGACAAGCTATACTATGACTGTATTCGACATACTATACTATGACTTTTTTCGACATACTATACTATGGTTTTTTCGACATGATATACAATGACTTTTCTCATGAATTTTTTCGACATGCTATACTATGACTTTTTTTCGACATGCTATACTATGACTTTTTTCATGACTTTTTTGACATGCTATACTATGACTTTTTTCAACATGCTGTACTATGACTTTTTTCAACATGCTATACTATGACTTTTTTCAACATGCTGTACTATGACTTTTTGCGACATACTATACTTTGACTTTTTTCGACATGCTATACTATGACTTTTGTCGACATGCTATGCTAATACTTTTTTTGACATGCTATGCTATAACTTTTTTCAACATGCTGTACTATGACTTATTGCGACATGCTATACTATGACTTTTTTCGACATGCTATACTATGACTTTTTTCGACATACTATACTATGACTTTTTTTCATGACTTTTTTTCGACATGCTATAATATCACTGTTTTTGATATGCTGTACTACGACTTTTTGCGACAAACTATACTATTAGTTTTTTCGACATGCTATACTATGACTTTTTTGACATGCTATTCTAGAACTTGTTTCAACATGCTATACTATGACTTTCTTGACATGCTATACTAGAACTTGTTTCAACATGCTATACTATGACTTTTTTCGACATGCTATACTATGATGTTTTTCAACATGCTATACTATGACTTTTTTTGAAAGGCTATACTATGACTTTTTTCAACATGCTATACTATGACTTTTGTCGACATGCTATACTATTACTTTTTTCATGACTTTTTTGTACATGCTATACGATGATGTTTTTCGACATACTATAAAGTGACTTTTTTCGACAGGCTATACTATTACCTTTTTCAACATGCTATACTAAGACTTTTTTTCATTACTTTTTTTGACATGTAATACTATGACTTTTTGCGACATACTATACCATGACTTTTTTCGACATGCTTTACTATGACTTTTTTCGACATGCTATACTATGATGTTTTTCAACATGCTATACTATGACTTTTTTTGAAAGGCTATACTATGACTTTTTTCAACATGCTATACTATGACTTTTGTCAACATGCTATACTATTACTTTTTTCATGACTTTTTTGTACATGCTATACGATGATGTTTTTCGACATACTATACAGTGACTTTTTTCGACAGGCTATACTATTACCTTTTTCAACATGCTATACTAAGACTTTTTTTCATTACTTTTTTTGACATGTAATACTATGACTTTTTGCGACATACTATACTATGACTTTTTTCGACATGCTTTACTATGACTTTTTTCGACATGCTATACTATGACTTTTTTCATGACTTTTTTGACATGCTATACTATTACTGTTTTCGACATGCTATACTATGATTTTTTTCGACATGCTATACTATGACTTTTTTCAACATGCTGTACTATGACTTTTTTCGACATGCTATACCATGAGTTCTTTCAACATGCTTTACTATGACTTTTTTCGACATACTATACTATTACCTTTTTCAACATGCTACACTAAGACTTTTTTTTCATTACTTTTTTTTTACATGTAATACTATGACTTTTTGTGACATACTATACTATGACTTTTTTCGACATGCTATAGTATGACTTTTCAACACCATACTGACTTTTTTTCAACATGCTACACTATGACTTTTTCCGAAATCATACTGACTTTTTTTTCACGACTTTTCGACAAGCTATACTATGACTGTATTCGACATACTATACTATGACTTTTTTCGACATACTATACTATGGTTTTTTCGACATGATATACAATGACTTTTCTCATGAATTTTTTCGACATGCTATACTATGACTTTTTTTCGACATGCTATACTATGACTTTTTTCATGACTTTTTTGACATGCTATACTATGACTTTTTTCAACATGCTGTACTATGACTTTTTTCAACATGCTATACTATGACTTTTTTCAACATGCTGTACTATGACTTTTTGCGACATACTATACTTTGACTTTTTTCGACATGCTATACTATGACTTTTGTCGACATGCTATGCTAATACTTTTTTTGACATGCTATGCTATAACTTTTTTCAACATGCTGTACTATGACTTTTTGCGACATGCTATACTATGACTTTTTTCGACATGCTATACTATGACTTTTTTCGACATACTATACTATGACTTTTTTTCATGACTTTTTTTCGACATGCTATAATATCACTGTTTTTGATATGCTGTACTACGACTTTTTGCGACAAACTATACTATTAGTTTTTTCGACATGCTATACTATGACTTTTTTGACATGCTATTCTAGAACTTGTTTCAACATGCTATACTATGACTTTCTTGACATGCTATACTAGAACTTGTTTCAACATGCTATACTATGACTTTTTTCGACATACTATACTATGATGTTTTTCAACATGCTATACTATGACTTTTTTTGAAAGGCTATACTATGACTTTTTTCAACATGCTATACTATGACTTTTGTCGACATGCTATACTATTACTTTTTTCATGACTTTTTTGTACATGCTATACGATGATGTTTTTCGACATACTATAAAGTGACTTTTTTCGACAGGCTATACTATTACCTTTTTCAACATGCTATACTAAGACTTTTTTTCATTACTTTTTTTGACATGTAATACTATGACTTTTTGCGACATACTATACCATGACTTTTTTCGACATGCTTTACTATGACTTTTTTCGACATGCTATACTATGATGTTTTTCAACATGCTATACTATGACTTTTTTTGAAAGGCTATACTATGACTTTTTTCAACATGCTATACTATGACTTTTGTCGACATGCTATACTATTACTTTTTTCATGACTTTTTTGTACATGCTATACGATGATGTTTTTCGACATACTATACAGTGACTTTTTTCGACAGGCTATACTATTACCTTTTTCAACATGCTATACTAAGACTTTTTTTTCATTACTTTTTTTGACATGTAATACTATGACTTTTTGCGACATACTATACTATGACTTTTTTCGACATGCTTTACTATGACTTTTTTCGACATGCTATACTATGACTTTTTTCATGACTTTTTTGACATGCTATACTATTACTGTTTTCGACATGCTATACTATGATTTTTTTCGACATGCTATACTATGACTTTTTTCAACATGCTGTACTATGACTTTTTTCGACATGCTATACCATGAGTTCTTTCAACATGCTTTACTATGACTTTTTTCGACATACTATACTATTACCTTTTTCAACATGCTACACTAAGACTTTTTTTTCATTACTTTTTTTTTTTACATGTAATACTATGACTTTTTGTGACATACTATACTATGACTTTTTTCGACATGCTATAGTATGACTTTTCAACACCATACTGACTTTTTTTCAACATGCTACACTATGACTTTTTCCGAAATCATACTGACTTTTTTTTCACGACTTTTCGACAAGCTATACTATGACTGTATTCGACATACTATACTATGACTTTTTTCGACATACTATACTATGGTTTTTTCGACATGATATACAATGACTTTTCTCATGAATTTTTTCGACATGCTATACTATGACTTTTTTTCGACATGCTATACTATGACTTTTTTCATGACTTTTTTCAACATGCTGTACTATGACTTTTTTCAACATGCTATACTATGACTTTTTTCAACATGCTGTACTATGACTTTTTGCGACATACTATACTTTGACTTTTTTCGACATGCTATACTATGACTTTTGTCGACATGCTATGCTAATACTTTTTTTGACATGCTATGCTATAACTTTTTTCAACATGCTGTACTATGACTTTTTGCGACATGCTATACTATGACTTTTTTCGACATGCTATACTATGACTTTTTTCGACATGCTATACTATGACTTTTTTTCATGACTTTTTTTCGACATGCTATAATATCACTGTTTTTGATATGCTGTACTACGACTTTTTGCGACAAACTATACTATTAGTTTTTTCGACATGCTATACTATGACTTTTGTCGACATGCTATGCTAATACTTTTTTTGACATGCTATGCTACAACTTTTTTCAACATGCTGTACTATGACTTTTTGCGACAAACTATACTATGAGTTTTTTCGACATGCTATACTGACTTTTCGACATACTATACTATGACTTTTTTTCATGACTTTTTTTCGACATGCTATAATATCAATGTTTTTGATATGCTATACAATGACTTTTTTGACAGGCTATACTATGACTTATTTGACTTATTTCATGACTTTTTTTCGACGTGCTATACTATTACTTTTTTCGACATGCTATGCTAATACTTTTTTAGACATGCTATGCTATAACTTTTTTCAACATGCTGTACTATGACGTTTTGCGACAAACTATACTATAACTTTTTTCGACATGCTTTACTATGACTTTTTTCGACATGCTATAGTATAACTTTTTTCATGACTTTTTCGACATGCTATACTATGATGTTTTTCGACATACTATACAATGACTTTTTTCGACATGCTATACCGTGAGTTCTTTCAACATGCTTTACTATGACTTTTTGCGACATACTATACTATGACTTTTTTTCGACATGCTATAGTATGACTTTTTTCAACATCATACTGACTTTTTTCATAACTTTTTTTCAACATGCTACACTATGACTTTTTCCGAAATCATACTCACTATTTTTCATGACTTTTCGACAAGCTAAACTATGACTTTATTCGACATACTATACTATGACTTTTTTTGACATACTATACTATGTTTTTTTCGACATGCTTTACGATGACTTTTCTCATGAATTTTTTCGACATGCTATACTATGACTTTTTTCGACATGCTATACTATGACGTTTTTCATGACTTTTTTGACATTCTATACTATTACTTTTTTCGACATGCTATACTATGATTTTTTTCGACATGCTGTACTATGACTTTTTGCGACATACTATACTATGACTTTTTTCGACATGCTATAATATCACTTTTTTTGATATGCTATACAATAACTTTTTTTGACAGGCTATACTATGACTTTTTTCGACATGCTATACTATGACTTTTTTCATGACTTTTTTCCACATGCTATACAATTATTTTTTTCAACATGCTATACTATGACTTTTTGAGACATACCATACTATGACTTTTTCCGACATGCTTTACTATGACTTTTTTCGACATGCTATACCATGACTTTTTTCAACATGCTATACTATGACTTTTTTCAACATACTATACTGTGATTTTTTTCATGCCTTTTTATCGAAATGGTATACTATGATTTTTTTCAATATGCTATACTATGATTTTTTTCGATATGCTATACAAAGACTTTTTTTCGACAGCCTATACTATGACTTTTTTCATGACTTCTTTCGACGTGCTATACAATGACTTTTGCCGACATGCTGTACTATGACTTTTTTCATGACTTTTTTGACATGCTATACTATTACTTTTTTCGACATGCTATACCATGAGTTCCTTCAACATGCTTTACTATGACTTTTTTCGACATACTATACTATTACCTTTTTAAACATGCTATACTAAGACTTTTTTTTCATTACTTTTTTTGACATGTAATACTATGACTTTTTGCGACATACTATACTATGACTTTTTTCGACATGCTATACTATGACTTTTTTCATGACTTTTTTCGACAGGCTATACTATGATTTTTTTCAACATGCTATACTATGACTTTTTTCTACATGCTGTACTATGACTTTTTTTTCGACATGCTCTTCTATGACTTTTTTCATGACTTTTTTGACATGCTATACTATGACTTTTTTGACATGCTATTCTAGAACTTGTTTCAACATGCTATACTATGACTTTCTTGACATGCTATACTAGAACTTGTTTCAACATGCTATACTATGACTTTTTTCGACATGCTATACTATGATGTTTTTCAACATGCTATACTATGACTTTTTTTGAAAGGCTATACTATGACTTTTTTCAACATGCTATACTATGACTTTTGTCGACATGCTATACTATTACTTTTTTCATGACTTTTTTGTACATGCTATACGATGATGTTTTTCGACATACTATAAAGTGACTTTTTTCGACAGGCTATACTATTACCTTTTTCAACATGCTATACTAAGACTTTTTTTCATTACTTTTTTTGACATGTAATACTATGACTTTTTGCGACATACTATACCATGACTTTTTTCGACATGCTTTACTATGACGTTTTTCGACATGCTATACTATGATGTTTTTCAACATGCTATACTATGACTTTTTTTGAAAGGCTATACTATGACTTTTTTCAACATGCTATACTATGACTTTTGTCGACATGCTATACTATTACTTTTTTCATGACTTTTTTGTACATGCTATACGATGATGTTTTTCGACATACTATACAGTGACTTTTTTTCGACAGGCTATACTATTACCTTTTTCAACATGCTATACTAAGACTTTTTTTCATTACTTTTTTTGACATGTAATACTATGACTTTTTGCGACATACTATACTATGACTTTTTTCGACATGCTTTACTATGACTTTTTTCGACATGCTATACTATGACTTTTTTCATGACTTTTTTGACATGCTATACTATTACTGTTTTCGACATGCTATACTATGATTTTTTTCGACATGCTATACTATGACTTTTTTCAACATGCTGTACTATGACTTTTTTCGACATGCTATACCATGAGTTCTTTCAACATGCTTTACTATGACTTTTTTCGACATACTATACTATTACCTTTTTCAACATGCTACACTAAGACTTTTTTTCATTACTTTTTTTTTACATGTAATACTATGACTTTTTGTGACATACTATACTATGACTTTTTTCGACATGCTATAGTATGACTTTTCAACACCATACTGACTTTTTTTTTCAACATGCTACACTATGACTTTTTCCGAAATCATACTGACTTTTTTTTTCACGACTTTTCGACAAGCTATACTATGACTGTATTCGACATACTATACTATGACTTTTTTCGACATACTATACTATGGTTTTTTCGACATGATATACAATGACTTTTCTCATGAATTTTTTCGACATGCTATACTATGACTTTTTTTCGACATGCTATACTATGACTTTTTTCATGACTTTTTTGACATGCTATACTATGACTTTTTTCAACATGCTGTACTATGACTTTTTTCAACATGCTATACTATGACTTTTTTCAACATGCTGTACTATGACTTTTTGCGACATACTATACTTTGACTTTTTTCGACATGCTATACTATGACTTTTGTCGACATGCTATGCTAATACTTTTTTTGACATGCTATGCTATAACTTTTTTCAACATGCTGTACTATGACTTTTTGCGACATGCTATACTATGACTTTTTTCGACATGCTATACTATGACTTTTTTCGACATACTATACTATGACTTTTTTTCATGACTTTTTTTCGACATGCTATAATATCACTGTTTTTGATATGCTGTACTACGACTTTTTGCGACAAACTATACTATTAGTTTTTTCGACATGCTATACTATGACTTTTTTGACATGCTATTCTAGAACTTGTTTCAACATGCTATACTATGACTTTCTTGACATGCTATACTAGAACTTGTTTCAACATGCTATACTATGACTTTTTTCGACATGCTATACTATGATGTTTTTCAACATGCTATACTATGACTTTTTTTGAAAGGCTATACTATGACTTTTTTCAACATGCTATACTATGACTTTTGTCGACATGCTATACTATTACTTTTTTCATGACTTTTTTGTACATGCTATACGATGATGTTTTTCGACATACTATAAAGTGACTTTTTTCGACAGGCTATACTATTACCTTTTTCAACATGCTATACTAAGACTTTTTTTCATTACTTTTTTTGACATGTAATACTATGACTTTTTGCGACATACTATACCATGACTTTTTTCGACATGCTTTACTATGACTTTTTTCGACATGCTATACTATGATGTTTTTCAACATGCTATACTATGACTTTTTTTGAAAGGCTATACTATGACTTTTTTCAACATGCTATACTATGACTTTTGTCGACATGCTATACTATTACTTTTTTCATGACTTTTTTGTACATGCTATACGATGATGTTTTTCGACATACTATACAGTGACTTTTTTCGACAGGCTATACTATTACCTTTTTCAACATGCTATACTAAGACTTTTTTTCATTACTTTTTTGACATGTAATACTATGACTTTTTGCGACATACTATACTATGACTTTTTTCGACATGCTTTACTATGACTTTTTTCGACATGCTATACTATGACTTTTTTCATGACTTTTTTGACATGCTATACTATTACTGTTTTCGACATGCTATACTATGATTTTTTTCGACATGCTATACTATGACTTTTTTCATGACTTTTTTGACATGCTATACTATTACTGTTTTCGACATGCTATACTATGATTTTTTTCGACATGCTATACTAAGACTTTTTTCAACATGCTGTACTATGACTTTTTTTGACATGCTATACCATGAGTTCTTTCAACATGCTTTACTATGACTTTTTTCGACATACTATACTATTACCTTTTTCAACATGCTACACTAAGACTTTTTTTCATTACTTTTTTTTTACATGTAATACTATGACTTTTTGTGACATACTATACTATGACTTTTTTCGACATGCTATAGTATGACTTTTCAACACCATACTGACTTTTTTTCAACATGCTACACTATGACTTTTTCCGAAATCATACTGACTTTTTTTTCACGACTTTTCGACAAGCTATACTATGACTGTATTCGACATACTATACTATGACTTTTTTCGACATACTATACTATGGTTTTTTCGACATGATATACAATGACTTTTTCATGAATTTTTTCGACATGCTATACTATGACTTTTTTTCGACATGCTATACTATGACTTTTTTCATGACTTTTTTGACATGCTATACTATGACTTTTTTCAACATGCTGTACTATGACTTTTTTCAACATGCTATACTATGACTTTTTTCAACATGCTGTACTATGACTTTTTGCGACATACTATACTTTGACTTTTTTCGACATGCTATACTATGACTTTTGTCGACATGCTATGCTAATACTTTTTTTGACATGCTATGCTATAACTTTTTTCAACATGCTGTACTATGACTTTTTGCGACATGCTATACTATGACTTTTTTCGACATGCTATACTATGACTTTTTTCGACATGCTATACTATGACTTTTTTTCATGACTTTTTTTCGACATGCTATAATATCACTGTTTTTGATATGCTGTACTACGACTTTTTGCGACAAACTATACTATTAGTTTTTTCGACATGCTATACTATGACTTTTGTCGACATGCTATGCTAATACTTTTTTTGACATGCTATGCTATAACTTTTTTCAACATGCTGTACTATGACTTTTTGCGACAAACTATACTATGAGTTTTTTTCGACATGCTATACTATGACTTTTCGACATACTATACTATGACTTTTTTTCATGACTTTTTTTCGACATGCTATAATATCAATGTTTTTGATATGCTATACAATGACTTTTTTGACAGGCTATACTATGACTTATTTGACTTATTTCATGACTTTTTTCGACGTGCTATACTATTACTTTTTTCGACATGCTATGCTAATACTTTTTTAGACATGCTATGCTATAACTTTTTTCAACATGCTGTACTATGACGTTTTGCGACAAACTATACTATAACTTTTTTCGACATGCTTTACTATGACTTTTTTCGACATGCTATAGTATAACTTTTTTCATGACTTTTTCGACATGCTATACTATGATGTTTTTCGACATACTATACAATGACTTTTTTCGACATGCTATACCGTGAGTTCTTTCAACATGCTTTACTATGACTTTTTGTGACATACTATACTATGACTTTTTTCGACATGCTATAGTATGACTTTTTTCAACATCATACTGACTTTTTTCATAACTTTTTTTCAACATGCTACACTATGACTTTTTCCGAAATCATACTCACTTTTTTTCATGACTTTTCGACAAGCTAAACTATGACTTTATTCGACATACTATACTATGACTTTTTTTGACATACTATACTATGTTTTTTTCGACATGCTTTACGATGACTTTTCTCATGAATTTTTTCGACATGCTATACTATGACTTTTTTCGACATGCTATACTATGACGTTTTTCATGACTTTTTTGACATTCTATACTATTACTTTTTTCGACATGCTATACTATGATTTTTTTCGACATGCTGTACTATGACTTTTTGCGACATACTATACTATGACTTTTTTCGACATGCTATAATATCACTTTTTTTGATATGCTATACAATAACTTTTTTTTGACAGGCTATACTATGACTTTTTTCGACATGCTATACTATGACTTTTTTCATGACTTTTTTCCACATGCTATACAATTATTTTTTTCAACATGCTATACTATGACTTTTTGAGACATACCATACTATGACTTTTTCCGACATGCTTTACTATGACTTTTTTCGACATGCTATACTATGACTTTTTTCAACATGCTATACTATGACTTTTTTCAACATACTATACTGTGATTTTTTTTTCATGCCTTTTTATCGAAATGGTATACTATGATTTTTTTCAATATGCTATACTATGATTTTTTTCGATATGCTATACAAAGACTTTTTTCGACAGCCTATACTATGACTTTTTTCATGACATCTTTCGACGTGCTATACAATGACTTTTGCCGACATGCTGTACTATGACTTTTTTCATGACTTTTTTGACATGCTATACTATTACTTTTTTCGACATGCTATACTATGATTTTTTTCGACATGCTATACTATGACTTTTTTCATGACTTTTTTGACATGCTATACTATTACTTTTTTCGACATGCTATACTATGATTTTTTTCGACATGCTATACTATGACTTTTTTCCACATGCTATACTATGATTTTTTTCAACATGCTGTACTATGACTTTTTGAGACATACCATACTATGACTTTTTTCAACATGCTATACTGTGACTTTTTTCAACATACTATACTATGACTTTTTTTCATGACTTTTTTCGAAATGCTATACTATGATTATTTTCAACATGCTATACTATGACTTTTTTCGATATGCTATACTATGACTTTTTTCATGACTTTTTTCAACATACTATACTATGACTTTTTTTAATATGCTATACAATGACTTTTTTCAACATACTATACTCTGACTTTTTTTGATATGCTATACAAAGACTTTTTTCGACGTGCTATACAATGACTTTTGTCGACATGCTATACTATGACTTTTTTCAAGATACTATACTATGACTTTTGTCGACATACTATACTATGACTTTTGTCGACATGCTATACAATGACTTTTTTCGACAGGCTATACTATGACTTTTTTAGACGTGCTATAAAATGACTTTTTTCATGACTTATGTCGACATGCTATACTATTACTTTTTTCGATATGCTATACTATGATTTTTTCGACATGCTTTTCTATGACTTCTTTCAACATGCTATACTATTACTTTCTTCATGTCTTTTTTCGACATGCTATTCGATGATTCTTTTCGACATACTATGCGATGACTTTTTTCGACACGCTATCGTATGACTTTTGTCTATTTGCTATACTATGAATTTTTCGACATGGTATACTATGACTTTTTTCGACATGCAATACCAAATTTTTTTTTTCGTGACTTTTTTCGACATACTATACTATGATTTTTTTGACGTACTATACTATGGCTTTTTTCAACGTGCTATACTATGACTTTTTTTTACTTTTTTCGACATGCTATACTATAGTATGTCGAAATTTTTCGATGAAAACGTCAAATTTTTTTGATGTTGATAAAAAACAATAAAAAGGTCGTATTATAGCATGTCGAATGACTTTATGATGAGCAAAAGTCATTTCGTGAAATGTTGGAAAATTTTACAAAAAAATCGGCATAGTATAGTATGTCGAAATTTTTCAATGAAAACGTCAAATTTTTTTGATGTTGAAAAAAACATGAAAACGGTCGTATTATAGCATGTAGAATAATTCTATAGTGAGCAAACGTCATTTTGTGAACTTTTGGAAAATTTTACAAAAAAAAACAGCATAGTATAGTATGTCGAAATTTTTCGATTAAAATGTCAAATTTTTTTTATGTTGAAAAAAACATGAAAACGGTCGTATTATAGCATGTAGAATAATTCTATGGTGAGCAACAGTCATTATGTGAACTTTTGAAAAATTTTACAAAAAAATCGGCATGGTATAATATGTCGAAATTTTTCGATGACGTCAAATTTTTTTGATGTTGAAAAAAAACATGAAAACGGTCGTATTATAGCGTGTAGAATAATTCTATGGTGAGCAAAAGTCATTTCGTGAAATGTTGGAAAATTTTACGAAAAAATCGGCATAGTATAGTATGTCGAAATTTTTCGATGAAAACGTCAATTTTTTTTTATGTTGAAAAAAACCATTAAAACGGTCGTATTATAGCATGTAGAATGATTCTATGGTGA
This sequence comes from Pterois miles, assembly GCA_947000775.1. Taxonomy (NCBI): domain Eukaryota; kingdom Metazoa; phylum Chordata; class Actinopteri; order Perciformes; family Scorpaenidae; genus Pterois; species Pterois miles. The sequence continues at coordinate 5,209,739 of CAMQGK010000341.1, forward strand.
GCAAAAGTCATTTCGTGAAATGTTGGAAAATTTTACAAAAAAATCGGCATAGTATAGTATGTCGAAATTTTTCGATGAAAACGTCAATTTTTTTTTATGTTGAAAAAAACCATTAAAACGGTCGTATTATAGCATGTAGAATGATTCTATGGTGAGCAAAAGTCATTACGTGAAATGTTAGAAAATTTTACAAAAAAAAAACACCATAGTATAGTATGTCAAAATTTTTCGATGAATACGTCAAATTTTTTTGAAGTTGAAAGAAAACATGAAAACGGTCGTATTGTAGCATGTAGAACGATTCTATGGTTAGCAAAAGTCATTTCGTGAAATGTTGTAAAATTTTACAAAAAAAAAAACGGCATAGTATAGTATGTCGAAATTTTTCGATGAAAACGTCAAATTTTTTTGATGTTGAAAAAAACCATTAAAATGGTCGTATTATAGCATGTAGAATAATTTTATGGTGAGCAAAAGTCATTTTCTGAACTTTTGGAAAATTTTACAAAAAAATCGGCATAGTACAGTATGTCGAAATTTTTCGATGACAACGTCAAATTTTTTTGATGTTGAAAAAAAACATGAAAACCGTCGTATTATAGCGTGTAGAATAATTCTATGGTGAGCAAAAGTCATTTCGTGAAATGTTGGAAAATTTTACAAAAAAATCGGCATAGTATAGTATGTCGAAATTTTTCGATGAAAACGTCAAATTTTTTTGATGTTGAAAAAAACCATGAAAACGGTCTTATTATAGCATGTAGAATAATTCTCTGGTGAGCAAAAGTCATTATGTGAACTTTTGAAAAATTTTACAAAAAAAAAACCGCCATAGTATAGTATGTCAAAATTTTTCGATGAATACGTCAAATTTTTTTGAAGTTGAAAGAAAACATGAAAACGGTCGTATTGTAGCATGTAGAACGATTCTATGGTGAGCAAAAGTCATTTCGTGAAATGTTAGAAAATTTTACAAAATAAATCGGCATAGTATAGTATGTCGAAATTTTTCGTTGAAAACGTCAAATTTTTTTGATGTTGAAAAAAAACATTAAAACGGTCGTATCATAGCATGTAGAATAATTCTATGGTGAGTAAAAGTCATTTTGCGAACTTTTGGAAAATTTTACAAAAAAAACAGCATAGTATAGTATGTCGAAATTTTTCGATGAAAACGTCAAATTTTTTTGATGTTGGAATAAAACATGAAAACGGTCGTATTATAGCATCTAGAATAATTCTATGGTGAGCAAAAGTCATTTTGTGAACTTTTGGAAAATTTTACAAAAAAAATGGCATAGTATAGTATGTCGAAATTTTTCGATGAAAACGTCAAATTTTTTTGATGTTGAAAAAAAAACATTAAAATGATCGTATTATAGCATGTAGAATGATTCTATGGTGAGCAAAATTCATTTCGTGAAATGTCAGAAAATTTTACAAAAAAATCGGCATAGTATAGTATGTCGAAATTTTTCGATGAAAACGTCAAATTTTTTTGATGTTGAAAAAAACCATTAAAATGGTCGGATTATAGCATGTAGAATAATTTTATGGTGAGCAAAAGTCATTTTGTGAACTTTTGGAAAATTTTACAAATAAATCGGCATAGTACAGTATGTCGAAATTTTTCGATGACAACGTCAAATTTTTTTGATGTTGAAAAAAACCATGAAAACCATCGTATTATAGCGTGTAGAATAATTCTATGGTGAGCAAAAGTCATTTCGTGAAATGTTGGAAAATTTTACAAAAAAATCGGCATAGTATAGTATGTCGAAATTTTTCGATGAAAACGTCAAATTTTTTTGATGTTGAAAAAAACCATGAAAACGGTCTTATTATAGCATGTAGAATAATTCTCTGGTGAGCAAAAGTCATTATGTGAACTTTTGAAAAATTTTACAAAAAAAAAAAACGCCATATTATAATATGTCAAAATTTTTCGATGAATACGTCAAATTTTTTTGAAGTTGAAAGAAAACATGAAAACGGTCGTACTGTAGCATGTAGAACGATTCTATGGTGAGCAAAAGTCATTACGTGAAATGTTAGAAAATTTTACAAAAGAAATCGGCATAGTATAGTATGTCGAAATTTTTCGTTGAAAACGTCAAATTTTTTTGATGTTGGAAAAAAAACATTAAAACGGTCGTATCATAGCATGTAGAATAATTCTATGGTGAGCAAAAGTCATTTTGCGAACTTTTGGAAAATTTTACAAAAAAAACAGCATAGTATAGTATGTCGAAATTTTTTGATGAAAACGTCAAATTTTTTTGATGTTGAAAAAAACATGAAAATGGTCGTATATAGCATGTAGAATAATTCTATGGTGAGCAACAGTCATTATGTGAACTTTTGAAAAATTTTACAAAAAATCGGCATAGTATAGTATGTCGAAATTTTTCGATGAAAACGTCAAATTTTTTTGATGTATATAAAAAACATGAAAAAGGTCGTCTTATAGCATGTCGAATGATTTTATGATGAGCAAAAGTTATTTCGTGAAATGTTGTAAAATTTTACAAAAATAAAAAACGGCATAGTATAGTATGTCGAAATTTTTCGATGAAAACGTCAAATTTTTTTGATGTTGAAAGAAAACATGAAAGCGGTTGTATTATAGCATGTAGAATGATTCTATGGTGAGCAAAAGTCTTTTCGTGAAATGTCGGAAAATTTTACAAAAAAATCGGCATCGTATAGTATGTCGAAATTTTTCGATGAAAACGACAAATTTTTTTGATGTTGAAAAAAACCATGAAAACGGTCTTATTATAGCATGTAGAATAATTCTCTGGTGAGCAAAAGTCATTTCGTGAAATGTTAGAAAATTTTACAAAAAAACGCCATAGTATAGTGTGCCGAAATTTTTCGATGAATACGTCAAATTTTTTTGAAGTTGAAAGAAAACATGAAAACGGTCGTATTGTAGCATGTAGAACAATTCTATGCTTCGCAAAAGTCATTTCGTGAAATGTTAGAAAATTAAAAAAAAAAACGCCATAGTATAGTATGTCGAAAATTTTCGATGAAAACGTCAAATTTTTTTGATGTTGAAATAAAACATGAAAACGGTCGTATTATAGCATGTAGAATAATTCTATGGTGAGCAAAAGTCATTTTGTGAACTTTTGGAAAATTTTACAAAAAAACGGCATAGTATAGTATGTCGAAATTTTTCGATGCAAACGTCAAATTTTTTTGATGTTGAAAGAAACCATGTAAACGGTTGAATTATAGCATGTAGAATAATTCTATAGTGAGCAAACGTCATTTTGTGAACTTTTGGAAAATTTTACAAAAAAAAACAGCATTGTATAGTATGTCGAAATTTTTCTATTAAAATGTCAAATTTTTTTTATGTTGAAAAAAACATGAAAACGGTCGTATTATAGCATGTAGAATAATTCTATAGTGAGAAAAAGTCATTATGTGAACTTTTGAAAAATTTTACAAAAAATCGGCATAGTATAGTATGTCGAAATTTTTCGATGAAAACGTCAAATTTTTTTGAAGTTGATAAAAAACATGAAAAAGGTCGTCTTATAGCATGTCGAATGATTTTATGATGAGCAAAAGTTATTTCGTGAAATGTTGTAAAATTTAACAAAAATAAAAAAACGGCATAGTATAGTATGTCGAAATTTTTCGATGAAAACGTCAAATTTTTTGATGTTGAAAAAAAACATTAAAATGGTCGGATTATAGCATGTAGAATAATTCTATGGTGAGCAAAAGTCATTTTGTGAACTTTTGGAAAATTTAGCAAAAGAATCGGCATAGCATAGCATGTCGAAATTTTTCGATGAAAACGTGAAATTTTTTTGATGTTGAAAAAAACCATGAAAACGGTCGTATTATAGCGTGTAGAATAATTCTATGGTGAGCAAAAGTCACTTCGTGAAATGTTGGAAAATTTTACAAAAAAATCGGCATAGTACAGTATGTCGAAATTTTTCAATGAAAACGTCAAGTTTTTTTGAAGTTGAAAGAAAACATGAAAACGGTGGAATTATAGCATGTAGAATGATTCTTTGGTGAGCAAAAGTCATTTCGTGAAATGTTATAAAATTTTACAAAAAAAAACAGCATAGTATAGTATGTCGAAATTTTTCGATGAAAACGTCAAATTTTTTTGATGTTGAAAAACACCATTAAAGTGTTCGTATTATAGCATGTAGAATAATTTTATGGTGAGCAAAAGTCATTTTCTGAACTTTTGGAAAATTTTACAAAAAAAACGCCATAGTATAGTATGTCAAAATTTTTCGATGAATACGTCAAATTTTTTTGAAGTTGAAAGAAAACATGAAAACGGTCGTGTTGTAGCATGTAGAACGATTCTATGGTGAGCAAAAGTCATTTCGTGAAATGTTAGAAAATTTTACAAAAGAAATCGGCATAGTATAGTATGTCGAAATTTTTCGTTGAAAACGTCAAATTTTTTTGATGTTGAAAAAAACCATTAAAACGGTCGTATCATAGCATATAGAATAATTCTATGGTGAGTAAAAGTCATTTTGCGAACTTTTGGAAAATTTTACAAAAAAAACAGCATAGTTTAGTATGTCGAAATTTTTCGATGACAACGTCAAATTTTTTTGATGTTGAAAAAAACATGAAAACAGTCGTATTATAGCATGTAGAATAATTCTATGGTGATCAAAAGTCATTTTGTGAACTTTTGGAAGATTTTACAAAAAAAACGGCATAATATAGTATGTCGAAATTTTTCGATGAAAACGTCAAATTTTTTTGATGTTGGAATAAAACATGAAAACGGTCGTATTATAGCATCTAGAATAATTCTATGGTGAGCAAAAGTCATTTTGTGAACTTTTGGAAAATTTTACAAAAAAAATGGCATAGTATAGTATGTCGAAATTTTTCGATGAAAACGTCAAATTTTTTTGATGTTGAAAAAAAACATTAAAATGATCGTATTATAGCATGTAGAATGATTCTATGGTGAGCAAAATTCATTTCGTGAAATGTCAGAAAATTTTACAAAAAAATCGGCATAGTATAGTATGTCGAAATTTTTCGATGAAAACGTCAAATTTTTTTGATGTTGAAAAAAACCATTAAAATGGTCGGATTATAGCATGTAGAATAATTTTATGGTGAGCAAAAGTCATTTTGTGAACTTTTGGAAAATTTTACAAAAAAATCGGCATAGTACAGTATGTCGAAATTTTTCGATGACAACGTCAAATTTTTTTGATGTTGAAAAAAACCATGAAAACCGTCGTATTATAGCGTGTAGAATAATTCTATGGTGAGCAAAAGTCATTTCGTGAAATGTTGGAAAATTTTACAAAAAAATCGGCATAGTATAGTATGTCGAAATTTTTCGATGAAAACGTCAAATTTTTTTGATGTTGAAAAAAACCATGAAAACGGTCTTATTATAGCATGTAGAATAATTCTCTGGTGAGCAAAAGTCATTATGTGAACTTTTGAAAAATTTTACAAAAAAAAAAAAACGCCATATTATAATATGTCAAAATTTTTCGATGAATACGTCATATTTTTTTGATGTTGAAAAAAAACATTAAAATGGTCGTATTATAGCATGTAGAATGATTCTATGGTGAGCAAAATTCATTTCGTGAAATGTCAGAAAATTTTACAATAAAATCGGCATAGTATAGTATGTCGAAATTTTTCGATGAAAACGTCAAATTTTTTTGATGTTGAAAAAAACATGAAAACGGTCGTATATAGCATGTAGAATAATTCTATGGTGAGCAACAGTCATTATGTGAACTTTTGAAAAATTTTACAAAAAATCGGCATAGTATAGTATGTCGAAATTTTTCGATGAAAACGTCAAATTTTTTTGATGTATATAAAAAACATGAAAAAGGTCGTCTTATACCATGTCGAATGATTTTATGATGAGCAAAAGTTATTTCGTGAAATGTTGTAAAATTTTACAAAAATAAAAAACGGCATAGTATAGTATCTCGAAATTTTTCGATGAAAACGTCAAATTTTTTTGATGTTGAAAGAAAACATGAAAACGGTTGTATTATAGCATGTAGAATGATTCTATGGTGAGCAAAAGTCTTTTCGTGAAATGTCGGAAAATTTTACAAAAAAATCGGCATAGTATAGTATGTCGAAATTTTTCGATGAAAACGACAAATTTTTTTGATGTTGAAAAAAACCATGAAAACGGTCTTATTATAGCATGTAGAATAATTCTCTGGTGAGCAAAAGTCATTATGTGAACTTTTGAAAAATTTTACAAAAAAAAAAACGCCATAGTATAGTATGTCAAAATTTTTTGATGAAAACGTCAAATTTTTTTGATGTTGATAAAAAACATGAAAATGGTCGTATTATAGCATGTAGAATGATTCTATGGTGAGCAAAAGTCATTTCGTGAAATGTTAGAAAATTTTACAAAAAAACGCCATAGTATAGTGTGCCGAAATTTTTCGATGAATACGTCAAATTTTTTTGAAGTTGAAAGAAAACATGAAAACGGTCGTATTGTAGCATGTAGAACAATTCTATGCTTCGCAAAAGTCATTTCGTGAAATGTTAGAAAATTAAAAAAAAAAACGCCATAGTATAGTATGTCGAAAATTTTCGATGAAAACGTCAAATTTTTTTTTTGTTGAAAAAAACATGAAAACGGTCGTATTATAGCATGTAGAATAATTCTATGGTGAGCAAAAGTCATTTTGTGAACTTTTGGAAAATTTTACAAAAAAACGGCATAGTATAGTATGTCGAAATTTTTCTATTAAAATGTCAAATTTTTTTTTTGTTGAAAAAAACATGAAAACGGTCGTATTATAGCATGTTGAATAATTCTATAGTGAGAAAAAGTCATTATGTGAACTTTTGAAAAATTTTACAAAATATCGGCATAGTATAGTATGTCGAAATTTTTCGATGAAAACGTCAAATTTTTTTGTTGTTGATAAAAAACATGAAAAAGGTCGTCTTATAGCATGTCGAATGATTTTATGATGAGCAAAAGTTATTTCGTGAAATGTTGTAAAATTTAACAAAAATAAAAAAACGGCATAGTATAGTATGTCGAAATTTTTCGATGAAAACGTCAAATTTTTTTGATGTTGAAAAAAAACATTAAAATGGTCGTATTATAGCATGTAGAATAATTCTATGGTGAGCAAAAGTCATTTTGTGAACTTTTGGAAAATTTAGCAAAAGAATCGGCATAGTATAGTATGTCAAAATTTTTCGATGAAAACGTCAAATTTTTTTGATGTTGAAAAAAACCATGAAAACGGTCTTATTATAGCATGTAGAATAATTCTCTAGTGAGCAAAAGTCATTTCGTGAAATGTTGTAAAATTTTACAAAAAAAAAAACGCCATAGTATAGTATGTCAAAATTTTTCGATGAAAACGTCAAATTTTTTTGATGTTCTTAAAAAACATGAAAACGGTGGTATTATAGCATGTAGAATGATTCTTTGGTGAGCAAAAGTCATTTCGTGAAATGTTAGAAAATTTTACAAAAAAACGCCATAGTATAGTATGCCGAAATTTTTCGATGAAAACGTCAAATTTTTTTGAAGTTGAAAAAAACCATGAAAACGGTCTTATTATAGCATGTAGAATAATTCTCTAGTGAGCAAAAGTCATTTCGTGAAATGTTGTAAAATTTTACAAAAAAAAAAAATGCCATAGTATAGTATGTCAAAATTTTTCGATTAAAACGTCAAATTTTTTTGATGTTGTTAAAAAACATGAAAACGGTGGTATTATAGCATGTCAAATGATTCTATGGTTAGCAAAAGTCATTTCGTGAAATGTTGGAAAATTTTACAAAAAAATCGGCATAGTAGAGTATGTCAAAATTTTTCGATTAAAATGTCAAATTTTTTTGATGTTGTTAAAAAACATGAAAACGGTCTTATTATAGCATGTAGAATAATTCTATGGTGAGCAAAATTCATTTCGTGAACTTTTGGAAAAGTTTACAAAAAAAACGGCATAGTATAGTATGCCGAAATTTTTCGATGAAAACGTCAAATTTTTTTGAAGTTGAAAAAAACCATGAAAACGGTCTTATTATAGCATGTAGAATAATTCTCTAGTGAGCAAAAGTCATTTCGTGAAATGTTGTAAAATTTTACAAAAAAAAAAAATGCCATAGTATAGTATGTCAAAATTTTTCGATTAAAACGTCAAATTTTTTTGATGTTGTTAAAAAACATGAAAACGGTGGTATTATAGCATGTCAAATGATTCTATGGTTAGCAAAAGTCATTTCGTGAAATGTTGGAAAATTTTACAAAAAAATCGGCATAGTAGAGTATGTCAAAATTTTTCGATTAAAATGTCAAATTTTTTTGATGTTGTTAAAAAACATGAAAACGGTCTTATTATAGCATGTAGAATGATTCTTTAGTGAGCAAAAGTCATTTCATGAAATGTTAGAAAATTTTACAAAAAAACGCCATAGTATAGTATGCCGAAATTTTTCGATGAAAACGTCAAATTTTTTTGATGTTGATAAAGAACATGAAAAAGGTCGTCTTATAGCATGTCGAATGATTTTATGATGAGCAAAAGTTATTTCGTGAAATGTTGGAAAATTTTACAAAAATAAAAAACGGCATAGTATAGTATGTCGAAATTTTTCGATGAAAACGTCAAATTTTTTTGATGTTGAAAAAAAACATTAAAACGGTCGTATTATAGCATGTAGAATAATTCTATGGTGAGCAAAAGTCATTTCGTGAAATGTTGGAAAATTTTACAAAGAAATCGGCATAGTATAGTATGTCGAAATTTTTTGATGAAAACGTCAAATTTTTTTATGTTGAAAAAAACCATGAAAACGGTCTTATTATAGCATGTAGAATAATTCTATGGTGAGCAAAATTCATTTCGTGAAATGTCGGAAAATTTTACAAAAAAATCGGCATAGTATAGTATGTAGAAATTTTTCGATGAAAACGTCAAATTTTTTTGATGTTGAAAAAAACATGAAAACGGTGGTATTATAGCATGTAGAATGATTCTTTGGTGAGCAAAAGTCATTATGTGAACCTTTGGAAAATTTTGCAAAAAAATCAGCATACTATAGCATGTCGAAATTTTTCGATGAAAACGTCAAATTTTTTTGATGTTGAAAACAACATGAAAACGGTCGTATTATAGCATGTAGAATAATTCTCTGGTGAGCAAAAGTCATTTCGTGAAATGTTGAAAAATTTTACAAAAAAAAAAACGCCATAGTATAGTATGTCGAAATTTTTCGATGAAAACGTCAATTTTTTTTGATGTTGAAAAAACCCATTAAAACGGTCGTATTATAGCATGTAGAATAATTCTATGGTGAGCAAAAGTCATTTCGTGAAATGTTGGAAAATTTTACAAAAAAAACGGCATAGTATAGTATGTCGAAATTTTTCGATGAATACGTCAAATTTTTTTGAAGTTGAAAGAAAACATGAAAACGGTCGTATTGTAGCATATAGAACAATTCTATGGTTAGCAAAAGTCATTTCGTGAAATGTTAGAAAATTTTAAAAAAAAACGCCATATGTTAGAAAATTTTACAAAAGAAATGGCATAGTATAGTATGTCGAAATTTTTCGATGAAAACGTCAAATTTTTTTGATGTTGAAATAAAACATGAAAACGGTCGTATTATATCATGTAGAATAATTCTATGGTGAGCAAAAGTAATTTTGTGAACTTTTGGAAAATTTTACAAAAAAACGGCATAGTATAGTATGTCGAAATTTTTCGATGGAAACGTCAAATTTTTTTGATGTTGAAAAAAAACATGAAAACGGTTGAATTATAGCATGTAGAATAATTCTATAGTGAGCAAACGTCATTTCGTGAATTTTGGAAAATTTTACAAAAAAAACGGCATAGTATAGTATGTCGAAATTTTTCGATGAAAACGTCAAATTTTTTTGATGTTGAAAAAAAACATGAAAAAGGTCGTATTATAGCGTGTAGAATAATTCTATGGTGAGCAAAAGTCATTTCGTGAAATGTTGGAAAATTTTTCAAAAAAAACGCCATAGTATAGTATGTCGAAATTTTTCGATGACAACGTCAAATTTTTTTGATGTTGAAAAAAACATGAAAACGGTCGTATTATAGCATGTAGAATAATTCTATGGTGAGCAAAAGTCATTTTGTGAACTTTTGGAAAATTTTACAAAAAAAACGGCATAGTATAGTATGTCGAAATTTTTCGATGAAAACGTCAAATTTTTTGATGTTGATAAAAAACATGAAAACGGTCGTATTATAGCATGTAGAATAATTCTCTGGTGAGCAAAAGTCATTTCGTGAAATGTTGAAAAATTTTACAAAAAAAAAAAAAAACGCCATAGTATAGTATGTCGCAATTTTTCGATGAAAACATCAAATTTTTTTGATGTTGAAAAAAAAACATGAAAAAGGTCGTATTATAGCATGTAGAATAATCCTCTAGTGAGCAAAAGTCATTTCGTGAAATGTTGGAAAATTTTACAAAAAAAACGGCATAGTATAGTATGTCGAAATTTTTCGATGAATACGTCAAATTTTTTTGAAGTTGAAAGAAAACATGAAAACGGTCGTATTGTAGCATGTAGAACAATTCTGTGGTTAGCAAAAGTCATTTCGTGAAATGTTAGAAAATTTTACAAAAGAAATCGGCATAGTATAGTATGTCGAAATTTTTCGATGAAAACGTCAAATTTTTTTGATGTTAAAAAAAACATTAAAACGGTCGTATTATAGCATGTAGAATAATTGTATGGTGAGCAAAAGTCATTTTGTGAACTTTTGGAAAATTTTACAAAAAAAACGGCATAGTATAGTATGTCGAAATTTTTCGATGAAAACGTGAAATTTTTTTGATGTTGATAAACATGAAAACGGTCGTATTTTAGCATGTAGAATGATTCTATGGTGAGTAAAAGTCATTTCGTGAAATGTTAGAAAATTTTACAAAAGAAATCGGCATAGTATAGTATGTCGAAATTTTTCGATGAAAACGTCAAATTTTTTTGATGTTAAAAAAAACATGAAAACGGTCGTATTATAGCATGTAGAATAATTCTATGGTGAGCAAAAGTCATTATGTGAACCTTTGGAAAATTTTGCAAAACAATCAGCATAGTATAGTATGTCGAAATTTTTCGATGAAAACGTCAAATTTTGTTGATGTTGAAAAAAAACATGAAAACGGTCGTATTATAGCATGTAGAATGATTCTCAAGTGAGCAAAAGTCACTTCGTGAAATGTTGTAAAATTTTACAAAAAAAAAAAACGCCATAGTATAGTATGTCAAAATTTTTCGATTAAAATGTCAAATTTTTTTGATGTTGTTAAAAAACATGAAAACGGTGGTATTATACCATGTAGAATAATTCTATGGTGAGCAAAAGTCATTATGTGAACTTTTGTAAAATTTTACAAAAAATCGGCATAGTATAGTATGTCAAAATTTTTCGATGGAAACGTCATGTTTTTTTGATGTTGATAAAGAACATGAAAAATGTCGTGTTATAGCATGTAGAATGATTCTATGGTGAGCAAAAGTCATTTCGTGAAATGTTAGAAAATTTTACAAAAAAAACGGCATAGTATAGTATGTCGAAATTTTTGGATGAAAACGTCAAATTTTTTTGATGTTGAAAACAACATGAAAACGGTCGTATTATAGCATGTAGAATAATTCTCTGGTGAGCAAATGTCATTTCGTGAAATGTTGAAAAATTTTACAAAAAAAAAAAAAAAAACGCCATAGTATAGTATGTCGAAATTTTTCGATGAAAATGTCAAATTTTTTTGATGTTGAAAAAAAACATGAAAAAGGTCGTGTTATAGCATGTAGAGTAATCCTCTAGTGAGCAAAAGTCATTTCGTGAAATGATGTAAAATTTTACAAAAAAAAAAAACGCCATAGTATAGTATGTCAAAATTTTTTGATTAAAACGTCAAATTTTTTTGATGTTGAAAAAAACCATGAAAAAGGTCGTATTATAGCGTGTAGAATAATTCTATGGTGAGCAAAAGTCATTTCGTGAAATGTTGGAAAATTTTACAAAAAAAACAGCATAGTATAGTATGTCGAAATTTTTGGATGAATACGTCAAATTTTTTTGAAGTTGAAAGAAAACATGAAAACGGTCGTATTGTAGCATGTAGAACAATTCTATGGTTAGCAAAAGTCATTTCGTGAAAGTTAGAAAATTTAAAAAAAAAACGCCATAGTGTAGTATGTCGAAATTTTTCGATGAAAACGTCAAATTTTTTTGATGTTGATAAAAAACATGAAAACGGTCGTATTTTAGCATGTAGAATGATTGTATGGTGAGCAAAAGTCATTTCGTGAAATGTTAGAAAATTTTACAAAAGAAATCGGCATAGTATAGTATGTCGAAATTTTTCGATGAAAACGTCAAATTTTTTTGAATTTGAAAGAAAACATGTAAACGGTCGTATTGTAGCATGTAGAACGATTCTATGGTGAGCAAAATTCATTTTCTGAAATGTCGGAAAATTTTACAAAAAAATCGGCATAGTATAGTATGTCGAAATTTTTCGATGAAAACGTCAAATTTTTTTGATGTTGAAAAAAACCATGAAAAAGGTCGGATTATAGCGTGTAGAATAATTCTATGGTGAGCAAAAGTCATTTCGTGAAATGTTGGAAAATTTTACAAAAAAAACGGCATAGTATAGTATGTCGAAATTTTTCGATGAATACGTCAAATTTTTTTGAAGTTGAAAGAAAACATGAAAACGGTCGTATTGTAGCATATAGAATAATTCTATGGTGAGCAAAAGTCATTATGTGAACCTTTGGAAAATTTTGCAAAACAATCAGCATAGTATAGTATGTCGAAATTTTTCGATGAAAACGTCAAATTTTGTTGATGTTGAAAAAAAACATGAAAACGGTCGTATTATAGCATGTAGAATAATTCTCAAGTGAGCAAAAGTCACTTCGTGAAATGTTGTAAAATTTTACAAAAAAAAAAAAAAACGCCATAGTATAGTATGTCAAAATTTTTCGATTAAAATGTCAAATTTTTTTGATGTTGTTAAAAAACATGAAAACGGTGGTATTATAGCATGTAGAATAATTCTATGGTGAGCAAAAGTCATTATGTGAACTTTTGTAAAATTTTACAAAAAATCGGCATAGTATAGTATGTCAAAATTTTTGGATGAATACGTCAAATTTTTTTGAAGTTGAAAGAAAACATGAAAACGGTCGTATTTTAGCATGTAGAACAATTCTATGGTTAGCAAAAGTCATTTCGTGAAATGTTAGAAAATTTAAAAAAAAAACGCCATAGTATAGTATGTCGAAATTTTTCGATGAAAACGTCAAATTTTTTTGATGTTGATAAAAAACATGAAAACGGTCGTATTTTAGCATGTAGAATGATTCTATGGTGAGCAAAAGTCATTATGTGAACTTTTGTAAAATTTTACAAAAAATCGGCATAGTATATTATTTCAAAATTTCTCGATGAAAACGTCAAATTTTTTTGATGTTGAAATAAAACATGAAAACGGTCGTATTATATCATGTAGAATAATTCTATGGTGAGCAAAAGTCATTTTGTGAACTTTTGGAAAATTTTACAAAAAAACGGCATAGTATAGTATGTCGAAATTTTTCGATGGAAACGTCAAATTTTTTTATGTTGAAAAAAACCATGAAAACGGTTGAATTATAGCATGTAGAATAATTCTATAGTGAGCAAACGTCATTTCGTGAATTTTGGAAAATTTTACAAAAAAAACGGCATAGTATAGTATGTCGAAATTTTTCAATGAAAACGTCAAATTTTTTTATGTTGATAAAAAACATGAAAACGGTCGTATTATAGCATGTAGAATAATTCTCTGGTGAGCAAAAGTCATTTCGTGAAATGTTGAAAAATTTTACAAAAAAAAAAAAACGCCATAGTATAGTATGTCGAAATTTTTCGATGAAAACGTCAAATTTTTTTGATGTTGAAAAAAAAACATGAAAAAGGTCGTATTATAGCATGTAGAATAATTCTCTAGTGAGCAAAAGTCATTTCGTGAAATGTTGGAAAATTTTACAAAAATAAAAAACGGCATAGTATAGTATGTCGAAATTTTTCGATGAAAACGTCAAATTTTTTTGATGTTGAAAAAACCCATTAAAACGGTCGTATTATAGCATGTAGAATAATTCTATGGTGAGCAAAAGTCATTTCGTGAAATGTTGGAAAATTTTACAAAAAAAACGGCATAGTATAGTATGTCGAAATTTTTCGATGAAAACGTCAAATTTTTTTGATGTTGAAATAAAACATGAAAACGGTCGTATTATATCATGTAGAATAATTCTATGGTGAGGAAAAGTCATTTTGTGAACTTTTGGAAAATTTTACAAAAAAACGGCATAGTATAGTATGTCGAAATTTTTCGATGGAAACGTCAAATTTTTTTGATGTTGAAAAAAACCATGAAAACGGTTGAATTATAGCATGTAGAATAATTCTATAGTGAGCAAACGTCATTTCGTGAATTTTGGAAAATTTTACAAAAAAAACGGCATAGTATAGTATGTCGACATTTTTCAATGAAAACGTCAAATTTTTTTGAATTTGAAAGAAAACAAGAAAACGGTCCTATTGTAGCATGTAGAACGATTCTATGGTGAGCAAAATTCATTTTCTGAAATGTCGGAAAATTTTACAAAAAAATCGGCATAGTATAGTATGTCGAAATTTTTCGATGAAAACGTCAAATTTTTTTGATGTTGAAAAAAACAATGAAAAAGGTCGTATTATAGCGTGTAGAATAATTCTATGGTGAGCAAAAGTCATTTCGTGAAATGTTGGAAAATTTTACAAAAAAAACGCCATAGTATAGTATGTCGAAATTTTTCGATTACAACGTGAAATTTTTTTGATGTTGATAAAAACATGAAAACGGTCGTATTATAGCATGTAGAATAATTCTATGGTGAGCAAAAGTCATTTTGTGAACTTTTGGAAAATTTTACAAAAAAAACGGCATAGTATAGTATGTCGAAATTTTTCGATGAAAACGTCAAATTTTTTGATGTTGATAAAAAACATGAAAACGGTCGTATTATAGCATGTAGAATAATTCTCTGGTGAGCAAAAGTCATTTCGTGAAATGTTGAAAAATTTTACAAAAAAAAAAAAACGCCATAGTATAGTATGTCGCAATTTTTCGATGAAAACATCAAATTTTTTTGATGTTGAAAAAAAACATGAAAAAGGTCGTATTATAGCATGTAGAATAATCCTCTAGTGAGCAAAAGTCATTTCGTGAAATGTTGGAAAATTTTACAAAAAAAACGGCATAGTATAGTATGTCGAAATTTTTCGATTACAACGTGAAATTTTTTTGATGTTGATAAAAAACATGAAAACAGTCGTATTTTACCATGTAGAATGATTCTATGGTGAGCAAAAGTCATTTTGCGAACTTTTGGAAAATTTTTCAAAAAAAACAGCATAGTATAGTATGTCGAAATTTTTCGATGACAACGTCAAATTTTTTTGATGTTGAAAAAAACATGAAAACGGTCGTATTATAGCATGTAGAATAATTCTATGGTGAGCAAAAGTCATTTTGTGAACTTTTGGAAAATTTTACAAAAAAAACGGCATAGTATAGTATGTCGAAATTTTTCGATGAAAACGTCAAATTTTTTTGAATTTGAAAGAAAACATGAAAACGGTCGTATTGTAGCATGTAGAACGATTCTATGGTGAGCAAAATTCATTTTCTGAAATGTCGGAAAATTTTACAAAAAAATCGGCATAGTATAGTATGTCGAAATTTTTCGATGAAAACGTCAAATTTTTTTGATGTTGAAAAAAAACATGAAAAAGGTCGTATTATCGCGTGTAGAATAATGCTATGGTGAGCAAAAGTCATTTCGTGAAATGTTGGAAAATTTTACAAAACAAACGGCATAGTATAGTATGTAGAAATTTTTCGATGAATACGTCAAATTTTTTTGAAGTTGAAAGAAAACATGAAAACGGTCATATTGTAGCATGTAGAACAATTCTATGGTTAGCAAAAGTCATTTCGTGAAATGTTAGAAAATTTAAAAACAAAACGCCATAGTATAGTATGTCGAAATTTTTCGATGAAAACGTGAAATTTTTTTGATGTTGATAAAAAACATGAAAACGGTCGTATTTTAGCATGTAGAATGATTCTATGGTGAGTAAAAGTCATTTCGTGAAATGTTAGAAAATTTTACAAAAGAAATCGGCATAGTATAGTATGTCGAAATTTTTCGATGAAAACGTCAAATTTTTTTGATGTTAAAAAAAACATGAAAACGGTCGTATTATAGCATGTAGAATAATTCTATGGTGAGCAAAAGTCATTATGTGAACCTTTGGAAAATTTTGCAAAACAATCAGCATAGTATAGTATGTCGAAATTTTTCGATGAAAACGTCAAATTTTTTTGATGTTGAAAAAAAACATGAAAACGGTCGTATTATAGCATGTAGAATAATTCTCAAGTGAGCAAAAGTCACTTCGTGAAATGTTGTAAAATTTTACAAAAAAAAAAACGCCATAGTATAGTATGTCAAAATTTTTCGATTAAAATGTCAAATTTTTTTGATGTTGTTAAAAAACATGAAAACGGTGGTATTATAGCATGTAGAATAATTCTATGGTGAGCAAAAGTCATTATGTGAACTTTTGTAAAATTTTACAAAAAATCGGCATAGTATAGTATGTCAAAATTTTTCGATGGAAACGTCATATTTTTTTGATGTTGATAAAGAACATGAAAAAGGTCGTGTTATAGCATGTAGAATGATTCTATGGTGAGCAAAAGTCATTTCGTGAAATGTTAGAAAATTTTACAAAAAAAACGGCATAGTATAGTATGTCGAAATTTTTGGATGAAAACGTCAAATTTTTTTGATGTTGAAAACAACATGAAAACGGTCGTATTATAGCATGTAGAATAATTCTCTGGTGAGCAAATGTCATTTCGTGAAATGTTGAAAAATTTTACAAAAAAAAAAAAACGCCATAGTATAGTATGTCGAAATTTTTCGATGAAAACGTCAAATTTTTTTGATGTTGAAAAAAAAACATGAAAACGGTCGTATTGTAGCATGTAGAACAATTCTATGGTTAGCAAAAGTCATTATGTGAACCTTTGGAAAATTTTGCAAAAAAATCAGCATACTATAGTATGTCGAAATTTTTGGATGAAAACATCACATTTTTTTGATGTTGAAAACAACATGAAAACGGTCGTATTATAGCATGTAGAATAATTCTATGGTGAGCAAAAGTCATTATGTGAACCTTTGGAAAATTTTGCAAAACAATCAGCATAGTATAGTATGTCGAAATTTTTCGATGAAAACGTCAAATTTTGTTGATGTTGAAAAAAACCATGAAAACGGTCGTATTATAGCATGTAGAATAATTCTCAAGTGAGCAAAAGTCACTTCGTGAAATGTTGTAAAATTTTACAAAAAAAAAACGCCATAGTATAGTATGTCAAAATTTTCCATTAAAACGTCAAATTTTTTTAATGTTGATAAAAAAACATGAAAACGGTCGTATTATAGCATGTAGAATGATTCTCAAGTGAGCAAAAGTCACTTCGTGAAATGTTGTAAAATTTTACAAAAAAAAAACGCCATAGTATAGTATGTCAAAATTTTTTGATTAAAACGTCAAATTTTTTTGATGTTGAAAGAAACCATGAAAAAGGTCGTATTATAGCGTGTAGAATAATTCTATGGTGAGCAAAAGTCATTTCGTGAAATGTTGGAAAATTTTACAAAAAAAAACAGCATAGTATAGTATGTCGAAATTTTTGGATGAATACGTCAAATTTTTTTGAAGTTGAAAGAAAACATGAAAACGGTCGTATTGTAGCATATAGAACAATTCTATGGTTAGCAAAAGTCACTTCGTGAAATGTTGTAAAATTTTACAAAAAAAAAAAAACGCCATAGTATAGTATGTCAAAATTTTTCGATTAAAACGTCAAATTTTTTTGAAGTTGAAAGAAAACATGAAAACGGTCGTATTGTAGCATGTAGAACAATTCTATGGTTAGCAAAAGTCATTATGTGAACCTTTGGAAAATTTTGCAAAAAAATCAGCATACTATAGTATGTCGAAATTTTTGGATGAAAACATCACATTTTTTTGATGTTGAAAACAACATGAAAACGGTCGTATTATAGCATGTAGAATAATTCTATGGTGAGCAAAAGTCATTATGTGAACCTTTGGAAAATTTTGCAAAACAATCAGCATAGTATAGTATGTCGAAATTTTTCGATGAAAACGTCAAATTTTGTTGATGTTGAAAAAAACCATGAAAACGGTCGTATTATAGCATGTAGAATAATTCTCAAGTGAGCAAAAGTCACTTCGTGAAATGTTGTAAAATTTTACAAAAAAAAAAACGCCATAGTATAGTATGTCAAAATTTTCCATTAAAACGTCAAATTTTTTTAATGTTGATAAAAAAACATGAAAACGGTCGTATTATAGCATGTAGAATGATTCTCAAGTGAGCAAAAGTCACTTCGTGAAATGTTGTAAAATTTTACAAAAAAAAAACCGCCATAGTATAGTATGTCAAAATTTTTCGATTAAAATGTCAAATTTTTTTGATGTTGTTAAAAAACATGAAAACGGTGGTATTATAGCATGTAGAATAATTCTATGGTGAGCAAAAGTCATTATGTGAAATGTTGGAAAATTTTACAAAAAAAACGGCATAGTATAGTATGTAGAAATTTTTGGATGAATACGTCAAATTTTTTTGAAGTTGAAAGAAAACATGAAAACGGTCGTATTGTAGCATGTAGAACAATTCTGTGGTTAGCAAAAGTCATTTCGTGAAATGTTAGAAAATTTAAAAAAAAAACGCCATAGTATAGTATGTCGAAATTTTTCGATGAAAACGTCAAATTTTTTTGATGTTGATATAAAACATGAAAACGGTCGTATTTTAGCATGTAGAATGATTCTATGGTGAGCAAAAGTCATTATGTGAACTTTTGTAAAATTTTACAAAAAATCGGCATAGTATAGTATGTCAAAATTTTTCGATGGAAACGTCAAATTTTTTTGATGTTGATAAAGAACATGAAACAGGTCGTCTTATAGCATGTAGAATGATTCTATGGTGAGCAAAAGTCATTTCGTGAAATGTTAGAAAATTTAACAAAAAAAACGGCATAGTATAGTATGTCGAAATTTTTCGATGAAAACGTCAAATTTTTTTGAAGTTGAAAGAAAACATGAAAACGGTCGTATTATAGAATGTAGAACGATTCTATGGTTAGCAAAAGTCATTATGTGAACCTTTGGAAAATTTTGCAAAAAAATCAGCATACTATAGTATGTCGAAATTTTTGGATGAAAACGTCAAATTTTTTTGATGTTGAAAACAACATGAAAACGGTCGTATTATAGCATGTAGAATAATTCTCTGGTGAGCAAATGTCATTTCGTGAAATGTTGAAAAATTTTACAAAAAAAAAAAAAACGCCATAGTATAGTATGTCGAAATTTTTCGATGAAAACGTCAAATTTTTTTGATGTTGATAAAAAACATGAAAACGGTCGTATTTTAGCATGTAGAATGATTCTATGGTGAGCAAAAGTCATTTCGTGAAATGTTAGAAAATTTTACAAAAGAAATCGGCATAGTATAGTATGTCGAAATTTTTCGATGAAAATGTCAAATTTTTTTGATGTTAAAAAAAACATGAAAACGGTCGTATTATAGCACGTAGAATAATTCTATGGTGAGCAAAAGTCATTATGTGAACCTTTGGAAAATTTTGCAAAACAATCAGCATAGTATAGTATGTCGAAATTTTTCGATGAAAACGTCAAATTTTGTTGATGTTGAAAAAAACCATGAAAACGGTCGTATTATAGCATGTAGAATAATTCTCAAGTGAGCAAAAGTCACTTCGTGAAATGTTGTTAAATTTTACAAAAAAAAAAACGCCATAGTATAGTATGTCAAAATTTTCCATTAAAACGTCAAATTTTTTTAATGTTGATAAAAAACATGAAAACGGTCGTATTATAGCATGTAGAATGATTCTCAAGTGAGCAAAAGTCACTTCGTGAAATGTTGTAAAATTTTATAAAAAAAAAAAAACGCCATAGTATAGTATGTCGAAATTTTTCGATTAAAATGTCAAATTTTTTTGATGTTGTTAAAAAACATGAAAACGGTGGTATTATAGCATGTAGAATAATTCTATGGTGAGCAAAAGTCATTATGTGAACTTTTGTAAAATTTTACAAAAAAAAAAACGCCATAGTATAGTATGTCAAAATTTTTTGATTAAAACGTCAAATTTTTTTGATGTTGAAAAAAACCATGAAAAAGGTTGTATTATAGCGTGTAGAATAATTATATGGTGAGCAAAAGTCATTTCATGAAATGTTGGAAAATTTTACAAAAAAAACGGCATAGTATAGTATGTCGAAATTTTTCGATGAATACGTCAAATTTTTTTGAAGTTGAAAGAAAACATGAAAACGGTTGTATTGTAGCATGTAGAACAATTCTATGGTTAGCAAAAGTCATTTCGTGAAATGTTAGAAAATTTAAAAAAAAAACGCCATAGTATAGTATGTCGAAATTTTTCGATGAAAACGTCAAATTTTTTTGATGTTGATAAAAAACATGAAAACGGTCGTATTATAGCATGTAGAATGATTCTATGGTGAGCAAAAGTCATTTCGTGAAATGTTGTAAAATTTTACAAAAAAAAAATGCCATAGTATAGTATGTCAAAATTTTTCGATTAAAATGTCAAATTTTTTTGTTGTTGTTAAAAAACATGAAAACGGTCGTATTATAGCATGTAGAATGATTCTTTAGTGAGCAAAAGTCATTTCGTGAAATGTTGGAAAATTTTACAAAAAAAACAGCATGGTATAGTATGTCGAAATTTTTCGATGAAAGCGTCAAATTTTTTTGAAGTTGAAAGAAAACATGAAAACGGTCGTATTATAGCATGTAGAATAATTCTATGGTGAGCAAAAGTCATTATGTGAACCTTTGGAAAATTTTGCAAAACAATCAGCATAGTATAGTATGTCGAAATTTTTCGATGAAAACGTCAAATTTTGTTGATGTTGAAAAAAACCATGAAAACGGTCGTATTATAGCATGTAGAATAATTCTCAAGTGAGCAAAAGTCACTTCGTGAAATGTTGTTAAATTTTACAAAAAAAAAAAACGCCATAGTATAGTATGTCAAAATTTTCCATTAAAACGTCAAATTTTTTTAATGTTGATAAAAGACATGAAAACGGTCGTATTATAGCATGTAGAATGATTCTCAAGTGAGCAAAAGTCACTTCGTGAAATGTTGTAAAATTTTACAAAAAAAAAAACGCCATAGTATAGTATGTCAAAATTTTTCGATTAAAATGTCAAATTTTTTTGATGTTGTTAAAAAACATGAAAACGGTGGTATTATAGCATGTAGAATAATTCTATGGTGAGCAAAAGTCATTATGTGAACTTTTGTAAAATTTTACAAAAAAACGCCATAGTATAGTATGTCAAAATTTTTTGATTAAAACGTCAAATTTTTTTGATGTTGAAAAAAACCATGAAAAAGTTCGTATTATAGCGTGTAGAATAATTCTATGGTGAGCAAAAGTCATTTCGTTAAATGTTGGAAAATTTTACAAAAAAAACGGCATAGTATAGTATGTCGAAATTTTTCGATGAAAACGTCAAATTTTTTTGATGTTGATAAAAAACATGAAAACGGTCGTATTTTAGCATGTAGAATGATTCTATGGTGAGCAAAAGTCATTATGTGAACTTTTGTAAAATTTTACAAAAAATCGGCATAGTATAGTATGTCAAAATTTTTCGATGGAAACGTCAAATTTTTTTGATGTTGATAAAGAACATGAAACAGGTCGTCTTATAGCATGTAGAATGATTCTATGGTGAGCAAAAGTCATTTCGTGAAATGTTAGAAAATTTTACAAAAAAAACGGCATAGTATAGTATGTCGAAATTTTTCGATGAAAACGTCAAATTTTTTTGAAGTTGAAAGAAAACATGAAAACGGTCGTATTATAGAATGTAGAACGATTCTATGGTTAGCAAAAGTCATTATGTGAACCTTTGGAAAATTTTGCAAAAAAATCAGCATACTATAGTATGTCGAAATTTTTGGATGAAAACGTCAAATTTTTTTGATGTTGAAAACAACATGAAAACGGTCGTATTATAGCATGTAGAATAATTCTCTGGTGAGCAAATGTCATTTCGTGAAATGTTGAAAAATTTTACAAAAAAAAAAAAAAACGCCATAGTATAGTATGTCGAAATTTTTCGATGAAAACGTCAAATTTTTTTGATGTTGATAAAAAACATGAAAACGGTCGTATTTTAGCATGTAGAATGATTCTATGGTGAGCAAAAGTCATTTCGTGAAATGTTAGAAAATTTTACAAAAGAAATCGGCATAGTATAGTATGTCGAAATTTTTCGATGAAAACGTCAAATTTTTTTGATGTTAAAAAAAACATTAAAACGGTCGTATTATAGCACGTAGAATAATTCTATGGTAAGCAAAAGTCATTTTGTGAACTTTTGGAAAATTTTACAAAAAAAACGGCATAGTATAGGATGTCGAAATTTTTCGATGAAAACGTCAAATTTTTTTGAATTTGAAAGAAAACATGAAAACGGTCGTATTGTAGAATGTAGAACAATTCTATGGTGAGAAAAATTCATTTTCTGAAATGTCGGAAAATTTTACAAAAAAATCGGCATTGTATAGTATGTCGAAATTTTTCGATGAAAACGTCAAATTTTTTTGATGTTGAAAAAAACCATGAAAAAGGTCGTATTATAGCGTGTAGAATAATTCTATGGTGAGCAAAAGTCATTTCGTGAAATGTTGGAAAATTTTACAAAAAAAACGGCATAGTATAGTATGTCGAAATTTTTCGATGAATACGTCAAATTTTTTTGAAGTTGAAAGAAAACATGAAAACGGTCGTATTGTAGCATATAGAACAATTCTATGGTTAGCAAAAGTCACTTCGTGAAATGTTGTAAAATTTTACAAAAAAAAAAAACGCCATAGTATAGTATGTCAAAATTTTTCGATTAAAACGTCAAATTTTTTTGATGTTGATAAAAAACATGAAAACGGTCGTATTATAGCATGTAGAATGATTCTCAAGTGAGCAAAAGTCACTTCGTGAAATGTTGTAAAATTTTACAAAAAAAAAAAAACGCCATAGTATAGTATGTCAAAATTTTTCGATTAAAATGTCAAATTTTTTTGATGTTGTTAAAAAACATGAAAACGGTCGTATTATAGCATGTAGAATAATTCTATGGTGAGCAAAAGTCATTATGTGAACTTTTGTAAAATTTTACAAAAAATCGGCATAGTATAGTATGTCAAAATTTTTCGATGGAAACGTCAAATTTTTTTGATGTTGATAAAGAACATGAAAAAGGTCGTCTTATAGCATGTACAATGATTCTTTGGTGAGCAAAAGTCATTTCGTGAAATGTTAGAAAATTTTACAAAAAAACGCCATAGTATAGTATGCCGAAATTTTTCGATGAAAACGTCAAATTTTTTTGAAGTTGAAAGAAAACATGAAAACGGTCGTATTGTAGCATGTAGAACAATTCTATGGTTAGCAAAAGTCATTTCGTGAAATGTTGGAAAATTTTACAAAAAAAACAGCATACTATAGTATGTCGAAATTTTTCGATGAAAGCGTCATATTTTTTTGAAGTTGAAAGAAAACATGAAAACGGTCGTATTATAGCATGTAGAATAATTCTATGGTGAGCAAAAGTCATTATGTGAACCTTTGGAAAATTTTGCAAAACAATCAGCATAGTATAGTATGTCGAAATTTTTCGATGAAAACGTCAAATTTTGTTGATGTTGAAAAAAACCATGAAAACGGTCGTATTATAGCATGTAGAATAATTCTCAAGTGAGCAAAAGTCACTTCGTGAAATGTTGTTAAATTTTACAAAAAAAAAAAACGCCATAGTATAGTATGTCAAAATTTTCCATTAAAACGTCAAATTTTTTTAATGTTGAAAAAAACATGAAAACGGTCGTATTATAGCATGTAGAATGATTCTCAAGTGAGCAAAAGTCACTTCGTGAAATGTTGTAAAATTTTACAAAAAAAAAACGCCATAGTATAGTATGTCGAAATTTTTCGATTAAAATGTCAAATTTTTTTGATGTTGTTAAAAAACATGAAAACGGTGGTATTATAGCATGTAGAATAATTCTATGGTGAGCAAAAGTCATTATGTGAACTTTTGTAAAATTTTACAAAAAAAAAAAACGCCATAGTATAGTATGTCAAAATTTTTTGATTAAAACGTCAAATTTTTTTGATGTTGAAAAAAACCATGAAAAAGGTTGTATTATAGCGTGTAGAATAATTCTATGGTGAGCAAAAGTCATTTCATGAAATGTTGGAAAATTTTACAAAAAAAACGGCATAGTATAGTATGTCGAAATTTTTCGATGAATACGTCAAATTTTTTTGAAGTTGAAAGAAAACATGAAAACGGTCGTATTGTAGCATGTAGAACAATTCTATGGTTAGCAAAAGTCATTTCGTGAAATGTTAGAAAATTAAAAAAAAAAACGCCATAGTATAGTATGTCGAAATTTTTCGATGAAAACGTCAAATTTTTTTGATGTTGATAAAAAACATGAAAACGGTCGTATTTTAGCATGTAGAATGATTCTATGGTGAGCAAAAGTCATTTCGTGAAATGTTGTAAAATTTTACAAAAAAAAAATGCCTGAGTATAGTATGTCAAAATTTTTCGATTAAAATGTCAAATTTTTTTGTTGTTGTTAAAAAACATGAAAACGGTCGTATTGTAGCATGTAGAATGATTCTTTAGTGAGCAAAAGTCATTTCGTGAAATGTTAGAAAATTTTACAAAAAAAACGGCATAGTATAGTATGTCGAAATTTTTGGATGAAAACGTCAAATTTTTTTGATGTTGAAAACAACATGAAAACGGTCGTATTATAGCATGTAGATTAATTCTATGGTGAGCAAAAGTCATTATGTGAACCTTTGGAAAATTTTGCAAAACAATCAGCATAGTATAGTATGTCGAAATTTTTGGATGAAAACGTCAAATTTTGTTGATGTTGAAAAAAACCATGAAAACGGTCGTATTATAGCATGTAGAATGATTCTCAAGTGAGCAAAAGTCACTTCGTGAAATGTTGTAAAATTTTACAAAAAAAAAACGCCATAGTATAGTATGTCAAAATTTTCCGATTAAAACGTCAAATTTTTTTGAAGTTGAAAGAAAACATGACAACGGTCGTATTATAGCATGTAGAATAATTCTATGGTGAGCAAAAGTCATTATGTGAACCTTTGGAAAATTTTGCAAAAAAATCAGCATAGTATAGTATGTCGAAATTTTTCGATGAAAACGTCAAAATTTTTTTGATGTTGAAAAAAACATGAAAACGGTCGTATTATAGCATGTAGAATAATTCTATGGTGAGCAAAAGTCATTTCGTGAACGGTTGGAAAATTTCACAAAAAAAACGCAATAGTACAGCATGTCAAAAAAGTCATAGTATAGCATGTCGAAAAACGTCATAGTATAGCATGTCAAAAAAAGTCATAGTATAGTATGTCAAAAAAGTCATAGTATAGCATGTCGAAAAAAACTCATAGTATAGCATGTCGAAAAACGTCATAGTATAGCATGTCAAAAAAAGTCAGTATAGCATGTCGAAAAAAGTCAAGTATAGCATGTCGAAAAAAGTCATAGTATTGCATGTCGAAAAAAGTCAAGTATAGCATGTCGAAAAAAGTCAAGTATAGCATGTCGAAAAAAGTCAAGTATAGCATGTCGAAAAAAGTCATAGTGTAGCATGTCGAAAAAAGTCATAGTATTGCATGTCGAAAAAAGTCAAGTATAGCATGTCGAAAAAAGTCAAGTATAGCATGTCGAAAAAAGTCATAGTATAGCATGTCGAAAAAAGTCAAGTATAGCATGTCGAAAAAAGTCATAGTGTAGCATGTCGAAAAAAGTCAAGTATAGCATGTCGAAAAAAGTCATAGTGTAGCATGTCGAAAAAAGTCAAGTATAGCATGTCGAAAAAAGTCAAGTATAGCATGTCGAAAAAAGTCAGTATACCACGTCGAAAAAAGACATATTATAGCATGTAGAAGAAAGCAATCGTATAACATGTCGAAAAAAATCGTTGTATAGCATGTCGAAAAAAGTCGATGTATAGCATTTCGAAAAAAGTTGATGTATAGCATGTTGAAAAAGTCTTAGCATAGCATGTCGAAAAAAGTCATAGCATAGCATGTCGAAAAAAAAGTCATAGTATAGCATGTCGAAAAAAGTCATAGTATAGCATGTCGAAAAAGGTTATCGTATAGCATGTCGAAAAAAGTCATAGTATAGCATGTCGAAAAACGTCATAGTATAGTATGTCAAAAAAAGTCATAGTATAGCATTTTGAAAAAATCACAGTATAGCATGTCGAAAAAAGTCTTAGTATAGCATGTTGAAAAAAAGTCATAGTATAGCATGTCGAAAAAAGTCATAGTATAGCATGTCGAAAAATGTCATGAAAAAAGTCATAATATAGCATGTTGAAAAAAGTCGTAGTTTAGCATGTCCAAAAAAGTCATAGTATAGCATGTTGAATACAATCATAGTATAGCATGTCGAAAAAAGTCATGAAAAAAGTCATAATATAGCATGTTCGAAAGAAGTCATAGTATAGCATGTCGAAAAAGTCAGAGTTCAGCATGTCCAAAAAAGTCATAGTGTAGCATGTCCAAAAAAGTCATAGTATAGCATGTTGAATATAATCATAGTATAACGTTGAAAAAAGTGAAAGTATAGCATGTCGAAAAAAGTCATAGGATAGCATGTCGAAAAAAGTCATGGTATAGCATGTCGAAAGAAGTCATAGTATAGCATGTCGAAGAAAGTCTTAGTAAAGCATTTTGAAGTCATTGTATAGCATGTTGAATATAATCATAGTATAGCATGTAGAAAAAAAGTCATAATATAGCATGTCGAAAAAAGTCATTGTGTAGTATGTTGAATATAATCATAGTATAACATGTTGAAAAAAGTGAAAGTATAGCATGTCGAAAAAAGTCATAGGATAGCATGTCGAAAAAAGTCATAGTATAGCATGTCGAAAAAAGTCATCATATAGGACGTCGAAAAAAGACGTATTATAGCATGTAGAAGAAAGCAATAGTATAACATGTCCGAAAAAGGCATAATATAGCATTTGGAAAAAGTCGATGTATAGCATGTCGAAAAAAGTCATAGTATAGCTTTTCGAAAAAAGTCATAGTATAGCATGTCGAAAAAAGTCATCGCATAGCATGTCGAAAAAAGTCATAGTATAGTATGTCGTAAAAAGTAATAGTATAGCATGCCGAAAAAAGTCATAGTATAGCATGTAGAATAAAGTCATAGTATAGCATGTAGAATAAAGTCACAGTATAGCATGTAGAATAAAGTCATAGTATAGCATGTCGTAAAAAGTCATAGTATAGCATGTCGAAAAAAGTCATAGTATAGCATGTCGAAAAAGTCATAGTATAGCATGTCAAAAAAGTCATAGTATAGCATGTAGAATAAAGTCACAGTATAGCATGTAGAATAAAGTCACAGTATAGCATGTAGAATAAAGTCACAGTATAGCATGTAGAATAAAGTCATAGTATAGCATGTCGTAAAAAGTCATAGTATAGCATGTCAAAAAAAGTCATCGTATAGCATGTCAAAAAAAGTCATCGTATAGCATGTCAAAAAAAGTCATTGTATAGCATGTCAAAAAAAGTCATGTAAAAAAGTCATAGTATGGCATGTCAAAAAAAGTCACAGTATAGCCTGTAGAATAAAGTTATAGTATAGCATGTCGAAAAAACTCATACTATAGCATGTCGAAAAACGTCATAGTATAGCATGTCAAAAAAAGTCAGTATAGCATGTCAAAAAAAGTCAGTATAGCATGTCAAAAAAAGTCATAGTATAGCATGTCGAAAAAAGTCAGCATAGCATGTCAAAAAAAGTCATAGTATAGCATGTCAAAAAAAGTCAGTATAGCATGTCGAAAAAAGTCATAGTATAGCATGTCGAAAAAAGTCATAGTATAGCATGTCAAAAAAAGTCAGTATAGCATGTCAAAAAAAGTCATAGTATAGAATGTCAAAAAAAGTCATAGTATAGCATGTCGAAAAAAGTCATAGTATAGCATGTCAAAAAAAGTCAGTATAGCATGTCGAAAAAAGTCATAGTATAGCATGTCAAAAAAAGTCATAGTATAGTATGTCAAAAAAAGTCATAGTATAGCATGTCAAAAAAAGTCATCTTATAGCATGTCAAAAAAAGTCATAGTATCGCATGTCGAAAAAAGTCACAGTATAGCATGTAGAATAAAGTCATATTATAGCATGTAGAAGAAAGCAATAGTATAACATGTCGAAAAAAGTCGATTTATAGCATGTTGAAAAAAGTCTATGTATAGCAGGTCGAAAAAGTCATAGGATAGCATGTCGAAAAAAGTCAGTATACCACATCGAAAAGACATATTATAGCATGTAGAAGAAAGCAATAGTACAGCATGACGAAAAAAGTCAAGTATAGCATGTCGAAAAAAGTCATAGTATAGCATGTCGAAAAAAGTCATAGTATTGCATGTCGAAAAAAGTCAAGTATAGCATGTCGAAAAAAGTCAAGTATAGCATGTCGAAAAAAGTCATAGTATAGCATGTCGAAAAAAGTCGTAGTATAGCATGTCGAAAAAAAGTCAAGTATAGCATGTCGAAAAAAGTCAAGTATAGCATGTCGAAAAAAGTCAAGTATAGCATGTCGAAAAAAGTCAAGTATAGCATGTCGAAAAAAGTCATAGTGTAGTATGTCGAAAAAAGTCAGAGTATAGCAGAGTATCTCAAAAATATTTGGGAAAAAATGTCACTGTATATCGTGTTCCCAATTTTATGAAAAAAGTGAAAATACACTATGTGAAAAAAAATGAAAAAATTCATAGTATGTTGAAAATTTTTGAAAAAAAGTCGCTGTAAATTAAAAAAAAACATGTATAGTACAGTGTGTTTAAAATGTTTGCAAAAAAAGTCATAATATAGTATGTAAAAAATTTCACTTAAAATATCATTAGTATAGTATGTCAAAAATTTTATGACAAGTCATAGTACAGTATGTGTGTTTATGTAAAACGTCATAGTATTGTATGTCAAAAAATTTAGGAAAACGTCATAGGATAGAATATTGATAATTTCATTAAAACATGTCATAGTACAGTATGTCAAAATTAAGAAAAAAAATCAAAATATAGTGCGTCTAAAGTCTTTGAAAAAAGTCATAGTGTAGCATGTCAAAAATTTCAAGAAACAAAATCATCGTATGGTATGTCATAATATTCAGGAAAAAAAGAGCTAGTGTGTCTAACAAAGTCCAAATAAAGAATCAATGTATAGTATGTTGAAAATTTCAAGAAACGTCATATTATGTCAAAAAAGTTCAAATAAAAGTCATAGTACAGTATGTCAAATAATGTAGAGAAAGTCATGACATTTTTATGACATACTATACTGTGACATTTTTATGGCGTATAGTAGTATGAATATTTATGGCTGAAACAAAAATACTGGAGACTCCAGCATACAGTGGGTTCAACTTTGGCTAATCCAAAATCATGAAACAGTTTTAATTCAACACCAGAAACACCGTTGACTTTGAACTGTGTAAACGGCTCTGCAACCAAACAAAAAACAAGCACCAAGACCCTTCCTTTCAGCGAACCTCTTGCTATTATTATTAAAATAATCATGCTGGATATCCAAAAACTGACATAAAATGTGTTTTCCATTGCTTTTCACAGTCCTGAGCATTATCATGTTGGTAACAGCAAGTCGTGTCTGTGCTGTGGTTCGCCTGGTGTGTGTCAGAGAAGCATCAAAGCCTATGATACACTGGGTCCAGTCACCTGTCTCAGCCTGCCCCGTCCCATCCAGTCAGCTGGAAAATTGCACCTTTGGGATACAGTGACGTGATGTAGAATCTGTTGTATAACTCACACACATATATTGATTTACTCCAGGCTACTCATACCTAACGATGAGTCAGCTCAAAAGAAAAGTCATATTCAAACAGTCTGTTTTATTAGCGTGTAGTGCTGATTCTCTCATTACACAACTCTTGAGTCCTTCCACTGCGTCTAAACTTTATCAAACAATAAAACAGAAGGGCTGTCAAGTTAACGCAAAATCGGTCAAACGCCACTAATTTCTTTCATTAATGCAACTTGCAAATTTTAGGTTGTAGTGGGCTCAGTTTTAAAGCTAGAGTGAAGATAATAGCATCCTATGAAACTAGAAAACCTCATGGATCCATTGGTGTATGATGCCATATGATGCCATATGAGCTTGTAACGAAGGAGGTGAAATAACACTCCAAACGTGCACTAAAGTTTGGGGAGGAAAAACTGTCGTTGCTGTTTTCAAAGGGGTCCCTTGACCTCTGACCTCCAGATTTGTGAAGTGTTGTTAGATTATTTCTAGTAATATATACACACATTTGCATAAAGCAGCATATTTAGCCACTCTCATGCTGATAAGAGTATTAAATACTTTACAAATCTCCCTTTAAGGAGCATTTTTAACAGATTAAAAAAAAGTGTGATTGTGATTAAACCTGATTTACTATGGACAATCATGCAATTAATTATTTTAATTGATTGACAGCTCTAGTTTAAAAACAATGAATTTGAATGAATCTTTGAACAATACAGTATAGTATTCAGTACAGCCTTACCGAAGCGATCAATCAATGAATTATACTGAATGAAACCAGGGCATCTTCAGGCTAAATACTATAACTATAACTAATGGTTGATGGTTAATGAAACTACTGCTTATACAACCCTTATTACCATCTTAATAATAACCCCCATATATTAAAAAAACACATTTTGACATAAAAATTAGGTTTCTGGACAATGTTTGTCAATGTTTTGTGTTGTCAAATTATTTCTAATAATAGATATATACATGCATTTGCATAAAGCAGCATATTTGCTCCAATGCTGAAGAGTATTAGATACTTTGAAAATCTCTATTTAAAGAATATTTACAGGTAAATAATGTGTGATAAATTTGCAGTTAATCATGATTAACTGTGGACCATCATGTGATTAATCAAGATTAAATATTCTAATTGACTGACAGCCCTAAAAAACAAAAGCAAAAAGTGTGTTTTAAATGCCCCTTTAGGCAAAATGGCCACAAGTGGAGATTTGATAAGCATTAATTGAGCAAGTGAGATAGATATTAATACAGTAGTAATTTATTTTATCTTTCACAGACATATCTGTCAGATCATATGTGCATGCCGCTCTAGTAAAAATGAGCCGCTATAATTAGTGACATGCCAACGGAGCAGTGCCACAGAACTGTTCAGGCTATTGTGACAGACAAATTAGCACCGCAGGTTACTTAAAGTCACAATTACGCAGCATTTTAAAACATCCTGATTTATTTATGTGATTCATTTCCTGCTGAAACAGAAACTGGAGTTTCAGTGAAGGGACAAATCAATAACATATGAGTGTCTGACGAGAAGCAGGAGGAGTATGATTCTTTTTTTCTAGTTTATTGTTAAGTTCTAATAATAATATAAGTGATAGTCTTAACCCAGATATTTTGAGGGGACATTTTTTTGGCCTTAAGTTAGACGTGTCTCTTCATTGTGCTTCAGCACTGACCAACTACAGCAACCTCACAGGGTCATTGTTAGCTCATGAAAGATGACGTTAAGTTCAATAATAAAATGTTTTAATAATTGTTCATGTTCACTATAGTCATTCTGCTGTTCTCTGCTACTAGCCAAGTAAAGAAAAGCTGCTGTTGTTGTGTTATAGCCTTGTTATATTTCCCTTTTAGTCAATTTTTTAATACATTCAATGTCAGTTTTTTCCCTCTCAAAAATCTATATTTATATATCAAATAGAAATTCCAGTGACAACACATATTGTGACTGTGTGGAAAGACTTTTGGGTAATACTTCATTTTTCAGATCCAAAAATTTCATGGTAATCAGGTGATAATTAGCAAGTAACCTATTTGAAATTTCTTTGGAATTACTGCCAAATTACCCCAAAATGTACCTCAACATTTATGAAAAAGTATTATACAGAGAGATATTTGTAACAGTTTAAGGGTCAATGATTGCTTTGCAAACTATCCAAACAAGTTGCAACTGATCATTCTAATACTTTGTTAAATGGTTAATAAATACTTTAAGTGTCTAGAAACATTATTTAGATAGATATTTGATAATAATTATGGTCCATCTATCTGTGTAATATTTATAGGTGTGTACAAACTGTGTACAAACAGTTTGGCTTATTAATTAGTAAACCTTATTAATTATCATTTCATTGTTTGTTAACAGTAAAATAATAACTATTAACTTGAGTTTAATTTAATATTAACTGTTTGTTCCCAGTAAAATAAAGATTAATAATTAATAATTAACGGGTAACCTTTGTCACTTGGTGGCTAATGTCATGATTCAGGGAGTTTTTAAGAAATTTCAAGAAGGTATTTGCTAATACATTAAATGTATTATTATGCTATTAAATGTACGGTCTGGATTCAGACTGGATGATCTTCTAGGACCCGAGCTGGTGGGGCTACACTTCAGTGACCACACATAGTCTGACTCCCTCCCTGCTGCTGTGCTGGTTCATTGGCCGGTCAGGAGAACTCAGGTGTGTCGGTACACGGGGGGGGGGGGGGGCTTGGCATCACTTATTTTTGTCATCAAGATAACTACAGTTACCCTTGGCATCGCTTTCGGATTACGCAACAAAACTACTAAAGTTAGATGTGGGAAGCAACTGCATGGTTGGGCTTAAAACTATTACGTTTGTAGCTGCTTGTAATATGAAAGTGAAACTTGACGCGTGGGAATGCATGTAACACAAACAGCGGCCTGCTGGATGAAAGCCTCGTGTTTGCCCTGCGAATGAGAACAGACCGGGAGCACGTAGCATAGCTACACGTCAAATGGTGCAAATTATTTGTCCACAAAAGCCCACTAAAAAAATAGCAAATTTATGTTGATTTTCTGCCTCAAGGAATAGCCACAAGTGAATACTTGTGATTTCACAGCAATACTGATATCTATGGGTGTGAGGCTCTAATACACAATTTACATAAGCTAAGCTGAAAAGCATATCGCTCCTTGATCATGGAGAGCATTGCATAACCGCCTGACGAGGCACCGCCCTGCCCCAGATCGTGTTGTTTTTGTTTGTATGTATGCAGGTTGCCAGACTCCCCTCTTGACAAGTACCATTAGGCACATTTAGACTGCAGTTTAGACATTCCCCCGGACTGGATAAAATCTCACATCTATGTGTGTGTGTGTGGCTGTGGTTTGTCTCTACATCGGAGAGGCCAGGCTTTATGGGAGCACCTTGACAAACAGAGGACAGCTGTCCTTTCTATCGCAGCAGCATTGTAGGCATATTTGATCCAAATCTTTCAGATCTGAAGAATGTTCAATATTTTACAGCTGCGTAACGTTTGTATGGAATGATTTTGGTGTCACTCGGTCAAGGGTGTCACAGATGAGCTATATGTGGGAGGAAATATTTATATCTTGATTTGTAGGTGACCTGCACACTTTCTGTTATACATGCTTGGTATCATGTAGAGCTCAGGACATGCCAGTACAACTCAGGGCTCTGTTCCCTTCAGACTATCAGACGCTACTTTAAAACCCAGGAGCAGCTAACATCCTTTGAAGCTCCTTCCTCTGCTGGCCTACAGACTCACCTGTCCCTCTGGCTTACACTTATCCTATCCAGGCCTGAGCCAGAATTAGTTATGAAAGAGGAGCAAACCTGCCCCCATAGATCAGAAACACAGCTGGCCCAGATCAACGGCCCAATTACAAAGAACCAAGGGATGGTCACAAGAACATAACAGGTGATAATAAGGCCTTTTAACGAGGGCTTCTTGTGTAAATTTGTTTTAACGCCATTAATTTCTTTAACACATTAAAGCAACTTGCAATTTTTAGGTTGTAGCGGGCTCGATTTTAAAGTTGGAGTGGAGATACTGGTATCATACGACACTAGAAAACCTAAGGATTTTGGAGGGCGGGGGAATTTGTGAAGGAAGCTAAATAATGCTCCAAATTTAGGCTAAATTTTGGCGAGGGAAACTGTCATGTCCCTTGACCTCTGACATCCAGATATGTGAATGTAAATGGATTCTATGGGTACCCACCAGTTTGGATCAAGTCGTAGTCAAATCAGCACTCAGGAAGAAAATCTCCAGCACCCACAGGTAAAGTGTCTTCTTGTTTATATTGGGCAAACAAACACATATGTTTCAGCAAAAAGCCTTCGTCAGCGTGAACAATCAAAACTTAAAGCCAGTTTTAAACACTCAGGTGAGACGCAGCCACCAATGAGGGAAGAGACGGGAAGACTACACAATAGGATCCACATCTGTGGATGCAACGCCCAGACAACACCTCTCACAACTGAGGAGGCAGGACAGAAACAGTCAAAATAACCAGCAGTACGATAAAAAAACATCTAGAAAGCCCAAGACCAAAAAATATAATTAAGGTAACACATAAAACCCAACAGTAATTCATAAATATTTTCTATAGTCTAAATTGAGAAAACGACCCAACAAAGAAAAATAAATAATCTATGCATGTAAACTGTACATCATAATGTCAGAAATGTTCAGCCGAAGGCCAAAGCTACCCTGCACAGCCAAAAAGCACCAAAAAAATCAAAAATAGTGTAAAGTATAATTAAGAGCATGGCCCCGTAAGATAGTAAAAACCTTTGTCGTAGTAGAAGTCTGGCCCTATCGTCACCGTTTTCAAGAGGATGTACCATTTCTACGGCATGAAATTTAAGGAAGCACACATCATGACCCACTGAGCTGAAGTGCCTGGCCACAGGGGATTTGGCCACTTTATATTTTAGATCATAAATAATAAATATATACATACATTTACATAGAGTAGCATATTTGCCCACTCCCATGTGTGATTGTGATTAACAATGGACAATCGTGTGATTAATCTCAAGTGAATATTTTAATCAATTCTAATCAACAGCCTTACTTTTAACTAATGGAAAAATAAGGCAGATCAAATATACACAAGTGTTATCTTCCTGCTCCAAAGAGGCTATGAGGCGTTTGGTGGAATGATACCTTTAATAATCGGCCTTAGCAGGGGATTCGTGCCCAGCTGAGTGATAGCGTGTGACTATGTGCAGCCACGGCCACCCACACAGATAAAAGAGGAATGGTGTCATGCAGACAGACACCAGGCCTCACCGGTCCTTCAGATGCCTGCACTTCCTTGGAAGAGTCCCATGCGGCCTGATAGGGAAGTCATTCGCTTCTTTTTCCCCTCACCATCAAAAGGGAAATTCCATCTTTATGTAAGTTCACTCTTCACGCAGCCGCTGTTTATTTTTCTCTTCCCTTTTTAAGGTTAAGGGTAATAAAGGGTTTTGAGCTCATTTGCTGCACGTCCGTCATTTAAACAAGCATATTCCTCCTTCGCATGCAAGCAGCAGAGGATGTTTGTCCTCATATATAATAATAATAAATAGCAGGCTAGGCCTCTCACACTAGATCTTGATTTATAGTTCATCTTTTGACAATTTCTTTCTAAGGTAATTGAAATAATTAGGACAAGGTCCTCTTAAAGATGCATGCACATGAGCTGCAATCAGAATAGTGTCAGGTAATGTGAGAAAGGATTGCTGTGATTCCTGATTGGGGCTGGTAGTGCAACAGGCCTGCACACTGTTGCGTGTGAACCTCTGGCCTGTTGCCAGATGAGAGAGGAGTTAGAGGACAGGTTGCATAAGATCTGAAGTATGTTTTGATTTTGAAAGAGTGCGTGTCACGGAATATGTGTTTAAATTGGCAATATGCATGGTCAAGAGTCACGTAGGGCATTTAATTAGACATGTGATTGTTTTCCTTTCATTTTCATTACGCCTGTCTATAAATCATTTCAGAGTGTAATATAAGCAGGCTCCGCTTACAGTTCAGTCGCCGCCAAATGGAAAACTAGTCCATAATGGAAAACGGTGTGTGGCGTCTCACACACAGTGAGTCCCATAAGTCAAACTGCTCCATTTTTACCTTTTTTTTTCCCTAACAACATATTTAATATTTCTGTGGTAGGTTTTAGTGTGCCATGTGCCTGTAGTCCTCAATACCTTTTCATATTTTATTATTTCAAATAGTTTATTGTACTTTCACAGTCAAATATTTAAATAAAGCCAGTCTAGTACAACAAAATACAGTATGCTGTTGTAACTCTTGTAACTTTAGACAGTGATGAAATATAACTAAGCACATTTACACAAGTACTGCGGCCTACTTAAGTACAATTTTGAAGTACATGTACTTTATTTGAGTGTTTCTATTTGCTGCAACTTCTACTCCACTCCCAGGGGGAAATATTATACTTTTTACTGCACTACATTCATCTGATGTAATGTAACTAAGTACATTCACTCAAGTACTGTAGCCTAAATAAGTACAATTCTGAGGTACTTGTACTCTTACTTGTAGTATTTCAGGGGGTTTTTTTTAATACTTTTACTACTTTTTTCTGCACTACATTCATCTGACAGCTTCTTTATCAATTTAGATTTTGTATTAATAATCTGAATCGACTAATAAACTATGATATATTATTGTAGATTAAGCTTCCCAACAGTTAATTATTCAAAATGTGTCACACAATAATCAGCTGCAGTATTAATGTGATGTATACAGTAATGCTTCAATAATTGTATTTCAATAATATGATTAACATTATTCTGAAATGGGCCATTCTGCATAATAATAAGTATGTTTACTTTTGATACTTTAAGTATATTTTGATTCTTATAATTTCAGAGTATTTTTACTTACTACTTTTAATTCAGTAAAGCTTCTGAGTACTTCTTCCACCACTGATCTTAGAATTTTGGCCGGTTTTTATTTATTTTTTTAAGTATTTTTGCAACTGTAGTATTTCTACATCTGTACTATTGCTTATGTGTAAGCAGTTGTCCCATATTTCCTTTAAATGACACACATAGTAATTTAATGTACTGTCACGTAATGTAGGTCACTGTAAGTGGAGCAGCTCATATAAGTGTACAGATCTCATTGAGAAACTTGTGAACTGCTGGCAAAAAAAAAATCAATATTTTGATTCAATGCCGTCCTCTGGAGGAATAAACGTGCAAGTGCTGCACACTTATCAAAACTACAACTCCCATCATGCAGTTCACCCGGCAGGACGTCCGCAGTAAAAGGACCCGTAGTGACCAGTGCTGACTGAACAGGGTGATCTGGCAATGGACGGTAATGCTGTGAAGGCGATACTGTTTGACTTGGACAACACGCTGATCGAAACAAGTCGGGCGGGAGGAGAAGCGATCAGGAAGGTGACCATGTCCGTTATTCTTCGTGTAGCATTTAAAGTTAGCTTCCACGTTTGTAACGGCAGCTTGGCGGAAGTGTTCAGTGAACTCGGTTAAAACAACGGCGCGGACTGTTGAACCGGACGATAAACGTCAATGATTACTGATGTTTATGCGTTTGATTCAGGTCGCTTTATATAACTATATTGAGCTAAAACGGGCGTTATGAGGGGATTCGTTGCTGTCTGTTACCGGTGTGCGTTTCTGAGGGGCTGAGGTACGTTCAAAGGCGCTGGGAAATTAAACACCTATTTGGCGATAAATTATTATTTCCGGTGTCCACTGATACGCTCTTATTAATGTTGAACAAACAAAAACATTAGGGATTAAAGTACTGTGTTGGCATGTAGACCTACACAATGTGACTGATTGGCCTTTTACGCAAATATTTTGAATTGTGAGTATGAAAATCACAGTTGTTAATAATTAACTGAAGATAGCACCAGATAATTTACTTTGTTGTATTGCTACTTGTTCTCAAGGAGGGGGTTTGATTATAGGCAGTCATGAATCCTGGATGAGGTTTAAATGCTGTACAGGAAAAGTAGTTTTGCCTGGTTTGGTTAGAAAAATGATGAACCAGCAGCCATCTGGTAATCTTTTCTACAAAGTGTCTTAGAAAGCTAAAAACCTAAAGACAATGATGCTATTGATGGTGATGATATTGAGGATGTTGTTGATGTTAATGATGGTGATGATGACACCCCGCCTTTGCCCACTGCCAGCTGGGATTGGCTCCAGCCCCGCCACAACCCTGAATAGGATAAGCGTTACAGATAAGGGATGGATGGATGGATGGATGGATGATAATGACAAAAAAGTGCCTGTCAGCACCTGTCGGATCGGACTTCAGGCTGTTGTTCCCTCTCATCTACACACATGGACAAAATTGTTGGTACCCTTCGGTTAATTAAAGAAAAACTCACAATGGTCACAGAAATAACTTGAATCTGACAACAGTAATAATAAATAAGAATAGGAAGCAGAGGAAGCAAAGGAAAGAGTTGTCTCAGGAGATTAGAAAGAAAATTATAGACCAGCATGTTAAAGGTAAAGGCTATAAGACCATCTCCAAGCAGCTTGATTTTCCTGTGACTACAATTGCACATATTATTCAGAAATCTAAGATCCATGGGACTGTAGCCAACCTCCCTGGACGTGGCCACAGGAGGAAAATTGATGACAAATCGAAGAGAAGGATAATATGAATGGTAACAAAAGAGCCTAGAAAAACTTCTAAAGTGATTAAAGGTGAACTTCAAGCTCAAGGAAGATCAGTGTCAGATCGCACCGTCCGTCGTTTGACCCAAAGTGGACTTAATGGGAGACGACCAAGGAGGACACCATTGTTGGAAACAAATCACAAAAAAGCCAGGCTGGAATTTGCCAAACTACATGTTGACAAGCCACAAAGCTTCTGGGAGGATGTCCTATGGACAGATGAGACAAAAGTGAACTTTTTGCCAAAGCACGAGCTCTATGTTCACAGACAGAAAATGAAGCATATCAAGAAAAGAACACTGACCCACTGTGAAACATGGAGGAGGTCTGTTATGTTCAGGGGCTGCTTTGCTGCATCTGGCACAGGGTCTTGAATCTGTGCAGGTACAATGAAATCTCAAGACTATCAAGGGATGCAAGGGGATTGCAAGGGATGCAAGGGGTCTTGCAACAGGACAATGACCCAAAACACACAGCTAAAACACCCAAGAATGGCTAAGAGGAAAACATTGGACTATTCTAAAGTGGCCTTTTATGAGCCCTGACCTAAATCCTATTGAGCATCTTTGGAAGGAGCTGAAACATGCCGTCTGGAAAAGGCACCCTTCAATCCTGAGACAACTGGAGCAGTTTGCTCACGAGGAGTCGGTCAAAATACCTGCTGAGAGGTGCAGAAGTCTGACAGGAATCGTTTGATTGCAGTGATCGCCTCAAAAGGTTGTGCAAGAAAATGTGACATTAAGGGTACCATCATGTTTGTCCAGGCCTGTTTCACGAGTTTATTTTTTTAAATAATTCTGTTGAAACATGGTTGAAAAGCAATGTCTGACTTTCATTGGTTAAATTTCATAGAATTTTTATTAATTATTACTTTTGTCAGATTCAAGTTATTTCTGTGACCATTGTAAGTTTTCTTTCATTAACCGACGGGTACCAACAATTTTGTCCACGTGAGTACATCCTTGCTGTGTTGTACGAACTCTCAGGTGTATGTCGCTTTGGACAAAAGTGGCTGTTAAATGAAATTGTAATTAATTTAAAATATGTGTTGTGTTTGAATCTTGCAGACCAGTGAACTTTTGAAGACCACGCTGGCCCTTGATGACAACACCATCAGCACCATTTGTGACAAGTTCAAGCAGAAGCTTTTGCATGAGCGCTTCGACCCCTCAGCTGGTAAAACCATTGATGAGGTTCGTGTGGGTCACTGGGAGGAGAGCATCCAGGAGGCTGTGGGCAGTTTTTCCACACCCTCATTGGCAGCTCAATGCTACTACATGTGGAAAAACAGTCGCCTGGAGATCCTCAGTCTGTCCCCTGAAATACGCAACCTCCTGAAACAACTGCGCAGCAGGTACAAGCTGCTGCTGCTGACCAACGGGGAAGTTCAGACTCAGAGAGAGAAAGTAGAGGCAGTCGGATGTGAGGAGTTCTTTGATGCCGTTGTGATCGGGGGAGAACATGCAGAGCAGAAACCATTCCTCTCCATCTTCACATTGTGTTTCAACATGCTGGAGGTGGAGGCCCAGGACTGTGTTATGGTGGGGGACTCTCTGGACACAGACATTCAGGGGGGCTTTAATGCCAAAGTACGAGCTACAGTTTGGATCAGCAGTGCAGGCGCTGCTGTGCCAGATGCTTCGGTGAAACCAGACTACACAATCCCTACTGTGCTGGACCTGCCAGATATTCTGCAACAGCTGAAATAAGCACAACTGGTGACTGAAAATGTTTGTGAAACAAGTGAATGGAGAGGACTGTATCTTCAAGTTGGATTTGTAATCATAGAAATGTTAAAAGATGAATGTCCTGATCAATTTTACAACAAGGGTGCTTTTTACTTGTTTTATGCCTATTTCTGTTCTATTCTACTCCACTACATTACAGAAGGAAGCAGTTGTTTATACTCCACTACATTTGTCTGACAGCTGCAGTCACTGTTCGATTAAGACTTTACGTTAAAATAAACTCGTCACCCTTTGAAACATAAATATTCAACTTGTCTCGATAGTTTGACAATCTAATGATGTTATATAGTGTCACAGGATCATTTTCCTGCAGAATGAGTACTTTTACTTTTAAAGTATATTTTACTGATACTTTTCTTAAACTTGAATATGATTTTAAAACATGATTATTATTTGTAATAACTGGAGTGTGGAGTTGGTTCTTGAAATCTTCATTCAGCATCATTTTTATTCAACACTCTGTGACTGTACAAAAATACCTTTGGGTTATTTTTATATAAATTCCACCGTATGCTGCTACTGTCATTTCGTCAAAGTCTTGACTAATAAACCATTTTTGACAAAGGAGACTTGATTATTCTGACACATTACATTTTGTTTTTTA
The DNA here is from genome assembly GCA_947000775.1 of Pterois miles. NCBI lineage: Eukaryota > Metazoa > Chordata > Actinopteri > Perciformes > Scorpaenidae > Pterois > Pterois miles. The sequence continues at coordinate 5,250,924 of CAMQGK010000341.1, forward strand.
ATCTTTCTGTAGCAGGATATAAAAGATATAAAGAACCATTTTCAGATTTGTCACATTTAAGGCCTTGATCTTTGCTGGTTGTCCTGCAAAATTCACTTAACATCTAATTTCACTTTGATGTTCATTGCTGCGAGCTCGGCCACAAAGTAGCGGAACACATAAGGAACAGACACTGAGTCAATAGAGTCACTTTTACCACACAGAGTGCAGACAGTCTTCCGGTGGCGCATGGCCGACCAGTAGGGCGGTGGTTTCTCCAGCAGAGGGGAGAGCAGGCTGCCACAGTCGACACACACCTGAGTCACTGATCGGTCCGAGCAGTTGAAGAGGCGATCGTGAAGCAGGAATGAAGAGCCGTGGGCCAGCAGGGCGTCTCGCTCCATCTCCCCGAAACGGATGCCTCCCTGGATGTTCCTCCCTCCCACTGGCTGGTTGGTCACCTTGTCTCGAGCTCCGGTGGTCCTCACCTGAAACTTGTCGGAGACCATGTGACGTAGCCGCTGGTAGTAGACAACTCCAATGAAGATGTCAGCCTCTAGCTCCTGGCCACTCACTCCACTGTAGAGCCGCTCCGTGCCGTAGTAGTTATATCCACCTGCCCTGAGCATTTCACCAAAGTACTCGAGCGCAGAGTTCTCCTCTGAGAAGGTGAAGGGTGTGGCGTCATGGCTCAGGCCGTGTAGGGCCCCAGACTTGCCGGCCATGCTCTCAATCAGCATCCCAATGGTCATGCGGGAGGGGAAGCCGTGGGGGTTGAACAGGATGTCAGGAGCCATGCCGCTCTCTGTGAAGGGCATGTCCTCAGCCGGCCACAGGCGACTGAGGATGCCTTTCTGACCGTGGCGACTGGCAAACTTGTCACCGATTGTGGGGTTTCTTGGCACTCGTACGGTGATGCAGACACGTTTAAAACGGCCTGAGCCAGTGTCATTGCTGCAGATCTTTATATTGTCCACAACGCAGGCCTCTTGGCTCCTAGGAGAACATAGAGAGGTAGACTAAATGCTGGTTGTATGCCTCCACCAAGGGGTGAAGTTGCAGTTTACATCCATTGTCTGTCCAAAATGTCAGCACTTTATCATTTTATCCTATTAGACATTTGTGTGAAATTGTCATAATCAGCGTATGAATTCTTCACTTATGGCAGAAAAGCGTGTTTGTGAGGTCAAAGTGACCTCGACCACTGACTGCCAAATCTAATCCGTTCATCCTGGAGTTCAAATGGACGTTTGTGCTAAATTTGAAGAGATGCCCTCCAGGTGTTCCTGAGATATCAAGTTCACGAGAATGGGGTGATGTAACAGTGATTTGACCTTTGACCCCCAAAATATAACCAGTTCATCCTGGAGTCCAAGTGGGCATTTGTGTCAAATGTGAAGAAATTCCCTCCAGGCGTTCCTGAGATATCACATTCAGAAGAATGGGACGGACGGACGGACGGACGGGCGAGTGGGCGGACGGACAACCCGAAGACCTGCGCTGCGCTCCAAATCATATCTTTAGTACATACTGCAGCTGTTATTTATTATTTTTTTCCATACTAAATAGTATGGTAGTCTGGGTATTGGAATGCACAGATAATACCTCCAGCCACAGCTATTGTTGGTTAGGAGGCATAAAAACACCCACATGGTGGTTTGTAACTTGAAAGTTTTGATGCAAAATTAAATATTACTGAAGAATTTCAGTAGTATCCGCGCTGAAATCTTTTTTCAAATTTATATATTTTTTCTTTAAATCAAATTTTTTTTTCTAGATTTTTAGATAATGCTGATTAAAAAAAAAAAAAAAAAACACAGCACAGATGTTACTTACTTGTAGAAGATGACGAAGGTCTGGCCAGTGTTGAGGTTGATGTAGCCATAGAAGGGGTCTCCATACCGAAGTGTTGATCCAATATGCGGTAGTCCATCAGCGTCCAGTTTTTCATTTACTTTAGGGTCTCCTGGTTTGGTCCCAAACACCACGCCGTCGTCTCCCCTCACTTTGTCTGCCAGATCCACCAGCTCAGTCTTGTAGATACTTCCATGAGCAAAGCCTCTCTCCCATGATGACTTGTTCACAATCTAATAAGATCAAATTGTGTCAGGATTTCCCTCTATTTCTATCAGGAAAACTTGTAGTAACTGTTGTGTTTTACTCACCATGGCATCTTCCATGTCGTAACCTGTGTAGGATATAACGGCCACAATAGCATTTGTGCCACTGGGGTAGTTGTCCAGGTTGTAGTGGTCATACATGTAGGGCCTGACCAGTGGACTCTGTGGGGTCTGGAGCCGGTATAGCTTGTTATCTGAGCGATCCATGAATGAGTGCAGGGGGAAACCCATAGTCTGCTTACCTGAAAAGAGAACAAGTTTAATCTGACGGAAACAACCCTTCACGGCGGCTCAAAAATGGTAATGAAAGGATTGAAATATTTTAATCTTATCAATCTGTACACCTGTGTAGGTGTTTAGAGCCTCTAACGGTGGTCTCAGACTTACCCATCTGACACTGGTACATGTTCCTAGGACTCTGATTATGGTCCGAGTATGGGATAAAGTTAGCCACCACACTGAGCATACTGTGAGGGAAGAGCTCCTGGTGTGTGGTCACTCCTGGCTTGATCTCATCCTCCATGATGCCCACGTTGATGTAAAGCTGGTGCAAGATAGAATAGCATAATTAGATAAAAGTTTCAGGGGCAAATATGCAAAACCAATCAACATTTGTATGCTTTGGGTACTGGGCTAACATAACTACCGCAGCATCTTTTAAATCATAGTTTACACATACTTGTTCAAAGGTGCCAATCAACTCCTGTTTGCCAAGAGCTAAGTTGCGTACAGGCCGCACCATGCGGCAGGGTGTTGTGAAGAGGAACAGGCCTGGGTACAAGCTGGCTTTGCCTGTTTTTGGAACCAGAACAATCTCAGTCCAGGGAGGGATCTTCTCTTTCAGCACCTGAAGGTGTTTGTTTTAACTATCAGTTTTCAGCACACATAATGTGGGTGGCACAGACAGTTCACATTGTATACGTTATACAGTTGACATACCTTGAACCTGCGCAGGGAGTCGACAACAACTGAAGCTAATTCAGTCTCGACCCAGCCTACAACAGCCCCGTCCAGGACCACAGGGTAGCAGTCTGAAAACGCTTGGCCAGGAGATCCATCCACTGGAGTGATACCTTAGGCACCAGAGACCACAATGTACAATGTAACTCAGCCCACTGATGTGTACTTTAAAATGTGTGTCACACAAAGTTTAAGGACAGAATCTCATTTGATCAATAATTTATTTGTGTCTCATGGCTTAATTAAGCAGAATTTCTGACTCACCAAGGGAACAGAGTAGAGCAGGCAGAGATGTGGTGTGCAAGGTTTGTGCCACAATCTCACAGATGGCTGTCATGTGGTTCATGAGTCCACAAGGCTCTCCATCTGGAGTGTGGACGGGACACAGGAAGCCCCAGGACTCGGGCAGCAGCTTACGAACAGAGGTCGTCCTCATCTTGGCAAATGCTGCTCCTCTGTGTACACAGCGGAAGTGGGACAGGTAGCGAATGAAGTTGAGCTTGTCAGCTACCACACACAGACCGGTGTTCTGCAGCATGCCAAGACCTGTGCACAGGGGAAAACAATACTTATTTAATAGACAAACCATTTTTTATACCACAACATGTACTCATACTCAGCTCATACAGCTGTACCTGTCTTGGAGTGGAGGTTCCCAGTGGCCAGCAAATATTCAAAGGGTTTGCTCAGGTCACTGCCCATGTTGAACATTTTCATCATATTTTCAGCGCTCAAATTTCCGCTCACTTTGCTGCTTTTCTTGTCAAAGGACAGCTTCACAGATTGCAACCAGGCAGACAGTCTCTCCTGTTGGGAATAATATAGGGCTTAATGACAAGATGGGGTAGGAGTTTGACAGGATGTCAAAGAAAATAAAGGCCGCACGTCATCAATGCTTGTTCAAATGACTTCATGACCATACCTTCATAAACATGAGATAGAGCTGACCAGGAGTGAGCACTTCCTGACACATAATGCTGTCAGGGTTTTCCTCCATACACTCCTGCTTGGCAAACGTGAAAAGCTTCCTGGTCATCAGACAAAGCAGGTAGAACTTCTCCATGTCCAACTTCAGGTGGATACAGATACATTCACTGGTCAAAACAGAACACAATTAATTTCACTAAATGTACTGAAAAACTGTGTTGTTTCTGTCAGGTTGCTGTTAAAAAGAAACATACTCCAGCAGGAAGTGTGCACACTGCTCGTTCGTGTACCACTCAGGAAGGCTCATCTTAACCCTGAAGCGCTCTCCAAGGTAATTAAGCACCTTGCTGCGGGTGGTGCAGCCCTCCTCCATGACAATGCGCAGCATCTCAGATACACAGCTCTTATAGAATGAGTTGTCCTCGCGGCCCTTGATAAGTTCCTGGTAGATCTGGAAATCTGTGAAGTCCACTAGGGCCTGGAGGATAACACGGAGCAAATGAGCTGTATTAAGAGACACACACACATATATATATACAATATATATATATATATATATACACACATATATACATATATAAAGAGTTTCTACCTTGTGTTTTATTATATTTTCCTCATAGATATTGTTATGTAGATATTTATTATCACTCTTTTCACTCAATAATGAATGCTGTACACATGTTAATTTATAAAACACATGATTACTACCTTGAGTGCAAAACCTAGTGGGAGGAAGAAGAGTTCCTTCTGATAAATGAAGTTCAGCATCACAGTCCCATTTTCCAGATAGTGGAGGTTCATGTTGACGGCCGTGTGCTCTTCCTTCACGCAACGCATGGAAATACCTGTGAGGAGGAATTTCTGATGAAACCCATTTTAAAAGACCTGCAGCTGTAATGGTTGAGCCTAGACTATTATTATAAAAGTTATATTTACCATACTGAGTGTATCCCTGGCCTCTGCTCTTCCACTTTGGTCTTGACATGGCGATGGGATAATTCCTCCTCGGCATTATCAGCATTCGGATAACCTTCTCATTCCCATTCACAATGAAATAACCTCCCATTTCCTGTTTATGTCAGAGTTTATACTTTATTAGTAAGTATGGATGCATGCAATGCATTTCTGTTTATCTTGCAAATGTTTAAATGTGTGTCTTACCTCTGCCTCTTCATGATGTTCTACAAGCTCTTTGGGGGACATGCCATGCAGGTTACACAACACGGACTTCACCATGATGGGCACCTGACCCACGGACTGTTTGACGATGCCTTTGGGAACTCCATTGATTGACCAGCTGATGTCAACCTGAGAGGATACAAAACATGACTAATCAAAGATATGACCAAAGTGTTATCACCCCTCGCACATGCAGTTTACACCCAGAATTGGCCAATCCTTTAGTTTGGCACCTCCTTATTTGCACACATTTCAGACTTACCACCAGTTTTCCTTTGTATGTACATTTTCTTCCCCTGCACTCTGCTGGAAACACCTTCATTTCCCTGCAGATGCTCCCTTTGGCGACCACTGGGTTGTAGATAGTGGCATCAACAAACGCAAGGCTAATCCTCTCATTTCTGAATGTGAACTCCAGGGGAGGGATGGCCTAAAAAGATATGTCACACCACAAAAATGTCAAACTTTAAAGGAAAAGTACTGACAGCAGGTTACCCAAAGCAACAAAGCGTGAAAACAAAAACATGCACACAGAAATCAGTGAAAAGGACAAGGAAAGGGGTAGTTTGGAGGCGAAAAAAACTACCTGGTGCTAGCTAGAGTGCTGACTAGCTAGTAACCTAGCTAACCAAATTACAACGCCTTCGTTTTCATATTACAAAGTTTGGTATTTTTTTGACAATTATACACAAGTACGATGTGTCCTGAATCGTTATTATGTCTTAGCTTCTCAAACAGAAGTCTGAAATACACATAACGGCTAAAAACAATACTTCATACACCGGAGGCTTTAGCTAGCGGTTGTTTGACTTAGCTAGCTGGGCGTCGTTACAATTGACGCTAACTCTAAAGACGAGCCGTTATAGTCACTACATGGTTTAAACGTTCAGCTGCAAAGGCGATAATATGATATGTGGTTTAAAACTTTGCTCAGAGAAAGTTCAGCTGACCTGCACAACGCGGCTGAGTCCGTCGGTGACAGCCTGGTCAAACGACTCGATGTGAGCTTTAGTCAAGTCCTGAACAGCGCCATGTTGAGACTCCTTCAGGACGCCAAATCCTCCCTCGGTCAGATTCTTGAGACTCGGACCTTTTGGCAAATTACTCCACTTTGCTGAGGAGTCCATGCTTGCACTCCAACGGATGCATATGCTTGTTTACCACATGTGCACGGCGACACAGGAAGTAGATCCCCGTGGTACCGGAAGTAGATCTCTGTGGCACAGGAAGTCGTCTTCTTCTTCGCTGATATTTGCCCCCAGGAAGCGCGCCAAGCGATGAAGCAAATTTTCGTAGTGGCCAAACGTCGGTACTACAACTTCCTAAAATTGCAGTTTACCGCATACTCTACTCCAGTTTTAAATTATTGCAGACTACTATTCAAGTTGTATTTAGTGAGTTTTCTCATAGTTGAGTCATTTCATCCATATTCTGAAAATACGCTGGAAATCATCTCTCCAGAAATCTAAAATCACTTTGTGAGAAGATTAAAGTTGTGTTGTTGTTGTTGTTTTTGAGCAAACTGAGGTGTTTGGTCCAACCAAGTTCAGACATTTACTCGTTAGTGTTTAAATACATTCTTATCTAGACTGTTTTTTACTCTTCGGTTTCATTTTACGTGGACAGAAATCTGCTTTTTAAAGAAATAGCTGATTCTATTATTTACATGTTGCACTAACTGTAGACCAGTGCTACTGAACCATGAGCTGTCTTTATCGTTTCGCTTCTTCTGTTCATATTCTAGGCTGCTATAAAACAGTTAAATGTTTGTGACCCTGATGTTTATACCTGGGAGAATTATAGTGGACACAGTAAAACAGACTGGTTTGCTTTGCTCTAATAGACTGGGTGGTGCTGCACTGACTGGTGTGACTGATGGTCATTGCTCCTCTCCTCCAGGTGGAGGTGGTGTTGGACACACGAACCCAGTTAGTTTATGAAGGTTTTCACGTTAACAAGAAATTAAAATGAAGCTGTTGTAAACATATTAGGAGCGTGTGAGTTGTCGCAGCTGTTTGTTGAACAGTAGAAAGAGTGTAAAAAGACTGGGTCCCGCTGTATTACTCAGGCTGCACTACAGCGTCTATTCACAGGCGCGATCCCACTACTGAGCGGCACGGGGGCTTTGGCCTGCTCCGTTTCCGACCTGGGCCGGTGCACCCCTCCTTAGACGACCTGGTGGTCCCGAGCTCCCCCAGGAGCATCATATCGATACCGAACTTAGTGCGGACACCCGATCGGCATAGTCCGCTGCAGCTCAGAACTCCTGAGCTCAAACGGTCCGCCAGCCTCAGCCTCCCAGTGACTTGGATTACAGGCGCGCGCCACCGCACCCGGCGAGGAGCTCCTCGTTCACCGAGGCTTTAGGCTTTTACAAAGGTGACGTCATCGGGGGGCGACGGAAATAAAACCGGCTTTTAAAAAAAAATTAAAAAATATTTTTTAAAAGCCTTGAACTGGTGGCTATATTTAAATAGAAAACAACGGTGTATTTCTGTTTCCTCATAAATATATCATTCTATATAAAATCAATGAGTTTCTGTTTTGTACACAGGTATTACCTGCTAAAGACAATAAACTCGGAAAAAAATGTAAATTTGTTTGGTGGATTATTTTTCTGTTGTTACAGTGCTAATTGCCATCGTATTTTACATGTTGGAAAGCCTGATTATTTATCTTCACAATGATGTCCAGCTTGTGAGGATCTTGTATTTGTGGGATGAGCAGCACAGCTGATTATGTGGGTAGCACCCAGGTGAAATTTGCCAAAATTCTCTGCCAGTGTTAAACAGTGTATTCTCCTGTTGGTATTGAGCTTCTTCAAAACCAACCTGCCTCAGTTCAAAATTTTGTTTCAAAACAAAACTCCTCGTCTCTTCTCTGACGTGATTTTGACATCAGATGATTTGCTGCCAATCAGTGCTGCCAACTGGTAGCATCAATCCAGTGGTCTTGTCTTGATGGCTCTTGTTTTGAGCTCAGGTGCAGACACATAATCACCAGACACAAAAATAAATTATTCATTAATTCAACTTTTTTTCACCCATTCCCTTTATTGATTTTTTTTTTTTTTGCTAATACAAATAATGATAATAATGGTACAGTAGCATATCTCAGTATTATTACAGCCACAGTTAGCAGGTATCAGGGATGCTGTTTAGTCCACTTGGTAGAGCAGGCGACCCCCCCGTGTACCAAGGCTGATAATCTTGCTGCAGTGGCCCTGGGTTCAAATCCTACACAGAGCCTTTTGCTGCATGTCATCCCCTCTGTCTTCCACTTTCACTACTGTTACTATCAATAAAGTAAAAAAAAAAAAAAACCTCTCCAAAAACGTTATGCTCTCTCCAACAGACAAAATCAACATAGATACGTTTCTCTTTCAGTTCAGTTCTCTGTCAGAAAATATTCTAAATATAGCGCACATTTAAACAGATATCTAATGATATATAAAGAATATTTTTTCTTCCGGCCCTGTCCACATCAGTACATTGTTTTTCTCTGGTGTCAATACTCCTGTCTGTTTCTCCAAACCTATAGGTACCTCATAAAACCCTACTTCAAAACACCCAAACTATGTATTATCTACTATCTACTATTTAACTGAATATCTTAATATATTGTAACGTCAATCTACTAACCACCACCATTTCAATGATTACATTCATATCAGTATTTTCCGTCCACTGGATCTTGAAACCTTCGTGCTGTGAAGCTTCTTTCAGCTGAGCCTGAGAAACTTCTTTTAACTTCATGTCATTAAAACACAGAGTTTCTGTTTCTGCATTCACTAGGTAGCATTTAGGCTGAGTACATTTAAAGTAGGCAGTTAACAGTGCATGTATGTATTTTAAACAAACCCACAGTACCAAGAAATAGTGCTTATAGTAAATAAAAGTCTGAATGTGAATATTGTCTTCATTGCGCACGTCACGTCTTGTATTTCAGTAAAGATTATGCCCCACTGCAGGCTCCTTATTGGTCAGGAATCACCTGAGAAGACAACCAGACAAAACTATGATTAGTCATGATTCATACGTTGTCTCTGATGTAGGTTAAAGGTCTTATTGATAACAAGTTCATGTACACAAATAATAATAATAAAAACATCCACAGAGCCTTTAGAAAGGTGCCAAAAAAAGGTTGGCTTTTTCTAAAAAAGTGAATTAATAATTTCTTAAAAATTGTCTGAAATGAATGTTTAGTTTATCTCTATGGAAGATATCTGATGGTTGGTTTCCACTTATTCTTTAAAATGTCTAATAGTCAGATTACCTACTAAGAACATGGACCATTTTGATTTTAATGACCCCAGGACCTTTTCTCTAAACTTTACATTTTAAGCTCAAACAATTGTTGAATCATTAGTGTGACGATTTTCAAGCCGACATTTCTCTGTCAAGCATCATTCTGGTAAGTTCCTCCGATCATGTTGGACACACGAACCCAGTTAGTTTATGAAGGTTTTCACGTTAACAAGAAATTAAAATGAAGCTGTTGTAAACATATTAGGAGCGTGTGAGTTGTCGCAGCTGTTTGTTGAACAGTAGAAAGAGTGTAAAAAGACTGGGTCCCGCTGTATTACTCAGGCTGCACTACAGCGTCTATTCACAGGCGCGATCCCACTACTGAGCGGCACGGGGGCTTTGGCCTGCTCCGTTTCCGACCTGGGCCGGTGCACCCCTCCTTAGACGACCTGGTGGTCCCGAGCTCCCTCAGGAGCACCATATCGATACCGAACTTAGTGCGGACACCCGATCGACATAGTCCGCTGCAGCTCAGAACTCCTGAGCTCAAACGGTCCGCCAGCCTCAGCCTCCCAGTGACTTGGATTACAGGCGCGCGCCACCGCACCCGGCGAGGAGCTCCTCGTTCACCGAGGCTTTAGGCTTTTACAAAGGTGACGTCATCGGGGGGCGACGGAAATAAAACCGGCTTTTAAAAACATTTTTTAATAAAAAAAATTAAATGTTTTAAAAGCCTTGAACTGGTGGCTATATTTAAATAGAAAACAACGGTGTATTTCTGTTTCCTCATAAATATATCATTCTCTATAAAATCAATGAGTTTCTGTTTTGTACACAGGTATTACCTGCTAAAGATAATAAACTCGGAAAAAAATGTAAATTTGTTTGGTGGATTATTTTTCTGTTGTTACAGTGCTAATTGCCATCGTATTTTACATGTTGGAAAGCCTGATTATTTATCTTCACAATGATGTCCAGCTTGTGAGGATCTTGTATTTGTGGGATGAGCAGCACAGCTGATTATGTGGGTAGCACCCAGGTGAAATTTGCCAAAATTCTCTGCCAGTGTTAAACAGTGTATTCTCCTGTTGATATTGAGCTTCTTCAAAACCAGCCTGCCTCAATTCAAAATTTTGTTTCAAAACAAAACTCCTCGTCTCTTCTCTGACGTGATTTTGACATCAGATGATTTGCTACCAATCAGTGCTGCCAACTGGTAGCATCAATCCTGTGGTCTTGTCTTGATGACTCTTGTTTTGAGCTCCAGGTGCAGACACATAATCACCAGACACAAAAATAAATTATTCATTAATTCAACTGTTTTCACCCATTCCCTTTATTGATTTTTTTTTTTTTGCTAATAAAAATAATGATAATAATGGTACAGTAGCATATCTCAGCATTATTACAGCCACAGTTAGCAGGTATCAGGGATGCTGTTTAGTCCACTTGGTAGAGCAGGCGACCCCCCTTGTACCAAGGCTGATAATCTTGCTGCAGTGGCCCTGGGTTCAAATCCTACACAGAGCCTTTTGCTGCATGTCATCCCCTCTGTCTTCCACTTTCACTACTGTTACTATCAATAAAGTAAAAAAAAAAAACCTCTCCAAAAACGTTATGCTCTCTCCAACAGACAAAATCAACATAGATACGTTTCTCTTTCAGTTCAGTTCTCTGTCAGAAAATATTCTAAATATAGCACACATTTAAACAGATATCTAATGATATATAAAGAATATTTTTTCTTCCGGCCCTGTCCACATCAGTACATTGTTTTTCTCTGGTGTCAATACTCCTGTCTGTTTCTCCAAACCTACTATGGATAGGTACCTCATAAAATCCTACGAGGGACAAGACGACATTTCTCTGTCAAGCATCATTCTGGTAAGTTCCTCCAATCAAATCACCTCAGACTTAAACAAGTAATGGATTCATCAAAATAAAATTAAATGTGTACATACCAGGGCTGTCAAAGTTAATGTGATAATAATGCAAATTCATTTTGATTTTTCGGTTGCTTCAGGCTCAGTTTTAAAGCTAGAGTGAAGATACTGGTATCACATCGCGCCGGAGGCTAAACAACGCTCCAGTAGATTTTGGAAGAAAAACTGGCCTGACTATTATCAAAGGCGTCCCTTGACCTATAACCTCAAGATTTTTGAAAGAAAATGGGTTCAATGGGTACCCACAAGTCTCCCCTTTACAGACACGCCCACTTTATGATAATCACGTGCAGTTTTGGGGAAAGTCATAGTCAAGTCAGCACACTGACACACATATTTGCTTACTCCCATGTTGATGAGTATTAAATACTTGACAAAGCTCCCTTTAAGTTTTGGTCAAGTAAAAAAAAGTGTGATGTGTCATAATTAATCACGGACAATCATGCAATTACTTACAATCAAATATTTCGATCAATCGACAGCCCAAATACATACCATGATCAAACGTGAAGCTGTCGTTAGTTATTTATTCCAGGCCATGGTGATGAGGGCTGGGTTTCCATCGGTATATACAGACCTAGCGACTCTGGGCTTCTTGAGACCAACTCCGGTGCAGTCCTGTAAAACACAGAGGATGGTTGGGTTTCAAGCTTCGCAAAGGTCAACACGTTGTGAATTAAGACATCTGCTGATTCATAATCATCTATTTATAGAAGATATGAATGTTATACTGTTTTGAAAACGTGACATTTTCAGCTTTCAGAATCCGTAAACCAACTGGATGTTGTCCAATTTATGTCTTCTTATTATTAGTATTTTAACAAGAAAATTGTACAGAACTTTTTTTAATTTTCTCATTGTCTTGGTTTAAATGGTGACCTTGCCTTTGAAATTGAGATTTTATACTCCGCAAGAATGCCGGATGGTCAACCGCTCCACCTGTCTAAATCTTAGTTAAGGTGCTAGAAACATTACAGAGTCCAAAAGGTAATAGAAAATATTTCCACACACTTAGACCTATGCAGTATTTCAGTAGATCCTTTCGGTCTGTCAGACCTTCATGTATGCTCTGATGCAGGTCTGACAGACTGAAAGCTCTAGTGAAATACTGCATAGATCTACGTAAGGGTGCGGGAATCTTTTCTATTATCTTTTATACTTGGCAAGGATGAAAATCTTATTTTTTCCTTTATTGCATCTCCATTGTCACCTCCATGGTAATTGTTTTAAGCAAGTTGCTTTAAATTTAAAACAGGTTGAAATACTCTTCAGGCACTGCAAAATAAAGTTTTAGGACAGAAATGATTTCTAACATTGTTAAACTGTATAACCCTAAAATAAAATAAACTAACATAAAATAAATAAAGTAGCCAGCTCCATCTTGACCAACTACAACGATGCTGCTCACACATTAATGCACCAGTGATAACAATCCTTTAACATATAGATTACTATATATAACACCATGAGAGGAATCACACAGCATAATACTTTTGCTTTTGTAACTTAAAGTACAATTTTCCATTGTTGCCTCACTACTTATACTTAAGTAAAGGACTTAAACTTAAGTAAAGCTTACCGGAACACAGGATGAGTCCTTGGGGCATAGCTCCACCTGGCAGTGCAGGTAGATGTCGACATTTTCCCCATAGAACTCAAACATGCTAAAAGAGAAGTAGTCGGATGTTCCCAGTCCGTTTTCTCCCATGTTCACCGTCTCGTCATCAGGGCTCGGACATCTGCTCAGAAACAGGAAAACAGAAACGATGACCAGTTCATCTATCAGCAGTTGATTCTTACAGCCACTGACTAAGAGTTTTTTCTCACCCGCCAACAACCAGGTCGTGTCGCAGACCAACATACGGTGACGGCTGGTCGGTTGCCCAGCAGGCATCAGTCACCATGGCTACCCTGGTTTCATCCAGCCCACCTGCACTCAGCTCCAGCCAGATCCTCTGGTTCAGCAGGACTGAAGAGTCTGATTGCAAAAGGTTCAGGTGACCGGGGTCGGAGTAGGCGGCCAGCGTCAGAGTGTAATTCCAGACTCCTGATTTAATCTGCTGCACCACAGAGCTGGAGAGCACAGACACACACTCTCTTAACCTTTACCTACAACAACCTGCACATTAACAACCAGGGCCGGCTTCAGAAAGCTGGTTTATTAAACTCTGAGCCTTAACTTGAACTCTGAGTCGATTAATCCTGAGGTGGGAAACTCCAGAACTGCTGATCAGTTTTAGGCCAATCAATTCTGAGTAGTTTGAACCTGAACAAAAAAAAAAATCCATCATCAACAGAGCTCTGATACAAATTATTCACCAACAGGTGAACAGAGCCTCCATTTTAATCCAGTGGACGTACAGATATTTCTGCATTTATATGCTGACTGTGCATGTGTATCTTTAAAAGAGCAGTCAGAGCAGGTAAAAGAGTGAATAAAATCAGAGAGTTTCATTCAGTGTTGTCCATTAATTCATCTTTTACCACACTTACATATCTCTTATGGATGATAAACTGGTGGAATCTGACTGTGTATTAGTAGCCTACATTACAATTTAAATGTATTTGTTCAGCTTTAATCTGATGAGAAAAAACACAGGGACCAGCAACTTAAGATGAAAAATACAGCTGAAGATTTAAAAGATATATCTAAACATTGAGACATGTAAGATCAAAGTCTGATCCTGTAATAATTTGAACCTGCGACCCTGTTGCTGCGAGGCAATGCACCACCATGCAGCCAACGTAATACACGCTTTGTTACTGGCTGAACGACTGTGGAAATAAAACAGCGTATCTGGGTCTGTTAGAGGGAGGAGACAACGACAAACCCAGGGTTCACAAGTTGCCATGGTAACTGACCCAGAGTTCAACTTATCGCTCTTTGTGAAACTGAAAACTCAGCGTCTACCTCATCTCAGGCTTGTCTAAGTCAGGGTTTTCACTGATTCTGCTCAAAGGGCTCTGGTGAAGCTCAGCTCAGTCTCCTCCACGCACCTGTCTGCGATATGGAAATCCATAGTCCTGACGCTTGGCTGTCTGTGCAAGCAGGAGAACTCGATGTCTACTTCGTGGTGGCGGTTGATGAAGCTGTACTTGGAGGTGTTCCTCGTCATGATGGTGTTCTTGAAGATAATGTTGGTGTTGTTCATCTAGATTGTGACAGGAACACAGACAGGTTTTCAGGTGAAGACAACCCAGTGAGTTCATTTCATCACAGCAGGTCAAATTATTTTTAGATTCACCTGTGACATTTACAGAAAACAAAGTACAGCCCGTGTTTAGAGAGGTTTAGAGTCCATATCTTTACGGTTCATAAATTGCATCTCTCAAAGACTGTATATAAGAAGTGGACGTAGTGAACATGACGTCATCTGTTGGTGTGTGGACTGCCACTCTGAAGCTTCAATTTCGACAGTTTGGCTGCCGCCATCTTGGTTAGTACAATCAAACACTGAATAAGTCATTTTAGGTGAACAAATGTTATAATTAACTTTTTTATGAACTGAAAACACACTGTGAAAGGGTTAAAGTTGTAATAAGAAAACACAGACAACTCCCGGACTGGACAACACCATGGTAGCGACCTGTCTATCACAAAGTAGTCCCGCCCTAAATCATCCCCTGCTTTATGGTCTATTTGACTCTAAACGGACCATAATTTACTAAATGAACATCATGGTGTATTGAAGAAGACTTGAAACTAGCGATTGAGACCATAAACTCGTGTTTACAATGTTCACTGAGGTAATAAATCAAGTGAGAAGTAGGATCATTTTAGCAACCAGAAGTAGGAAGCCTAACCTGTCCTGAAAATAACAATATATGGATATATAGCATATCTGGCTGAGACTTGGCACTACTTTCCCATGAGTCTACGGGGAAGTAATAAGCAAAAACAACACATTTTGTTTTTTGGGGTTTTTTTGCAACAAACTAGAAGGGAGCACCTACCATAACCTCAGTCCCGCAGGTGTTGCTCTTGAAGCTGAAAGTCACCATATTGGAGTTGTGGTCCATGCTGCCTGTGCAGTTCGGGTCATTGAGGTGTAAGCTGGAGTAGTCGATGCCTTTGTCCCACAGCAGGCATACAGCCAGAGTAACGGTGGCAGAGTTCTGTCTGCAGACTGTTGGCTCGCCTGAACAGCCAACAGCACAAAGACGTAGAAATTACACCACTTCAACAAGGATTTATTTGCGGTTAATAAGCGGTAGTTTGCGCTGATGTTATCTTTTTCATAAGTGACATTAGAGGCACCAAAGGCTGTGCACCAAACCACACAATCCAAACCAGCTGTTCCTCTGCCACATGTTTGCTTAACTAGAACCTTTTAGGTGTATCAGCAGGTATTTTCATGCTCTATTCTCTCTCATTATGTTTATTTTAGGGCAATCAATTAAAATATTTCATTACAAACTAATCATGCATTTTTTATCTGTTCAAAATGTACCTTAAATAAATACTCTTAACAACATAGGAGAAAGCAAATATGCTGCTTAATGCAAAAGTATGTATGTATTTATTATTGGAAATCAATTAACAACATAAAACAATAACAAATATTGTCCAGAAACCCTCACAGGTAGTGCATTTAGCATAAAAAAATATGCTCACATCATAATATGACAAACTGCAGCCCTACAACCTTTTGTTTTCTTGTGATAATGAGAAAATTTCTTGAGATTGCAAAATACATTTCCTAGAGATAACAGCATAAAAAAACTGAATCATTTACAGCATCCGTGTGTAACCAATTTGTTTCAGAATATTTATTTTGAAAACAAAAATCCTCATAATATAAAATCTATAAAATGACGTATAGTGATAAAAGACTTTACTGGTTTGTAATTTGCTATAAAAATAAAGATAAATACAACCATGTTCAGTAGCTGTGGTCAGGAGGGAATCATCAAACTGAAATAATAGTATCCTCCTGCTGGTTTGGTCTAAACAGATCAGGTGTCTTTTTTCATTACACAGTTGTTGCACTGTACCTAAACTGTTGGTTGGTGTGTACATGTCGGCAAACAAGGCCCGGCAGAGGCAACGGGTTTCACCGAGCTTCTCGCCACAGAACTCATGACTGCTGCAGTACTGGTCCCGACAGGAGTGCTGGAGGACGGCAGCTGCAGACAAATACGCAGGAGGGTGAGCTTCACCATGACGAATGACATCAAGAGACACTTTAAAGGTAGACGTTAGTATTTGTTCATTGTTTAAGTGTTGTGATGCAGACAGAAGAAAGTCCAAAGTACTCCACTGGTCCTGGAACAGCGGAACATTTTCAATTAACTAACTGCTTTTATTTGAGTATTTTATTTCCTGCTTTACGATACTTACACCGTACATACATTTTGACTTTATGAGCTCCAGGATTGAAATTGAAGTTACTCTGTTTCTGTCAATAACTCATTTTCCTCATTAGATTCTACTTTCTGTTGTCCACATGATTGTAATTGGTTTCAGCCAAAAATAGCAGGAGGAAATCATTAAAATTTATCTTAATATACAACTCAGTCTCAAGGCAGCTCATCATGTGTACATACACAGACGTGAAGTTCCCTTTTTTGTGACACTCAGCATAACTTTTAACAACATATGAATATCCAGCAACACGTGATACACACATCAATTTCCATTCCTGTCTTTTCAAAATAAAACTACTTAATTAGGTTTAGGAATAAATCGACTTGATTAGGCTTAGGTAACAAAATTACTTAATTACGTTTAGGAATAGATCGCAGTTTCAGTTAAAATAACACTGGCGGTGGCGTAACTTGTGTACAGAAGACAGGTGACTAAAACTACTCATGTTCAGCAAAAGATCACAGTTTTCATGAAAATAACTGGAAGTGCTGTAATTTAAGTACAGACGTTATGTGACAAATAATAATAAATAACAAATAATACTGATTTTTGGTTTCACACGGGGTCCAAACACTGGTCTCCTCAGCAAAAGTCTAAGTACACAAATCAGTTAAATTTCATGACTATTTCATGCACTGCTGTGCGACAGGGCTGTAACTTATCTCGTCCTATCTCATCATATGAAATGTAATAAGTGAAACTGAATGACGATCTTACCACAGCCGGTTGCTAACCTCCAGTCCACCAGTGTGATGTCATTTTTCAGGTGACAGGATATGGCGTAAGCCTCAACAAACTGGCAGATGAGACCGTCCACATTCGGGTATGTGCATGACGTGTTTATGCAGGCGTTTATGTAAGGTTCTGGGTCAATGTAGCTGTGGCAAGCAGTGAAAGGCGCCTGCCCCATGAGATTACAGCTGTTCCAGCGGTGCAGAGAGGAAGAATGAGAGTATATTACCAGTTTTAGTCTGAACAGCATTGTGTGTTTGGTTTCCAGAATCATCCCTGGTCATATGACAGTGTCATGGTAGCATAGGAATGAATGATAAAGATAACTCCTGTTTTAAGTGTGTAGTTTTGATGGGTCAGTTCTTACTATTCTGTTGTGCGAGTGCAGTTAACTGTACTGTCGGCAGTGTCCTCATGCTGAATCTCACAGCTGGGGGTGACAAACAGCACAGCATATTCAATTTGAAATCTGTACAACATTAATTAACAGGTAATAACCATCAGTGCATCAAGTTGTGACTAAGTTGTACCCAGTGTCACTGTAAGTTGATGTCTCATTTGACACGGTCGTGGTCATGCTGGGATCAAGGGCGTTGCCACACAAGGACTCCAGAAATCTCAGAGGTCCTGGTCGACGTCAGGAGAGAATTAAAGACAAATCAATGAACTTTCAACCTAATACGCAGCTGTCACTCTTAAATTCAAACATCAACTTTGAAAACCCAAATAGTAATGTATAAAAAATATTTTGTCTGGATAGGATTTAATTTTCTGTACCTGATATATGTGCGGTGTTGCCATCGAATAAGACTTTCACGAAGTTAGGTACCTGGGCAATAACTTTACCCTCCTCCTTGGAGAACTCCACCCCGTGAACCAGCTGAGCCGTGGCGTTGAGAGTTAGTAGCTGGTTATCAACCTACATCACAGCAGATGGGCAAAGTGAAGCAATAGCATAAATACAGACATACAGTATGTGTGCTTTGCATGTGCACTTGCTCATTTGGATTGTGGATTTTGTGATGTTTAAGTGACATCTCAATACTTGCACCTTTATTGATATTTCATATTTGCACCCTTTTCTCATTTTGCACTGCAACTGCTGCTCAGCAGTTTCCCTCGGGATGATAATGGCTGATATCTTTTACTCACCAGCACATTTTAGCACAACGGAAACGTAACAGAAGGCAGAAGATGTCAACAAATGAGACACGCAAACATGTTTTGCTTTGTCACAACACACTAAATATTTGTATCAAAAATAAATAAATAATGCAAATTAAGAGAATTATAAATTCATGTAAAAAAAGCTTCTAGAGCAGACGTCACAGAGAGCTTCATCGTAATAAAACATCAGACATGAGGAGTACGAAATAATACTACGAAAATCTACTTGACAACACGAATTAATGAACAAAGACACTTCGACGCTGCCAGTGAGTGGCTCTTTGACCACAGATTGTTTTCTAACACAAGTAAATATCATCACAAAAAGCTACTGAGAAAATACACTACTAATTTTGTTGGTGCAAAGTAACAATTGTACACAAATACTGAATTAAATCTTAAAAACCTTACTCAAGTATTTATTTGATGCTACTTTATACCTCTACCCCACTATATCTCAGAAAAGAAAGTTACCACCACACACATCTTAATTTCAAATACATAAACACAAAGTAGCTTCTGGCATGTAATGATCATAAGTGATTGATCAGACAAAGAGGAGCTAAGTTGGACTTTTGAACAGCTCCAGAAATATGTTGTTATTTGCTTTTAGATGGATTGTAGCAGCTTACCCAAAGTTGTCCACCTTGCTTCAGATATATTGTTACATTTGGGATTTGCAGGTGTAGTATCAGCTCGTCCAAAAACGGCACATCTTTACGGTGTCGCTCTCGGAAAACCCCTTCAAGCAAAAAAGTGGACGCTCCTGCAGGCTTAACCAGATTGTATGCACACCGATCAGGGATAGTGTGAAGTCTGTTGTTGAAATCGATGACAGCAGAGCCGGTCACAGTGCACACAATGGTGGGTAAAACGCACCTGAGTGAAATGGAAAGGGACAGTTAGTTTCAAGGTTTTTATTTCTGAAAGCAAAATCTCAAAGACTTCAAAGACATTTTATCCTATGAAGATTCATGAAGATCCCGACTTGAAACTTATAGGTATGTTATGTAACATTTGTGGGTTATAGCATTAAAAGTTGGCCACATGTACTCAGCGCAACAACACCAGCAATGGTCAAGCAAACAAGTGAATGAAGAGAGGGAGCGGCGTTAGTGAGAACAAAGCAGTAAATCAGATAAATACAACATTATTTTCTGATTGTTTCATGGTGGTAATGTTCTAAAGCACAGATAAACATGACCACAACACGGCACAACCCTGCGGGAGGTTGCCCCGTTGCTGTATTTTTAATGTCAGCGCTACTCTCGGTCAAACTCAATACACCGATCATAGCAGCGCAGGTTTAAATAGCAACAAAGTCAAATGAATTAAAATTAAAATACACTTGTATCTGACAGGCAGAGGGCAGATACAGACACCACCACACACTTCTAGTGGATCATAAGTGAGGATTGAGAAGAATTATTTTTGTCTATCCATTGTTTTTTTGTTTTGTTCTGTTTTTTTGTTTTTTAGAAAATTCCTTCATATCATGAGGGGGATGGGTCAACGGGATCAATGTGGACTACTGCTCAGCCTGTGAAATAATACCTCTCCAATAAGAGAGTCTAAAACAATAAATATCTCGAGTAAGGTGTCCAAATATGTGACAGACAACCTCCTAAGTAACTAATGCCATGGAGTGCTATTGGGTTGCATTATGGGAAATGAAACTTGACACTAAAGTCAGGAAATCTGGGCCATCATTTTATCTGTCCCCACATGGAAGTGCAATACTTCAGTACTGCTTGAGCACCCCTTTCACAACTCAAATATGCCTAAGTTGTGGACAAAGATCTGTACTGTTAACTTCAATATATCATAATAAAAGCCCTCTTGGACGCAAAGCAGAAGTGGGTGGTGCTATTGTCACAAAGGCAAATGTTGTGAATGTAATACACCATAAATACATATCTATACAAATAAACAATATAGTCAATTATCACTTAATTAACTGGTAATCAATCAATTGGTTCCTTCTTGTCACATGTGAGAACGTGTTGTTATCTTGTACAGCTGAACAGCCAAAAGGAGACATTTGAAAACATCACCTTGGGTTTCAGACTACAAGCAAAACACATCCGAACCTCCAAAAGAACTGTCGCAGTTGAGTTGCATTGTGGGTAATGTAGTCTTGATAACATTACCATACCTCTGGTTCTGCAGTATGGATTGAGATCCTTTTTTAATAAACTGTTTATCATGAGTCTGACAATGTTATTGGAGTTCAATACTAAATCAGTGGATCATTTGATTAAAAATGGATACTTTTTTTAGATAGAATAGAAAAAGAAAAGCTCAGTAAAAGTCATCAATAATGAAAGCAATCTTTAGTTGCAGCCCTAATAATAATAATAATAATAATAATAGTATTCAAACTTTATTCCAAATAGAAAGCAAACATATTTACCTGCTGTCCTTGCAAACTTCCATGCCTTCACATGTAGAATTAGATGACAAAACTGCAGATGGATCACAGAGTGAAATTTCGCAGGTTTCTGGGTGGACCATTTGTGATCTGACTTTAAGAGGGACACCTGGAAGACGATAAGAGGTTTACGAGATTAATTTAATAACAAACTTCACTAACTTCTGTGCAAAATGTAAGAGAAGGAAATAACAGTAATTTTACAATATCTCAGTTTTGTTGAGTAACAGTCCCTTCGGGGGAACAGGGAGCCACCAGCTCTGCTTACCTCTGTCTCTGCATCCACTTACGTCTATGTAAACGCCGGACATTGTTTCAGCATTAGTAAACGACCATGAATCCACATTTAATTTACCAAACATTGCATCCACGGTCTGGAAAAGGATTAGACCAAAAAAATCAAGATTAGTTTACACTATGAGTGACTGCTACAGATTAGTGCTGTTTTTGTTAAATATACATTTTGGTCCCCTGAAATTGTTGGACAATGTTTAAAACGCACCACAATTCCTACACTATTCAGCTCATGTGGACATAAATAACCTACAAATAAAAGCTGAATGTCTGCCCTTAAATGTTACAGTCACTGTTAAATCAGTGTGCAGGAAATACTACATAAATGTATCACTGCATTATTGTTATATCACTACACTGTATATTATTAACATAAAACAGTGTTTTATATCTATGATTATCAGAAACTGTTTCAAACAAAATCTTAAATTGCTGATCATATCCCAGGATGCCTCAGTTTATACCTCTCATATATTACAATTAGATTCAAGTCAAAACTTTAAGCATTTTCCAATAATTATAATCTTGGCCCCTTCCCCACTTCTTACCCCCCTCCTCCATAGCACCCTTTCTCGGACAGCAGCCATCTTCACACTCGGCCTTCATTTTGATCTCAACTACACACCTGTTCGTTAAAGTGCTGTTCACTCACAAGGTGAAAACAGTACCAGCCAGTCACGGCTGGTAAAACACGTCTAACCCATTTCACAAGTTGCCACATAGCCAAAACACAACCAAAATATTAACACATTGGATTTCATGTGCAAACCACTCACACCATCAAACTTATTAAGAACTTATTGCATTCACCAATTTCCTCATATTTTGAATTTTGTTTTACAGGCACAATTTACGAGATCTGTCGAAGGAGTCTTGTGCAGTTAGTCTGCTGTTACCCAAGTTTTCACTAATAGAGTGTTACTCATTACTTTGAAGTAGGACTGCCAATCAATTAAAATATTTAATACAATTAATCACGATTTCCACAGTTAATCCTGATTAATTGCAAATAAATCACACATTTTCTATCATCACAATGTACCTTAAAGGGAGACTGTATTGTATTAATTACTCTTATTGACATGGGAGTGGCCAAATATGCTGCTTTAAATAAATGTATGTATATATTTATTATTGGAAATCAATTAACAGCATAAAACAATGACAAATATTGTCCAGAAACCCTCACAGGTTCTGACTTTAGCATTAAAAAAAAATGCTTAAATCATAACATGGCAAACGGGCAACATCAGTGTGTCAGAGTGCTGACTATAACTTGATCCAGACTGACTGGGACTATCATAAAGTGGGCATGTCTGTAAAGGGGAGACTGGTGGGGACCCAGAGAACCCATTTACATTCACACATCTGGAGGTCAGAGGTCAAGGGACCCCTTTGAAAATGGCCAGGACAGTTTTTCCTCACCAAAATTGGGCAGCGTTATTTAACCTCCTTCACGGTAAGAATGGATTCATTAGGTTTTCTAGTTTAATGTCATACCAGTACATTCACTCAAGCTTTAAGACTGAGCTACTACATCCTAAAATATTATGTTAACGTGTTACAGAAATTAGTGTTAAAATTGGTGTTAAAACAAATTTGCTTAATGTGTCATTATCACATTAACTTAGATGGCCCTGCTTTGAAGCAATTTTAAGTTTGAACACCCGATGTAAATTACACTTCATAATTATGTTAACATTATCCTGTTTGACTCTGCAATTTGAATTATAATATAATTCTATATGTATTCATATAGCCTGACGATTATTCATTTAAACTGGCCATTGATGCTACAACATCAATATGAACATCAAACTGCCAAAGGACTTAAATTACGCACTTATTGAAGGTTAATTTGTCTTCTGTACATTTAGTAATAAGGTCAACGGGGAGTGTAATCCATTGGGTTGACTGCGTGATGCATTCAGTCAGGCCGTTGGAAAAGAGCAAGTCTTCATATTGCCAGAGACAGAAGAACGGGGCAGGATGCGTAGCCTTATCTGGTATCATTGGGTGTTAATTATATTAATCTACAATGCTCATGAATGCACACTTACACAGGCATACATCATGTCATCTATACAATTATCTGAAGCATTTGCTGAATCTGATGTGGCACGCTCGTACACACCCGCGGTAGTAAGGGAAGGTTAAGAAAAGAATACGAAAATGTTCTCGCATGAGACCTATTGTTTTGTATGAAAATAATTGGAGGGAAACATCAAAAAATTTCAATAAAACAGACGTAAGTTTGGTTCAGGCTGTAAAAAAGCAGAGATGTGAAATTTCTGACAACCATCTCTGTTTAGATGATGTTTAAAACTAAAACCTTTTTGTCCCGCTGCAGATCGAGTTATTTAAAGTCAAGATGGTTGAAAGAGTCTTTGAGGACGTTTGTTTAACGACCTTCTTGTTCATTCTGAGGATAAATGGCCGCTTGGGTTACAGAGTGACTCAGCTGTAATGGTAATACATGGGAGGAGGTCTACTCTCAGGGATGAGATGCTATGAACAAACTCTTTCAGATCTAATGATTAACGCCTGGCTGAAAGCCGGACTCTGAGATCCCAGCCTGAGGTCAGGATCAAGTTAACTTAACATTAGTCTCATCCCTGAGACCAAAGTTACACCTTACTTACAAAATTAGCCGGAGAATAGTTCGTCATAATTCCCACAGCTGCTTGGTTATTAAAGTTGTAGACAAAAATGTCCATCTGAAAGCAAGAACAGACGATAGACAGAAAATATTAGGAAATCACTTGCACAAAATCTTAGAAATAAACTTTTTTTTTTTTAAATTCCCTTTGCCACACGATGTCTTTGAATTGTTTAGTTTTTTTTTTTTATGGACAGTCAACCAATCTATAAAGATGGAAGAGATGGTGACTCACCACTTCATTCCTTGTACTATTAAATAATGTTATCATAATATAGCACGCTGAATTGGTGTTGATGTCTGGCAGACTGGCATGAAGATCGGATCCCACTACTGTTGAGTCGAAAACCACATCAACGAACTCCGTATCTGCATCCACTCTGTCCTCGAACACCAGACAGTCTTGTGGGGGGTCACTTGAGCGAGCCATGAAACAAACTGCAACAGATGAATTATCGAACATCACCTGCAAAAATAGACACCACACAACAGTTTTAAGGCTTTTCAAGACAGGGTTTGACTCAGAAACAGCATAATTTAATTACAAAATGAAATGCATCAATCAAAGTTATTGCACCATTTGTAAAGGTTGTTTCTTTTTAAATCAGTTCAGGTCAATATTTTTTCTCATTTTGGTGCAAAAGTGCAACACATCCTCAAATCTAAACAATAAAATAGATTGTTTTAAAGCCATCATTGAAGTTCGCAGTGAACTGGGGAATATTTAGAGATGTGTGGGCAATATGTGGTAATATATCAAATCTGAAAGGTCAGTATAGGATATAACTGAAAATATGGTCTGCAACACAAAATAATGTTCATTGTTTTTTAAGTTTTGGTTTTTTAATAAATATTCCAGTTTTACTCTTTGATGCTTGTTTATCATTTCTGATAATTTCTTGAAAGTTTTCTGGAAAGAATTATGAAATCTGATGTGGTTCACAGGCCGGGGTACCTGCTGCCTCCGGACATTTTGGAGACCCTCCCCTCCCTTCACAATATGCCACGGCAACTTTAATTCAGAACCATGCATCAAGGGACAGCAGCAAAGATTAAATGGAGTGCCCTCATAATTAGTAAACAGAATATGAAAGTTATCATTATAAGACAATACGTCAAAAATATGTAAAGACAAAGCTAGGTTATTGAGCCAAGTGGGTCTGTGTGCAGAGTGGCAGCACAAGAAGATCAGTCTTGTCAATCAAAAACCCACAAACATCACAGACAAAGAGCAAGTCTAAATTTCAGGTTTGGGGGGAAAAAATTTTGACCAAAAAATATGCAGTATTACATAAGTCATGAACTCTGAGCTTTCCTCTTACAAGGTTGTGAATACGACATGACGGGGGCGTTCATATGGCCTCTTCTCCTGAACACAGTGTACACAAGCCCATTTGAAAGCACCATTAGACACATAATTCACTTTGTGTCTTTATTTCATTCACAGTCTGGTATTATTTATTTCCTCACTTAACTACAATTTTGAGGTTCTTTTACTTGAGTATTTCCATTTTCTGCTACTTTATACTAATACTCCATTACAGTGTCCATCCATCCATCTTCAACCACTTATCTCATTAGGGGTCACAGGGGAGCTGGACCCAGTCCTAGCTGGCATTAGGCGAAGGCGGGTTCACCCTGGACAGGTCACCAGTCCACCACAGGGCACATAGAGACAGACAACCATTCACGCTCACATTCACACCTACAGGACATTTAGAGTCATCAATTAACCTGCATGTCTTTGAACTGTGGGAGGAAGCCCCGTGCCCCGTGCCGGATTCAGACCTGAGACCCTCTTGCGACAGTGCTAACCACAGCACCACCATGCAGCCTCCATTACACTTTAGAAGCAAATATTACGCTTTTACTATTTTTTAAGTCACTAGTTACTTTTGCAGATCAGAATATAGTCATTATATATAAAGTAGCCTAATTAAATAATTACTTAAAATTAGCCCCACCGTTACCAGCAGCAACACTGAAGTGAAGAACACATTAATGCATCAATAATTATAATCTGATAATGCTATATACAGTCTATCATTCCTAAATGCCTACTCTGCATGACGAGCACTTTTACTTTTGGTACTTTAAGTAATTTGATGCTGATACGTTGTACTTGCATCAGAGTATTTATCTACACTGTGGTATTGCAAAGATCTGGGAACTTCTTCTTGTGCTGATGGCTGTAGCTTCATACGGTATTTACTGTGCAGACATGAGAGTGGTGTCAAATGCCTCATCAAACTCTCAGCAAGGAAAACATACCTGTATCAGATATCTTCACAAGCAGACAGTCAAACAGTCTGTCTGTTAGATAGTAACAGCAGAAAGACAAGGCTTTCCTCAGACATGGTTTAATTTTACTTACATCTATCCATGAAAACACGTTGCCATAAAAGTTGATGGCACACGAGCTGATGTTGCTCTGTGCCTGTGTGGTTAGGTCAACCTGGCTGGCAGCAACTACAGAGGGAATTTCAAGAAAAAAATAAATATCACACATCAGTCTCTCAAGACCAACTTTGATGCATTTCATTTCTCGTTCATCATTGCAATTAAATCTGGGGGTAAAAGACTAAGGAATCAATAAAATGAATATTTTTATACGATCAAATGTGTTACACCTTTTTGGCTAAATTCCTTCTAAATTATTACCATAAGTTTCACATTTTTGGGGGGTGAAATTCAGCTTAATAAACCTAATTTCCATGAAATTATACGCAACGTTTTTGTTTAAAAAAAAAAAGCAGATATTATGAATTATTTTGACTATAGTTATTATCAGAGGAACATAATATTGATGGATTATCACATACAGCTATATGTATTCTAATTTGTAGTCTGAATATTGCTTAGAAAGTATTTCTATTTTTTCAATTGTAGCACATAATGACACCTGTGGTCTTGCTGTCAGTGTTGACCCTCAGATGCTATAAGTTTGAATAAAACACCAACAATTTAACAAAGTTAGTGGTCATTCATTTTTAGTTCTATAGTAGGGAACCACCCATGCTATTTTGGGGTAATTAGATGACAGAAATCCCTATATTTGATATAATTAAGTAAATTAGTCAAATATGGCCTAAGGACAACAGGTTAAACAGTCACACAGTAATGAATGCGTTTCACTATTTGAATTTATTTTGGCAAGAAAAGTGTAAAATAAAATGTCCTGTAGAGCCTGCCACTGAGAATATAGGCTACCCATCAAATGCTTTTAAAATACATATTATTCTCTAAAGCACTGAAAACTTTTAAATGGCTGCTTACCTGCCAGCAGGAGGAGCAGTGCACCTGGCTTCACCATGATGCAGGGAGCTGGGAGACACAGTTCACATGGTAAGTGGCAAAACACACCATTTAATGCCAATATTAATACAATTTTATTGTCATATATTGTACATAGCTCAACGCAGTGAAATTTAGCAACTGCATTTAATCCATCCAAGTATATATTAGGAGCAGTGGGCAGCTACTGCAGTATACATCACCTGATGAGCAGTTTCATAGGGACGATGCCTTGCTCAAGGGCACATTGGCTGTGCCAGGGAGGCAAACTGACACTTCTCTAGCCACAAATCCACACTCTGTACTTGGCCCATGCAGGGACTTGAACCTGCAACCCTTCGCTTCCCAAGTCAAGTCCCCACAGACTGAGCTACTACCACCCCCAATCCGTTCAATAACCCTAAATCCCAAACCATACAACCACACATTCAGTTCAGTATGAGCGGGATGTAATGTATGGAGGACCACAGGAGTCACAGAAATAACTAATTGTACCATGAAAATAGGCATTAATAAATTTGTTTACAAATGTAGTTGTTAATCGATAAATAAATGGGTAAATTACAAACTAATTTCCATTTTATAAAAAGCCAATAAGGAGACTTATGCAAATCATTAAAAGTGCTAAAATGCGCTAACAGATATGTTTTTGTGCTTGGGTGTGGCAAAGGGGCTCGATAGCGCCCCCTACAACATTTCAACGAGGCAGCCCTCGCAGCACGTGTCACCTAGATGTATGAAATTTGGTAGGCACGTGTATCAAATGTAGACTTTTAAAAAGCCTCTTAGGGCCATGCTCCAAACCCAACAGGAAGTCGGCCATTTTCAATCTTGTGTGATTTTTGTCATGTATTTTTGGCTATTTCCCAGCTCAAGTGCTTTAATGAACTCCTACAGATCAACTTCAAATTTAGTCAGTACAATCTTAAGACCTTCCTGATGAAAAGTTGTTAAAATCATGGGTATTAACAGGATTCGCCACTGAAAGACAAACTGATGGAGCTCAACTGCATTTGGTCCAATCTGCCCCAAACTTGACAATACTGACTCATAGCGACACGTACTTATGTGACAAACATCATCCAATTCACATGAAATTTACATTGAGTGATCGACACTTGATAATAATACATAAAATGCATGTTTAGGGTATGTTCTCTAGCGCCACATAGTGGACACAGGAAGTGGTGAAAAAAATCAGTAGCAGTATTTAATTTGACATATTTGCAAATAAGTATTTTTCTTTAGTGTTTGATTTTTACTTCTGTCATCCTATGAACACATTTTACCTTCTGCATCCGAGTGTGTCCAACTTAACGGCAACAAGGAAAACTGAGAAATCTCTCAAAAAAGTGGTTGATTTTGTCAGGAATGTCAGTTTCGTCATAAAATATTGGAAGAATAATTCACCAATAAGTCAGAAATGCCAGCCTCTATGAGAAGGTTTTCAAAAGCCTGTAAAATGTGGCACAGACTCTGCTGATCTGATACTAAGAGAGACTTTATTTCACAGTGTATAAGAACTAAAAGATTAAAAGCTTTGGTGCAGAATAAGAAATTAAAAGATCAGAAATAAGCTGTGGAGGGCTTAAAAAGGAACAAAAATTTAAAATAAAACATTTAAAATAAATATTCAACATTATTCTTAAATTTAAAATTAATATTTAAAATTATTTTTGAAATTTTAAATATTTTAAATTTCAATATTTTTAAATTTAAACAATTTAAATAATGTTGAAATTTTAAATTAATATTTAAAATTAATTTGAAATTTCATGAATTTTTAATTCCTATTTAAAAATTCAAAATAATCTTGACACTTTGAATTTCAAGATTATTTTTTAAATAAAGATTGACATTTAAAATTCTAAAATAATTTTAAATATTCATTATAAATTTCAGGATTAAAAACCAGAATGATTTAAATGATTCTGAAGCCAGGAGGAGGTCGAGAGGTCGAGGAGGAAGGAGCTGGTCTTACCCTCTGGAGGTTGCGTGGAGCAGCGGGGAGGTGAAGCGCTGCAGATGGAGGTCGATGTCGAACCACTCTGAGACGTTTCAGCTCTCAGGCAGATGTGCCTGCTGTGCGTCGCTCTCTGTCTCTTTTTATCCAGGTCCTTCCCGTTCACGCCCTTAACGTACGATATAAGCTTTAAGTCCTGAACATCTCCCAAGACGACATTCATTCACACTCTACTTATTTGTGGACCACAAGTCAGAAAGATTAGTGACATGGTTTGATTTGATATCACTTTATTTCTATTGAGCAGGTTCTTCAGCATTCTGTTTAATGACCTTATAATCTGAGAGTTTCAGGTATTTTAACAAGTGTGTGTCATAAATACAAAGCAGATGGTTGTGTTTACCAGCCGTGACAAAGACAATAGTTCTGTTTCCACCTTGTGACTCTGTTTGTCATCGCCTACTGTGAAGTACCACTGAGGCAGCTGAGTAATTTGCGGATCTTTATATTTCTGTGGACAGATTTTCTCCATGCGATAGCGTCGCAGCCGTGCAAGACGCAGTGCTGAAACTTTACAGGTGTGTAGAGATCAAAATGAAGGCTGAAGGCTTGAAGGGCGTCGGAAGTAGCCCCCCCAAAAACACACCGACACACATTTAACGCCCCTGGCCCAGTTTAGCATGGCGGCTGGTGTGGTCTCTAGTTCATTCAGGGGTTTTTAATGGCCATTTTTAAATGACTTTTTAAACTTCTTCTGCCTCACAGGAGTAGAGACATCAGCAAGCCTCTGTGTTCAGTAGTGCTAGAAGGGAACAAACAAACTGGGTCTAACTTGTTAAAGTTAGATATTGACCCTGAATAATTAAGGTTAGATATTGACCTCAAATAGTTAAGGTTAGGCATTAACCTCAACTAGTTAAGGTTAGGCATTAACCTCAAAAATAGTTAAGGTTAGGCATTGACCTCAAATAGTTAATATTAGGCATTAACCTCAAAAATAGTTAAGGTTAGGCATTAACCTGAAATAGTTAAGGTTAGGCATTAATCTCAAATAGTTAAGTTTAGGCATTGACCTAAAAAAGTTAAGGTTAGGCATTGACCTAAAAAAGTTAAGGTTAGGCATTAACCTCAAATAGTTAAGGTTAGGCATTAATCTCAAATAGTTAAGTTTAGGCATTGACCTAAAAAAGTTAAGGTTAGGCATTGACCTAAAAAAGTTAAGGTTAGGCATTAACCTCAAATAGTTAAGGTTAGGCATTAACCTCAAATGGTTTAAGGTAGGCATTGACCTTGAATGGTTGAGGTTAGGATAGGTCCTTAGGCAGCGAGTCTCTTTTTGGCAAATCTCAGATCAATTTTCACAATTTACAGGCTACTTTCTAGTCGCAACCTCTCTGCTCGAATCTTTCACACATAGCGCTCGAAGGTCGATATGCCTTTTCATGACATGCAATCACATTTGGTACCAACTCTAAGGGACTGAAAGATGTTTCCTTGTTTGATGTTTTTTGCTGTCGTGTACACTTTGTTCAGACTTGGTACAAGCTGGACCAGTTTCTCCTCTGAACACCTGCACAGGTGTTTTTGGTTATTCTGGCTGATTAGACCTCTGCTCAGCTTGAAGGTGGAATTCTTGAGGTCACAAATCATCTACCAACAACAATGATAAGAATGGCCGAACGGGCGCGATGAAAGCTGACAGCAGACTCAGGAAGGTGTCAGTAAATTACAGTGAGAAGAGGCTTAATCAGCCAGATTAAGTGAAAACACCCGTGTGGGCGTTCAGAGCTGTTACCGCAGGGTGCAGAACCCTCTGAACCTCCTTCTCTGTTGTCAGTGTCATTCCAACACCCAGTTAGAGGTGGAGGCATGTGTAGCATACAGACTACAGGGAAAAGAAATGCACTGCATTTTTTATTAGCTTCTGGTCCCTGTAATTTCACATATTATAATCTCATCAAGTAAAAAAACTAACCTGTTTGGTCTGCCAGTTGCGGTTCGGGATGTGTTTCGTATGTAAAGTTCTGTTCATTTGAGGCCCATTGTGTGCTTTTCTTCATGTAGAGTTTGGCTCCTGTTTATTGTCACACTAGAAATGAGAAACAGCCTCACAGATTTCAGTCAAAAAGGCATGTGCAGAAAAAAAAAAAAAATTAATAAATGACGAGTGGACATTTGTTTTCGTTCTGCTGTATGGGAGCATTACGGATATGGCGTTACTTGTGACAACAGCAAAAAATTGGTGGATTAAACGCCGACTGTGTGTGAGCAGTGTGCAATACGTGTGGCTTATGCTAGCAGCAATACTTCCAATATGATGAACCAGTTATGGAGACATCACTCCGGTGTGTCCTTTGATAGCGCAAGGAGGAGAGGGTCAGCTGGGAAGAACAACTCTTTCTCATTGCAGCATTTAAACAGTCTCGACTAGGACAGAGCAAAAACCCTCACTAAAGCAGGGGGGAGGTTTATAGTGAAAGATACGTAGCCCTGCGCAGTCGTAGAGGACGCCGACATTTACGCCGACACAGTAATTCCCGAAAAGACACAACTAGGAATTGTCCAACAGAGGCTACGTAGCTCCTCCCACAGACGAACGGACGTCCGGGGCTGCTGAAAGTTACTGAACTGGGACCGACTGCCCACCACACCACTTCAGAGTGAGACATTAAAAAAAAAAAAAAACGTTGTTCTGCAGACATGCCGCCTTTATGAGCAACGCAGCTGGCCTATCTCTGAAACATCGACACAAGCAGCACAATCCCTGTAATATGTTTTATATTTATTAATTATTTTTAAATAATTGATGGCTGCTGTCTCTAATTTCATCATATTTATATGAAAATAACAAACCTGCATTTTTTTGTTTGCATGAATTACTGGAGACATATTTCAGTTAGCCTTCTTTATGCAAGTCATATTTTCGTTAAGGCAAACACATTAACTTAATTTTGTCAAATAAAATGAAAAGCATTTTGAAATCAGAAACTGACCTCCTCGCTGTAACATCAACGTACCGAACCGAACCGAAAACTGTGACCCCAAAACCGCGATATGAACGGAACCGTGAGTTTTGTGAACCGTTCCACCCCTTGTCTTCATCTATAATCAGGAATAAAAGCATATCAATATTTGTCATTTGGTCCCTCATTACATTCATTCAGTCAAAACTGCAGCGACAGGTGACAAAGAGCAGAAAACAACAACGTTACTGGATGAGCGAACTAATCGTGATCTTCAGAGTTTGGGTGTGTCCTATTGTCACTCATGGAAAAAGATTCTGTACAGACAAACTTAGTCTGCGTTATTTATTGGTTTTGACGTGAATTTTTCACACCCTACAGTGTTGACTATGTTAAGTCAGAATGATTAGTGACAGTTTGATTTGAGTAAAACCTGATTCTATTGACAAGGCTCTTCAGGCAGGGCTCAACAAAGGATTGACCGTTTGCCCGGGGCAAGTAAAACACCACATCAGGCTAGAAAATCTAGCAACTCACTCGCCGTTTATGGAAATATTCGAGGAGTGCGCCATCTTGCATCTCTGTTGAGAGTTGCATGTGAACAATACCGACCATGCGCTCGCAGGGAAATGGCAGCAGGTAAAGACGAAGCTTATGAGCTGAAGAACAAGCATACAGGAGTTAGCTGGGTGGCGTTAGACGACAGGGTGAAACTCCAGATTCATTTATTTAAATAAACATTAAATATGAAAATTAACTTCACTCTTTGTTGCTTTTTGATAATAAATAAACAGTTTGTATAGGGGCAAGTAAAAATTGACTCTTGGCAAGTAGATTTCTGACCACTTGCTGGATCAGAGAAAACAGACATTAACATTCAACCTGCTCAAGTACAAAGTATGAAGACGCTTTCAAGAGGAAACTTAAAATCTGTGGTTCCCACCCTTTGTGGTGTTAAATGAACTCATGTAACAGAGCTAAACCAACTCAGGCAATTTCAGTTTCCACTTGTGTCTTTTCAGACGCCTGAATCGAGTGCTCATGCACGAGAGTTTTACGGTTTGGGGAGTCCTGCTGTATTTGCTATGAGAGAAGGCAATTGAAGGTTCCATTGCAACATTAGCACCCAGCAACAAAGCTACGCCATTTTGGACTGAAAGTGACCTTGGACGCTAATAAATTGTCCCCCTAAAAAGTGCAATACAAAAGTAAAAAAAATATTTGTTTTATTGTCATATTCTACTGAAACTACCTGTGTTGTACTATAAAATATTATAAAGTTTTGTCTCTTTGCTTCTAAACTCTTTGGATCTAGACACAATTTTAACCCAATCACAATGCATGCTGGGAAGCGTTCTAACAACTATCAACCTCTCAAACACGTTGAGTAGATGAGTTCAGTGAATTATTAGTTTTACATGTCAACACATGTTTTGTAGACGTTCTGAAATGGTTCAGCAACTGAGCAACACACAACTCTCTCACTTTGTGTGTTGCTTCATATTGACAATCATAAATATTAGAGACATTTTGGGAAATACGCTTGTTTTCAGCTATTCAGTCATAAGAGAAGCATCACTGTCATCTGTGTCCAGTTCAGAGTTGTCTGGGATGTGTGTACAGACTGTACACAGGAGGGAATCAAATGAACCATTTAAAGCAGAAATACACACTTGACAGAGGCTAGATAATAGTATTTTTTTATTCTATTAATATTGTTTCTCATAAAGACAAATGTTCATGCAAGAGTTTTGATAAAACATCACCTAACAAAAACACAGCACAGACATCCCTCTGAATGAGATCCTTGATTTTTTTTGGATCATTGTGGCCAATTGATGCACATTATAGCAACTAGAAGACATTATCTAACACTGAAAATACAGCAGGAATTTGATCTTTGGTAAAGATGAGGACAAACATGAGAAGAAAATGACATCATTGAATTTAAGAGGTCTTGTAACAAATGAGGCAAAATCACTTCAATACAAATAAACAAATGAAGGTGCATTTAAACGCTGGAGGTCCATTGCTTCTTTTTTATCAATTTGCAATTCCCCTAAGGCACCTTTCCCTTTGATGGAAAGACATTTCCCTACAAATTTAATAAATACTGATAGTTTGCTTCTGATATTTCAAATATCAGCAAACATTTGCAAACCATTAGCCAATTCTTCTACACATTATTTCAGCTACATCAGGGCTCTGCAATACATGACAGAAATGAATTCATCACATGCTCATAAGGATTAATCTTTGTAATAACCCCATTTCTAGACGGTGTAACCTGTTCTGTCACTACTCCATCTTTCATCCACTTACATCTCCTTCATTTCCCAGAGTCATCTTGTAAACACAAATATGCAGCGATTAAAAAAACAAATAAAATGCTCCGATGGTGTCCCTTAATGCATGTTACTCACAACATGGGAAGTACGAGATAAGAAGAGAGGATATGGGAAACACGCCTACTAAAAATCCTATAATGACTTATTCTGTGTTTAAAATGGAGACGCAACAGTAAAATCAACGACCCAACACGCAGCTGTCACAGATTTTGAGCTAATTTAAAGTTTCATATCTGAGGAAAAAGTCAACAATCCTCTCTGACAAACAGAAACGTAAAATATATTTCAACACGTCATTTTAGACGGTTACACTTCTAACATCCTCGTCTACTCACAAAGAGATTAATCCAAAGAAAAATGAAGGACTGAAATAGTTCAAGGACCCCATGAAACAAAAACAAAAAAATCAGTCATGAAATGCAGCTGTGATAGAAGTAAAAAGCGGTTCAGACAGTAACTGAAGAAGAGGCAGTGACGGGATGAAGACCTGTCTGGCTGTCCACTGACTTCTCTTTGGTAATAACACATTAGACGCAATATGTAATCATGACACAGCGTTGTCCGCTGATCTGTCTCCATCAGCTCTGTTGTCTCCTTAGCTTCATTTCATGGGGTCTTTAACACACTGTAAAAATCTACACTACTTTCACTACATTAACAGTTCAAAGACATAATCCACACACTTGCTGACAACACTTTACAATGACAGTCTGGCTTTTCAGACGTCAGAAATAAAACATTAGACGTTACGGCAGCTCTTTACAAACAGGGCCAAAAGATGCAGCTGAGTATGAGGATGCATTCTACTACATGCTGTCACACCAACATGCTCTCTTCAAATGACAAATAAAATACCAAACATGTCTTCAGCTGGACTGTTTTGTAAAGAATCCGTTGAAAACAGGATAGGCTAATACTTTATTACTTATAACAGTTTTTCTTTTCTCTTTCCTGTCTGCCGTACACTTATGTCATCCAGCTGCCCTGACTGTAAATAGAAATGTAATATCATTTTCATAACTATGTTTTCATTTGGGTATAATGAGCCGAAACAAAGATTGGTGGTGTTTTCATTAGCTTAGAATGCTTCATATCTACATAGGGAGCTGGTCCTCTTCATGGAGTCCACCATGTTTCTACAGTAGCCCAGAACGGACAAACCAAACACTGGTTCTAGAGAGAACCTTTCATGTTTTCACATCACCTGAAGGGAACAGTAGTTCTCCGGCACGCTTGTGACCCTGCGGTAATGTGATCCGTCTGACTTCGTTTCTCCAAGGAAGCGTTATTATTAGAGCTGTCACAGTTAACACAATAATAACATTACATTACTGCAAATTCATCATGGCCATTTTTAAAAGGCTCCCTTGACTTCTGACCTCCACATATGTGAATGAAAACGGGTTCTATGGATACCAACGAGTCTCTCTGTTGTTGCCTGTTGGGCTGCAGTTTGCCATGTTATGATCTGAGCATATTTTTTATGCTAAATGCAGAACCTGTGAGGGTTTCTGGACGATATCTGTCATTGTTTTGTGTTGTTAATTGATTTCCAATAATAAATACATACATACATTTGCATAAAGCAGCATATTTGTCCACTCCCATGTTGATAAGAGTATGAAATAATTTACAAATCTCCCTTTAAGGTACATTGTGAACAGACAAAAAACATGACTAATTAATCGACTGACAGCCCTATTTATTATATTAAAGATGGCCTCCGAGCGAGGCAGATGGTGTTACCATGGAGCTGCACGTGGCGGCTCACATTACCACAGTCTTGGAAACGGAGGAGTGAGCAGAGGAGTACTCAGCTGGCTGCACTCTGCAGCTACACCACTAGATGCAGCCAGATGTCACGCACTGTTCCTTTAAGAGGAATGATGACTGTCAAGGCAAACCTTGACATCTTGCATGTTTAGCACATCAGACACATTGGGTTAACATGTTAGTCTCTAAGTTTAGACAACTATTGATCGCTGTTAGCATTCCTAAATGAAATGAAACAACCTGCAATAACAAAAAATGTGTCTGATGAGAAAAATAGCATTTAAAATTTCACAGATTCACTAAGATCTCCATTGTGAAGTAATTATTTTAATGCTAATTCTTGTGGACTGATCATAACCGCATTGACTTTACTGAGCAACAGTGCAAAGGCTTATAGAACAAGAACAAGTCACAGTAACGGAGCAAGCTAACTGGCAGTCTTTTTAAGGGAGCGTGGCTGGAAATGTAAGGCACTACAGTCTCAGTGGGAGCGTCTCTGCATCCTTCAGACCTCCATTACTCTGCTTGTGGAGAAACTGGTGACAGGACTGAGATGGAGGGACGTCTGTCCTCAATTCAGAAACTCCCACAAAGTTTGTCCATCCGTTCATCACCATCCTCGTACAATATGCATAATCAAGGGTCTACTTCTGCAGCTCTGTGATCTCCATAGAAAGAGAGACTCCCTCCAGGCCGGACAGGCAAGGTACAATTAAAGGCTGGGCTCGCTGGCATGTGCTACTTCTCAGGTAGAGTTTAGGATTGAGGACAGAGCATGAAGAAGCTGTACGGAGGAGACGAAGGGGGATATCTGTGTCTACTTACAGTCGAGTGAAAGGACCCACGTGAAGAGGCCCTCGCAGTTTGGGAGAGGAGCAGGAGTTGGTGGTGAACATGGAGGAAGGAGAGGAGGAATAAGGTGAAGAGGAAGCAGAAGAGGAGTCACCGCCACTGTTCAGGGTGAAGACGCTGGAGACGGCCACATCCACGATACCTTGACATAGCTCTGCATATAGTTTCCTGGAGGGGGAAGGGATAACAGGAGTGTCACCTTACCCTCACATTTGACCTCGCTGTATAAAATGACCTGTGGTGTCCTCTAGGATAATCACAGCCTCGTGAAACTTAACAGTCACAAACTAGAGACCTAGAGCATCCAGGGGATGGATGGCTTTCTGAGCTAGACTGAAAATAAGGAGGTTTCTGGGCAGTTTAATCAACAGAAGTGCATCCAATCACTGAAAAATGTAATTCTTGCAGAAATCTCTAAATGTCAGAAGTTTTTGACACCAAATCAGAGCATGGCTTTTTCTCTGGTGTTCCTCAATGTCCTGGTGTCTTAATGTTGTATTTGCAAGTATTGATCATTTTTTTCAATTTTTGATAGGTAAAAATGGTTAAATTTAGCACCAAATCTGTGGAACAAATGGTATCAACCCAGAAATTGCTGCAACAACTTATGAGACATAATAGAGCGTGGCATTTCTGATTTATGACTAGAACAGCTTGACACATATTTCTGAGCTGTGTCTCAAATTAATCTTCAGGTTCCCAGCTTTCAAACATCTAATGGACCTGCTATCTCCCCCTAAAGTCACCGTCTCTCCCCAACAAAACACAAAAACGGGTCTATAAAAAAGAGGGGTGGAGTGGAAGAGGTTAATGAGTTAGATTTAAGTCTACAAGAAACACTCACAGCCACAGCAAAAATTGAAATTCAAATATTTAGATTTGAAACAACAGCAACATTTTCAAAGCCTTCCTATTTCTGACTCTAACCCTCCGTGGAATAACAAACAAACATTCAAACATTTCACCAAGAGTATTTTCACATAAATTAGGGAAATAGATTCAAAGCTTTTCTTCCCCATTTTGTAAACAGAAGCCAAAAAAAGTCTGTCTAAATACAGACTGCAGGAATAGATGTGAATACAGAAGAAGTTAACAAATAAAACTGAAAAGGACACTAAGGAAAGAAACATTTCCAACATGAATGATCAGCTGAGCGTTACTGACTGTGCACAGGCTGGAGCTCCGTTGATCTCAATGAGCCACACTTTGAAGCTCTCGTCCACCATGAAATCAAATCCAAAGAGTTGGAAGCTCTGGTAGGACAGGTGCTTGGTGCTGATTGTCGGCTCAATACACATCAGACAGCTCCTGAGAGACAGCAAAATCATTTCCAGTCATCAGGCTGCTCGATAAACACGTCTTTCCTACCGTGTGCAAACACTAGATACAATTCATTAGGAAAGTCTCTGACCTTTTCAGACCTCTACTGCCATTTGAAAATACACAATTCATAAAAAAAAACGCTTCCTGCCCAGGTCCCACCTTGACACTGACACATTAACTGACAATGAAAATAATAGTTTGTTGCAGCCCTAGATGAGATCCAAAAATAAAAACAGCAGCACAAACCAGAAGGACCTACTTTATGATCTGCTTGATCTGAGGTAATATGGTCGTCTCCAGGGCGACGTTGTGAGTGTTGAGCAGGTACAGCCTGAACTCATCGAAGAACATCTCGTTCCCTTCCTCATATCGTCCATAGTTGTGGGAGTGCTCCTTCTGGATGCAGTGGTTGGTCAGGTGGCTGGTCATGTCCTGGAGGTCCGAGCTGTTGTAGGGCTCCGAGGATGTCCGCAGCACGCCCTCCCGGTATAAATAGATGTTGTACTGATGGTCCACTAGCACCCAGCTCCTGTAGCAGTAGCATAACACAATAACAGCCTTAGTTACACAGTCTAGACAAACTAGCACATCATCCTCTGTGGTTTAAACACAAAACACTTGCCTGATGTCAAACTTCCGATGCCCCGGCTCCAGAAGCAGAGGTTTCTCTAGGTACTTCTGAATAACGTGAACCTGTCCCTGATTATCAATGTACTCCAGCAGCTGATTAGCATCATGGGATATCAAAATACCAGCACCTGATACAATAAAAACAAATATGTAAAGGTGCCACTGGTACCACAATGTAATATTGTAAACACATACAAGCACATAAAGGCGATTTAACAATAGGAAACGTTGGCCTTTAGCAGAGCAAAAGTCTACAAAACAGCTCAGACTGAGCATGTAATCCATTTGATTCAAGTTAATACAAAGCGCTGAAGGGAAATGTCTCATGAAGGCTTGCTTGTATCATAGATTTAAACCAATATGATTTTACCTTTAGCTCCAGCAGAAGACTTGGCTATCCACACTGTGCCCTCCCCACTTTCTTTTTTCGAGTGATAGGAGGCCAAGAAGACTTCCCGCTCATCCGTCTTGGGATTGTTCTTCAGATGGCTAATGCCATTCGTAGCTGGAGCAACAGGGGTGTTGAGGTTAGTAGGATAGATGATGTAGGACTCTGGAAACCAGTTACAGGAGTCGGACAGCTCTGGGCTGGTCTTTATTAGCCTAATGGTAAAGAAGGGAAATGGTCAGCTAATGTAACTCCCTTTGAATAATTCATTTGCACATTAGTAACATGAATGACAGCAAAAGATGCAGATTTTTCTTATGAGACAGTCTCATCCACAGAAACTTCATGCTCTCAAGAAAACTTGGGAAAGGGATCTAGAAGGACAGATAACTAATAAGATGTGGAGGGAAACTGTAAGGTCCTGGTGTAAGATGTGAAGGGAAGTACAGACTTGGTTAATTACATACACGATCATTCACAGGGGATGTTGGACTCCCTGTAAGATCTATGGGATTCAGATATATGCTGGAGATGTGATAGGAGTAGAGGCACACTTCTACCCATGCTTTATGAATGCCAAATGAGTTGGAACTTATGGGACAATATAATAGCATTCCTAAATAAAGTGCTTGGAGCAGAGCTGCTACAGAGCCCTGCGCTCTCTATATTAGGTTTAATAACACAGGGGGCAAGACTAGACTCGGCAGACTCGATGGTGCACATTGGCCTTTACTACAGGTTGTAGGATTGTGTTCAGACACTGGAAAACAAATATAATCCCGAAAGACCGCAGGTACAAGTAGCCGAAATGGGTTTTCTGAGGAGGGTGGCTGGCGTCTCCCTTAGAGATAGGCTGAGAAGCTCAGCCATCCGTGGTGTACTAAGAGTAGAGCTGCTGCTCCTTTGCATTGAAAGGAGCCAGTTGAGGTGGTTTAGGCATATGATAAGGATGCCCCCCTGGGTGCCTCCTTAGGGAGGTGTTCCAGCCACAACCAGCTGGGAGGACCTGAGGAGGAAGCCCTGGTGAAGACTAAGGACTAGGTGGAGAGATTATATCTCCACACTGGCCTGGGAACGCCTCGGGATCCCCCAGTCTGAGCTGGTTAATGTGGCCTGGAAAAGCGAAGTTTGGGGTCCCCTGCAGGAACTGCTGCCTCCATAACCCAACCCGGGATAAGTGGTGGCTGGGAGAAATGAAAATAGCCAAT
Organism: Pterois miles; assembly: GCA_947000775.1. Lineage (NCBI taxonomy): Eukaryota > Metazoa > Chordata > Actinopteri > Perciformes > Scorpaenidae > Pterois > Pterois miles. The sequence continues at coordinate 5,291,672 of CAMQGK010000341.1, forward strand.
TACGAACAATTACTTTTTTAGCTGTATAACAGACAGGAAGTATTTCTGGAAATATGGAGCCCCTACATGAATACAGCATTGAAGGATTAACTACGGAGAGGCTGATAACATTAGATGCAAGATGTTATCATCATGAGGTATGAGACTCATATGCAATGTACATAGACAGATTGATAGACTTATTTTTTATTTCTGTTGTTGTTGTTTTGAAAAAGATACAGATTTTTCAGACCAATACACACTTGACCAAGGATGCCTTTCTGCAAAGCCTGTCTGCTCCTCTGTAGTAATTCACCAGCTGCACCAGTCCTGGTTCATGACCTGTAAAGTCCAAGTGAGGACATTTTTAAATGCATTAAAATGGCACTACACACACATCTAAATGAGAGACAGCATCTTTCCACAGGAGGAGTCCTGCAGTCACAGCAGCTGTCTCATCCCGAGTGGAAATACAACATGCAAAACACACGTTTCTGTCTGCTGTCAGCATCATACGAAATAAGACAGAAACATATTTACCCAGACGTCCAAAGGGCAGTCTGTTCCGCTCACCGAGCATTAAGTTGAACCTGGGATTGTCTCTTTTCAGCCTCTTCCATTGTCCAGTCGAGAGGAGGATTTTGGAAACTTCTGCATAAACTGTGCTGTTGTCGTCCCGAGTAACAAACGTGTACATCGGGGTATTCATAACGCCAAGCTGACTGCGAGGAGAAGCCTATGATAGAAACTACTGAACGTGTAAATAACTTAGCTGTCTAACTAGTTATGATGCTGTCTGGTTGACACTGCAGCAGACACGGTTCAGGGTTATCTCCTCCGTCCGTGCCATGATGATGAGTCAGTCATATCCGGTCCACACCTCCCAGTTAACTCACAATACTCCTGTTCAAAAGTCCGGGGCTCACATTGATTCGTATAAAACACCGTAACATGTGAAGCAATTTAAAGCTGCGGTGCGGACGGGGCTCCCTCACTAAACCCAGACTAGGGTGTGACTGACTGCTGCTACCGGCTCCTGGGGCTGGTCCCGTCTGGATTAATTAAGACACCGTCTCCGGTTTAGCTTTAGCTAACGTTCTGCGACCAGTACGAACAGCAATCCTGGTAACTTTTTTCAGGTATCTCTCCTCGAAGATAGAGACTTTAACACAAAAACGGCGTGAACCCTTAACTAACTACATAGTCAGCAACACAATGCCACAAAAGGAGCCTATTTTCCCACCAGCAGCATCTGCTTTATTCTCTGAAGCTCAGCAGTCGCTGTCATCCGACGTCGACGGCGTCAACAAGAGCTCAACGGTTGTGGTTAGTGTAGTTTACGCGTACACTAATATTAAGACTAATTGATATTTAAATGTTTCTTATAGACAATACGCATGTATGAACACAATTTGGAGTTCATTTAATCTAAAGGTGTTATTTCTGTTTAAATTATTTATGTAATATTCCAGTGCCCGACTAAATGACAACAACGTCAAAACTTCATTTCCCAAAATGCAACACGATAAAGCGACAACCTAATTATTACATGTATGTGGCGCGTTGTAGCCACAAGATGGCGTCGCAGACCTCACAACAAGTTAGCAGACTGGATCCTTGTGCTAAAGCATCCACAGTTGAGATAATATAAGTTTTAGCTATCAAGAAAAGTTCTCACTCTGGGTAAGACTCTTCGTTTATAATTTATTGTCATCAACCGAGAAGCTTTACGTGGAAATTAATAATTAATAATAACACATTAACAGATCGTAACCGGTCTCTGGGCGGACCTGAGGGATAAATGGAGCACTCCCCAGTTGTGACAAATTATGGGTGCCGTTCCCATATTTTCAAATAAGTTTCTTTACTCAGTTAAGCTCTTTTATTATGCTAATATTTGCATCATAAGTCAACGTTTTGTCGATTAAATACCGTTAAACTCAAATACCGTTAAGCTATATCTGGCTGGGTTCCAACATTAGGTGAAAGCGATACTGAGAGACTAACGTAGGTTCTCTGTGAACGAAACGGGACGCGACAGGAAGTCGTGCTGTGACGAAGAAGCAGGCGGCGGGAACAGCTAAAACTGCGAGTTAAAGTCCAGTTACAGCAGCTTTAACGTTATAAAACCACCTATTTATGTTGTCATAATATCAGAAGATTTCTCTGACAGTAAGTGTCGTCTGTCATCCTCAGTATTGTGACCTGTTGTCTGTAATTAGAAGGTTCTGTCTATTGACTGTTTATAACTGCACGTCATGGAGACTAAGCTGTCAGTTGAATGAAAGCTGAGCTAAAGTTAAATGACACAGCCGCAGCTTTGCTAGTGAACGTCCCTCTAGTACAGCTACATTCATTTATTAGATATTTAATGTTAAAACCGTGTGAAACATTTCTGTATTTGCTCTCTGTGGTGCTGAATGGTGGTGGTGCTTATCGAGACACCCAAGAAAACAGCTCATTTATCTCTGCTGGAGTTTAAAAAAGAAGCAGCAATTGGCAAAGACATTTTCCAAGCAGGGGGTCTTAATTCACAGATGCTAATCATATGTCTGTTCATATAACCTTTCAGAGGTGGTGCATGCCTTGGCTTTTACTGCAGTCATGTATTTTTAATAACTTTTGTCCCCTCTCCTTCATCAGACTGGAGCAGGCCAGGCATGAGTGGAGCACACCTGGACGAATGGCAGAGGAGGTCCTTTGACATTTCATCTGGCAACTGTACACCTGAACAGACGGCCGATGCCTACCGGGCCCACATCCTCTCCATTCAGTATGCATGGGCAAGCTCCCAGCTCTCTCAGGCCGGCATGGACAGCCTGCTCAGGACCTACTCGGAGCGCTATGCCGCAGTGCTGGACTCGGATGACCCCCGCGCAGGGCTTAACAACTATGCAGAGAGCGCGCTGCATTTGGCCCGCAATCAGAGGAACTACAGTGACAAATGGGAGTCGTCCTTGACTTCGGAGAGTGTGCTGGAGTTGCCCTCCGTGCAGAGGATGATTCAAGCAGGGACGGGGGGGGAGGAGGCTCCCTGGTGGCACCAGGAGACGTTAACATAACTGTGGGACAAGAGTGCAGATCATTGTTCAAACCTGTAGGCCCACCACAGCCTAAAACAGAGGTTAAAAACACAACCTGTAATCCTGCTGCTACTTTAGAGAGGCCAAGAGGCTCTGACGGGACGTCAGGTAATCCTAACTCCTTCTCCCGACCTCCAGCCCGACCAACGTCTGTGTTTAGTCATTCTTCAGTTCTTCCACAGGGAAACTCCAGCCCTGCAGGGGGCACACAGAACTATCAGTCCTCCTTTTTTCCTACCTCTAACCCATCTAAGCGGAAGAATTTTTACAACCCAGATGGAGGGGATGGTGGCAGGGAGCAACACGGAGGTCAAGCAGGCACTGCCCCGCGAGCTGGAAGCAACTTTAAAACGGCTCGGGAGCAGTTCTTTGTTGATCAACAGAGAAAACACTCCAACCAGCCCCAAAGAGGTCAGACCGCTGGGATGGCAGCAACTCTGAAGAAATCTCTGGGTGCTAACAGGCCTCGAGGCACATTTTCTAAATTTGTGTCACCTATTCCACGACAGGAGGAGGAAGAAGGAGGGGCAAGCCGTAATTCCGATCCGCAGCCTCAGATCCTGGATGAGCGTCTGAAAAACTTTGAGCCGAAGATAATTGAGCTGATCATGAGCGAGATCATGGACCACGGGCCTCCTGTTGCCTGGGACGACATAGCAGGCCTAGAGTTTGCCAAGACCACTATAAAGGAGATTGTGGTTTGGCCCATGCTACGCCCTGATATCTTTACTGGCCTGCGTGGTCCCCCCAAAGGCATCCTGCTGTTTGGACCGCCAGGGACGGGAAAAACTCTGATAGGAAAATGCATAGCGTGCCAGTCAGGTGCCACCTTCTTTAGCATCAGTGCTTCATCGCTCACATCCAAGTGGGTGGGTGAGGGAGAAAAAATGGTGCGAGCACTGTTTGCCATCGCCCGCTGCCACCAACCTGCTGTCATTTTCATTGATGAAATTGACTCGCTGCTGTCCCAGCGGACAGACGGTGAGCACGACTCGTCCCGTAGGATAAAGACTGAGTTCTTGGTTCAGCTGGATGGGGCGGCGACTGCAGCCGAGGACCGCATCCTGGTGGTTGGCGCCACCAACCGGCCTCAAGAGATCGATGAGGCCGCTCGACGACGCCTGGCTAAGAGGTTATACATCCCCCTGCCTGAAGCAGCCGCCCGTTGGCAGATAGTGAGTAACCTCATGACTCAAGAGAAGAACCAGCTGGGAGAGAAAGAGCTGGAGAGCATAGTAACCGCCACCGAGGGCTTCTCGGGGGCTGACATGACTCAGCTGTGTCGAGAGGCAGCGCTAGGGCCCATCCGCAGCATCCAGCTCAGCGACATCGCCACTATCACTGCAGATCAGGTGCGACCAATCCTCTACACCGACTTCCAGGAGGCACTGAAGACGGTACGACCCAGCGTCTCATCAAAAGACTTGGAGCTGTATGAAGACTGGAACAAGACTTTTGGATGTGGACGTTAAGCACATCGATACACAAACACACACACATATATATGTATTGATCGTATTCATAGTAATCTATGTGGTGAGAGACTGACAGGGTTTTTTTCTGTATGGAGAAACTGCTCTTTTGTTTAGAGGTTTATTTTTTGTTGCTTTGTCTGTTTGGTTTGAGTGTTAAGCACCATGTTGTGTTTGAACTGTGCTGCAGATGATGTGTTTACATTCCTTTTCTAGCGATTAGCATCCTTTTTGTTATTCTCTTTGAGGATGAACATTCAATGTATTTAGTATTCACTCCTCAAGATTTTCCATCATATACTGTATGTCAAGACTTAACGTTTAGAATTGCTTTTGTTTGTTTCAGTTAATTGCATTGCCAAAATTGTTTGTTTTTTCAATAAATTGCCCTCATGCACATTTGTTAATGTCTCAGAATTGAAAACACAAAAAAATAAGTTTATCTCCAGTGTATTGTATTGTTAGCACCAGCCAAATGCTGGTCAAATGTGCAAGTGGCTGCTAGATTTGCTTCACTCACCAGCCAAGAAACAATGCTAATCTATGGAGTGGCTGCTAGGTTTGCTTCACTCACCAGCCAAGAAACAATGCTAATCTATGGAGTGGCTGCTAGGATTTTTAATCTACCAGTGTTACGACGCAGCTTGACGCAACATGAATAATGAGGCTGCCCAGAACATCCAGCAATGAGGAATTTGCAGCCCTTTAAAAAGTTTATTTAACTCATCTTCAGGCTATAGGAAAATACTAACCAGAACACAGCTCAACCAACCTAAACTTACCTGCTTTAAACAAAAGAAACAAAAGACAAATACTAACATAACGCAGGACAGGAAAGGGTAAACAAAAATGCTGCCTACCCCTGCTGCCCCTACCAAACCTGGGCTGTATATGTATTTGCTAATTTCAACACATTTTGCTGGTGTTTTTCTTGCTGGAAACTGAGAAATGAATGGAGGGAACCCAGCCATTTGAATCTGTGGCCTGACGCTGGAACCAATCAGCTCCCTGGATCAACCTGCACACCTACATACAATCAACCACCGAGCCAAGCTCACCTGTAGCTCGTCACACACAGCAGAGAGAGAACAGAAAGATGATTATTTACCTTTCAGCACATACACAAAATATAGAAATAAATGCTCATACGACCTCTCCGGTGTAGATGTTCTCTGTTTATTTTTGCATAAACAAAAGTAGCTGCATCTCTTCAAATAAAACACCCCCGTCGTTACTGACGTTACTGACGTGCATCACTGTGCATCACACCTGAATCTAATGAGCCTACGATGGCAACACACAGCGCCACTCGTTGGCCACCTCTGAACTGACTCCAACAATCACTTTGTTAGGAGCTTTATTCACACATCTCAGAGCTGCAACGATTAATCAGCTCTGTTAACTGTTAAATTACTCACCAAGAAATCCTGATTCCAGCTTGTTAAATGTTTTTCACCATTTTTGACATTTTATTTATTGAAAAAACATTGAAAATAATCACACATGTCCACATCTCTATGGTAGTTTGCCTGAAGTGTTCCTGAGGCTGGATGTAGTAATCACATCCTCGGCTGTTGGGCAACACAGGGAGTATCCTGGGTCTTGTTTTTATTTTAAACTGAAAGCTTTGCCTCCCTTCCTGTTAGTGATTAACACAACAGGGGACTTAACAGGAAAATCTCTTACTGCAATACATCCTTATTACTAGACACAGTGGTGGAAGAAGTACTGAGATCCTATACTTAAGTAAAAATACTAATACCACGCTGTGAAAATACTCTGTTACATGTTAAAGTCCTGCACTGAAATTCTTGCACAGGCATGTAAGTATAATCATGAAAATGTACTTAAATTATTTAAATTAAAAGAACTCAAGACAAAAAAATGTCCCCTGTTATGGTTATACTATTATATATTACATAATTAAATTATAATTAATCATGCATTGGCATGTAATCAGCATGTTAATGTTGCACCTGGATGTGTGGAGCTAACTGTATTTTACATATGGCTGCTGCTATAATGATCATTGACATTATAGATTAATCTGCTCACTATTTTCTCAATTTCTTTATTGGTTGTTTGGTTTGGCATTCTTTTAAAAAAAAAAGGTAAAAATTCAAAATTAATAAAGATAAATAAAAATAATTCAAAGGAATAGTAGCAAACCTTATTTTTTTCTCTCAATTTGTTTTTCTAAATTTATTTTGCAAGTATTTGTATGTATATGTGTGAGGATTGATGTGTGAAAAAATTGCAAATATATATTGGACATTTTGTGGATCATGAGTAGTTTGCCATAAAAGTTAAAAAAAGAAATATTTTTCCATGAAAAAAGTATATAAAAGATTATCAAAATAGATGCTATCAGCGAAAAGTTTTTAGCGCTAAAATCTTACTAATAATTAGAAATAAGAAACTTGAGCTGTCAGATAAATATTTATATATTCAATATAACAATATTTCCCACTGAAATGTAGTGGAGTAGAAGTAGAAAGTAGCATGAAAAGAAAATACTCCAGTAAAGAAGAAGTACCTTAAATGTATGCTTAAATACACTACTTGATGTATTTAATTACATTCCACCACTGATTGGACAATAAGCCTGAGCTCCATAGTTTAAAAGTCAGTGCTGGCACTGATCTAGATGTATATGTTTAAAATCAGCTATCAGCATTAATAAATCAGAGGACCACTTGCTCTGATCTTCAGACTCTTAACGGTGTTGATGTTTTTGAGTTGAACGCCTCACTGGTCAACACACACTGTGCTGTGGAGGAGCCCCATTATAGATTGTGCACACATGAAATGAAATTCTCATGTAAATTTAATGAAACAATCTTTGAAAATCTGGAAGACCATGAAAAAAGACTTTCATTTATTTTTCATCTTTTTGTCAAGTCCCTGATAAATATTTCAGACGTGTGTGGTTGGCCACTGTATTGAAACTTTGTTGAATTAGCCAGCAGCAAAAGTCGTCACACACCCAGCCCCGCCACCCTCGGGCGTCTCCGAACCCGGAGAGTCCTCACAGCTGGACCCGGGACAGATGCACAGAATTCCTCTGGTGCTGCTGGGATCCACAGCGCACGGCTGAAAACTGAGCCATATGGTGGAAGCATGTAGCTCCACGTCACACATGTCTACTGAGAAAAATGTATGTGATGTTACTGCCTATGTACTCGTTAGTCAAAGTTTGAATACTGACATTTGAAATCAAGGTAGAAATCTATCAGCTGAGTGAAATGATGATTTTTTTTATTATATTACAGGGATATACAAGGATGGAAGAAGCATTCAGAACCTTTACTGAGGTAAAAGTATCTGTAGAATAGTGTAAAAGTACTCTATTACAAAATAAACTGTTTTCAAAATTTTACTGATAAAAGTTTATACGGCAAAATGTAAAGTTATATTAGAGCTGTCAATCAATTAAAATATTTAATCACAATTAATTGCAAATTAATCACACATTTTTTATCTGTTCAAAATGTACCTTAAAAGGGAGATTTATAAAGTATTTAATTACTCTTATCAACATGGGTGTGGACAAATATGCTGTGTTATGCAAATGTATGTATATATTTATTATTGGAAATCAATGAACATAAAACAATGACAGATATAATCCAGAAACCCTCACAGGTTCTGCATTTAGCATAAAAATCTGCTCCAATCATAACATGACAAACTGCAGTCAGAGTGCTGACTTGACTATGACTTGATCCAGACTGACTCGGATTATCATAAAGTGGGCATGTCTGTAAAGGGGAGACTGGTGGGGACCCAGAGAACCCATTTACATTCACACATCTGGAGGTCAGAGGTCAAGGGACCCCTTTGAAAATAGACATGACAGTTTTTCCTCACCAAAACTGAGCATACGTTTGGAGCGTTATTTAACCTCCAATGCAATCAATGCAGCGTGTTACACAGGGCAACGTATCCTCATACAACAGTTTGTGCGTTATCTTACGAAAAAATTATTCCTCCATTTCATTTGTTTTGTTTGACAGTTTCCGCTCATTACATGCATACAATCCTTTTAAAATGAACTTCACAGGAAACAACTTCAAACCAAACTCTGTTAACTTCTCCTGCTTTGGCCGGAATCAATAACGTTACTCCTTCCCAGTGTCGCCACCACTCCCTCTCTCTTGCTTCACCACTCACTTCCAACATATACAAACACTCTGAGCACTGGCTCTGCTCCAAATGACCTACACTACTCGGTTGTAATCTCCTCACCTCCCTGCCAGATCCTACACAGTGTTCTTTTAAATCTGTTGGATCAATTATTATTAGTTATTTTTCATAATCTGAGTGGATTGAGCACTGGAAGTTAGTTTGGTGTGAGTGGCACACAGGCAAAAGGTATTTCAGTTAAGGAAACTTTGCATCCCAACAATACAAGTCAAAGCCACAGTGAACTTCATTGTCAATTCTGCGGTATATACAGGATATATAGAGGATCGAAATGCTCCACGGTGTAAACATATGATCTCAAAACAAGGGTTAAAATAACACAAGTAGGAACTAAAAATTTGAAATATTTACCAGACAGTAAAGAAGAAAGAGAACAGAGACAACAAGGCACAGATAAAAAAGAAAACAGGAACTGTGATATAATATAAACCACAGTGGATGCCTATAGTGCAAAAGTAAACTCGAACAAATAGTTATAAGATACTGATAGATACTCATGATTAAAGCTGCAGTGGGAAGAAATGAAACAAATATGATTTTAATTTTTGTTATCTTTATAAAACAGTCGCTATATCCTGAGACAGGTAATCTGGATCCTAACGGCATCTGCAGGATTTCACAGACCGGAGGAAAACAACCAATCAGAGCCGAGCTGAAGCCTTTTGGTTTCGCTGTAAAATGTTTTGAAAGTTTGTGATCTGGCAGTTATGCTGAGATCAGTTGAGGTATACACCAAGCACCACCCACCAGCTGAAGCAAACTTTTCATTTTACAGCTAAACAGTAACTACAAGATGTTTCTGAGAACATCTGAGGACAGAAATAGTCATTACAGTAACAGAATATTGATTCATATTTGATCAACGCTGCCTAGTTTGACTGTTTGATTGGAGTTTGTGAGTGATTGACAGCTTCATCCATTGACAACAGCCAATAGGAACACGCTCTCTCTCTGAAATGACCTGTGATTGGCCAAAGTCTCCCGTCACAGGCTAGAAAACAGAGCCAGGAGGAGGTGCAGAAGTCTAGTTTTCCTTCAGAGCACTTGAATTACAATATGCTGAAAGCTTATTATGGATTTTTTGCCTAATGATGCCAAAGATATTCTTCCTTCTGCAGGTTTAGTTTCAGTTTTGGGCATCCCTGTCCTATACAGTTCTTGATGTCCCACATGTTGAGAAACACTAGGTGAAACAGTGCCCAAATACACAAAGTATGCAGTAACTGTTGTATTATCGCCATCCATTAATGGGAAACATGTATGTAAAGTGTGAAAAACCTTCTTGTTCTTGATCGAGTTAACAGCACAACTCTTACATCTGAGTCTTAAAGGAGTATTTCAGTCAGCTGGCTGAAAGAGGAAGTGAGATTTGGGATTCTGGCAGGGCCAGAGCTGGTTGGCCAGATTATCCCTCTCATGCAAATGCCCTCCTTCCCCTGTTGGGTCCCAGTCAAGCGTGGGGGGCTCAGCGTTGGCCACAGCTGCTTCCCGTTTCTGCTAAATCACACAGCAGCCATCTGGACGAGGCTGTCGCCGCACAACGCCGCCGAGCTCCTCTTTGCCGGCCCCGACCGGGCCTCCGCAGACAGGCCGGGCCCTCAGAGCCCCGGCCCCTGCCTTCTGCTCCAGTGCCTGATCCTCTCCGTCCCAGCTCTCTCAGAGGACCAGACTCTTCAGGTCCTGGACACGGCACATGTCCACATGCTGGTGTGTGTCTCCACATTCACACACACTCCCTTTAGTTAGTGTGTGTGCTGCTTATGCTACCATGAATTCCCTTGACGACACAGTTTTAGCACGAGGGTCTCTGTGCAGACAAGCACCACTGTGATGTTTCAACCATGTGCTTGGCTTCGTAAATTAAAAGATGATATGAAGGAATGTTTTTAGTCAGAAATTATGGAAGTTTATAAGTACAAAACACTGAAGATGAAAATGAGCTTTTACTTTGAAACCACACATGTATGTGGAGAGCTGTTTATTTATTCACCTCTCACTGTATTTTATTTCAGTGTTTGTGTATTTTGCACTCAAATGCCAGTCATTCACTCTTGCTGGGTTGTTTCTTGACAGCTAGGAGAGAGCAGCATCTTGAATGACATCTAAACTTAATTATTTCAGAGGAGTGTGAAATGAAATCTCCATATTTCTGAAGAAGGTAAAACTTTTCATTAACTCCAGGAATTGTTTTCAGTTTAGCGCAGACATTTCCATATTCTTTGACTGGTGCAGTAAAGAAAAACATCCATATGAATGTATAAAGATGATCATTAAACAACTTCCTCAAGTATAAATTTCCTCCACTGACAGACAAAACACTTCCCCACTCTTTGTGCATATAGAAAATATTCTTTATTGATATTTTTGCAAGCGTCAAGCTCCTTCAAACCTCAAATGGTTCATTTTGTGAGAGAAACAATTCTTCATCCATCAGATACAAAACAAAAGGCCTGGATAACATTTTTCTTCAGATAAAATTAAAAATAAATTCCAGCAGCGGTCATGTTTTCACCTCAAACACGTTTAGTACAGTTGGACAGAAAGAGATGCAGCTTTTCTTAACTATTCTACAGACAAATATCGATCACTGTAATAAATACAAAAACAGACAGGTGTGTAGATGTGATATAAATAATATGAAGGTTGTTACACATACAACAAAATCGGGGGAAAATGTGGGGTTATCTACATTTGATTGTTTTTATTGATTGTATTTCATTTTTAAGTTTTCCTGCACTGAAAACAAAATTTCATACATGTCAGTAAATAAATTTGTGAATGAAATGATGGAAATCTTTTCCACTTCAAATCTAGAAAAAATTAAATCGCTGCCTGGTCTTCCAAAAGAAAAGACACGTTTATACATTTTATACAAATGGCAACTATAGATGCATAATTTAAAAACCTACGTAGGATGTGGCACAGTAACTCTGCTGTGTTGTCTTCACTGAACATTATTTAAAAAAGACAGATGAACTACTCTTCCTGTTGAGCACGGTGTTTGAAAGGAAAATAAATGTGTTTTGTATGGTTTTACATTTATCTGTGTTCAACAAACATGCATACTTTGTATAAAAACACAACTTTCAGACATCAACAGTGTATTTTACATCTTGTATTTCTATGCATGTATTTCATGTCTGCATGGTGTTTGCCGTACGTACACCTGCGCTCAGTAGCGATGCTCCCCTCGCGTTATGTGCGAGGAGAACTCGTATCGGTCTTGACTCCGGTGACCGCAGAGGTTGCACTCAAAGGGGTCTCTGAAGCCATGGCAGCCCATGTGAATGGTGTACATGACGTGGTCCAGGAAGAGAACGCGGCAGTGTTCGCACCGGTACGCCCTCACCTGCTCCCCCTCGGTCGTCACCACCTTGAAGCCCTCGGAGGCCATCTCCATGCTGGCCCGGATGGCCTCGTACTGCCTCTGCTGCTCCTCCTTCACCAGAGGCAGCATGCCGTTCCTCACCCCGGAGGTGATGTGGTTGGTCAGGTAGATGAGGCCAGAAGCCGCCCCGCCTGGACGGTCCTCGTTGTTGCTCTCGGTGTCTGTGGAGTCCTGGCCGCTGTGGCTGGGCGAGCCGTCCTTCTCGCTGGAGGCCGACTTGGAGTTGGAGAGGAGCAGCAGGTTCTCGGCGGCGCTGTCTTTGGCTGACAGGCCCGTCCCTGCGTGGCCCTCGGGCGCCGGCTTGTGGAGGGGGTACATGGAGCTGAGGCCCACATCGGAAGAGGAGGCCGGGGAGGTCTGGACCAGAGGCCGGAGCGACTCGGCACCCAGGTAGCTGATGGCGCTGTTGATGGCCTGGTCGATGACGTGGGGCTGAATCAGCTCACCTGCTCCTCCGTCGTACGAGAGGTCTGACAGACGTTTGTCACCTGAAGGTTCAGAGAGAGACAGAAACATTATACTTTACTGACACTCTTTCACCAACATCCTGTGATTTCACCATGCTACCACAGAGCCTGCTCCTCTCTCTCCTCTTGAAAATGACTCACTGTTATTGTGTTTCTAGTCTCTTCCCTGAGCCTCTTAGTCTGTTTTTCTCCCTCTTTTGTTATGAAGATTATCATCATCTTAATGTACAATTAACATACAGGATTAAACATTAAATATTCAAACTCAAATTCTAACGGTGATAACAAATTAGTCACATCATCCTGATCAGGCTGCAGAAAATAGACCTTTTTCTGTTACACTGCATGCATTCTGCAGAGCCGAAGTCATGAACACAAACAACCCGTTCTCACTCCCAACTCGTCAAATACCGATGTTTGGTAAGTGGCCCTCAGTATCGGAGACCGACGCACGGAGGCGCCCTTTAACAGCATTATGTGATGAACCAGGCTTTCAACTCACCCAAATATAAACCCATCCACAGCGTTACTTGACAGGAGGGCAGTTGGATGGGTCAAACAAACAAGACTCTCACTTGCACTTACCAGGAAAGTAGCGTTGACTTATTTCTATGGCTGTCATAGCTAATGTGTTAACGCAAATTTGCTTTAACGCCGCTAATATCTTTAACACGTTAACGCAACTTGCAATTTTTAGGATGTAGTGGCCTCAGTTTTAAAGCTAGTGAAGATACTGGCATCATATGAAATTACAAAACCCAGTGAATCCATTGGTACCAAGTGAAGGAGGTTAAATTTTGGTGAGGAAAAACTGCCATGGCCATGGCCCTAACTAAATGGCCATGTTGCCTAAACCTGACTTCCTGTGAAAACCGAAGTTTATTTTGAAAGGACACTATGCATGTCATGAGCGCACATTGACACCCCATCCCTGGCCCATCCAAAAGTAACACATGAGGGACGCTGACCAACTGGCGGTATTTGACAAGTTGGGAGTGAGAATGTCTTGACACAAACACATTACAGCTTTTACAGGTGCAGCAGTTACACAAATGGTTCAGCAAAACTTGTGATACTATATCAATACAAAGGAAGCAGATTTCAGCCCTTACCCACAAACTTCTGTGGCATAGTGCTCTTACGCTTGGCTACATTATTAGCTAGTCTGTCTAGCACCAAGGCTCTGTCAGATCCCGTCTGGCTTAAGTCTTCCCTCTGCTCATTCTGGTTGCTTTCTTCCTTTACTACTGGAAAGCAAGACAGAAAAGTAGATTTCAGAGTCAAAGTTTTGTCCTGTTTAAAGTGATGAACTGGCACCTGATGATACATTGATGGTATATTTTTCTCACAGAGCACAGAGCGGACTATTCTGACACATGCGAAGCACTTGGTCTATAAATGTAGTATTAATTCATGCTCAAAGATGAGGTATAGATGTGTTTGAGGTATAGATGTGTTTAGGCTTGGATGCAGAGGTTTACAGCACCGTGCACATTATATATAGTGTATATGCACAAATACAAAACTTTATACTGACAACATGACTGAACTGACTATATTATTTCTGCAGTTGTTTTAAATAGCTAAAGAAGCTCTGTATGTTCAAATGGAAATGACAGTGATTTGACCTGACCTCAGCTTCATGTCACACTGCTGCTGCATGCATAGTAAGTCCTGCACTCAGGGGTGAAGTAGGCCATCAGATTTGGGTGGAAGTGAAGCATGTGTGTCTGGTGAGGCACCAACCTGTGTAGATGCTGTTCTGCAGCCCCATGCACTGGAGGTAGTTGTGGCAGCGCTCCTTGTGCTCCTCCAGAGAGCTGCGCTGCTTGTAGCTCCGCCCACAGTAAGCACACTTGTGGGGTTTTCCAACTGCAGAAAAAAACACATTAGATCAGTGAACAGAGCCGTGCTGTATGCTGTGTGATAAACCCATGGCATTTTTAAATGTATACATGTTGGTTTAGTTACACGATAATGATTCAATTAATAGTTAAAGAGGGCCGATTATGTTTTTTTTCCCTTTCCTTTAGTGTGTTTTTTTTGTGCATGTACAAGGTCTACAAAGTCCACAACGAAGGGAAGTAATGCACATGTCCACAGCCTCTGTCCTTTCAGTGCTTCCCACTCATTGCCTACGCAAGCAGCCGTGTATGTACGATTCGAGAGACGGACCGTCGCGTCACCCACTCCTCATCCTTCGGTGAACTATTTTCATGATATAAGAGAAGAAAGAGGACGGTGGTGCAGTGGTTAGCACTGCTGCCTCACAGCAAGAGGGTTGCAAGTTTAGATCCGGCTCGGGACCCTTCTTGCATGTTCTCCCCGTGTTAGCGTAGGTTTTCTCCAGGTTCTCCAGCTCCTCCCACAGTCCAAAGACATGCAGGTTAATTGATGACTCTAAATTGGCCGTAAGCTTGAATAGCTGTCTGTCTCTATGGGCTGCCTCCAGGGTGAAAATCAAGGAAAAGACCTGTCAGGTGATCTTCGGGGGGTCTGGGACAAAAACTCTGACATGAACTGAGGTCACTGAAGTCACGTCCTTTTTGGGTGGAATTCAGGAAGCTTGTAGGGAGTTTACATCTGACAAATCAAACTTGCTCATAGTGGGTATTTTAGGGGAGTTTTGTGCATGCTCATGGGGGATCTCTTGTTGGGTATGGTCTAGAGCTGCTCTGTATGAAAAGCATCTTGAGATAACTTCAGTTATGATTTGACACTATAAAAAAATAAATCAAATTGAATTTATAAGCTGATTCCTGTGTAGACTTGACTTAAATTGAACTACTTTTATGGCAACAAAATAAACAAATAAGGCTGCATTCACATCGGATCAGGCGGTGTGGCGAAAACGCAAGTCTTCCCATTGATTTTGAATGGGGTAGTGCGTTAGGGCTGCGGCGGCGGCGGCCGCAGCAGCGGCGGCGGCTGCCACAGGGGGTACAGAAGAAAAACGCAGCGGACTGCGGCAGAAAAGTAGAAACAGAATCAACTTTTGCAGCAACGTGTCCCGACATCACACCGTGGTGGCCAATCACGTCACCAGCCATCCACAGCTCTACAGCACAGCCACGAGGGAACAAAAGACGTTAATCGGCGCAGTTAATGGGCCATTAAAGTGACACTCCCACACCACCACACAGTCCTGCAGCGATTGCGTCTAATCTGGCGAATGCAGCCATAGAGATTGACTATTTCCCCACTAGAAGTTTAGTCCTGGTCTTGCAGAGAAGGTTCTTATCATAATAGACTCACAGTTGTGGAAAATAATCTACTGAAACTGCAAATGAACAGCTGAATAAATAAAATATTGAAAATACGGTCAAAAGTCAGAGTTCTTGGAGGGGAAGAAGGGAGCAATGGAGGGACACATGACCTGAATATTCAATATAATATATAAAATCCACTTTAGTATCAACCAAAAACTGTCACTGGGCGACATATTCATAATTACCAAGAACATGAGCACTATAGTTTATTTTTGGTGTAATATCAATCCCAAAAGTCCTGCTATTGTAGACTTACTGATGCACCAAATGCGTATTAATCCACAGCTGACAGTCCCCAACAGACGCACTATTTATTCCAGTTTGAGGAATGCTTGCCAAACCTACAGTGCCCTACTATTTTAGGAAATAACTCAGCTGTTTTTTAAGAATGAAAGTATATATTTGTGACCTGTTTTAAGGCCTGATTTCAGTATGAATGGATAGGCTTGGAGCTGAGTGTCACCAACATAGTAGGGAAGTTGGAAAGTACTGAGGATACAGAATAACACACTGCTGGTTTTGAGCCTTTCAGGGGAATTGATGACAGTATAAAATATATAAAATAATTAAAGTCTTATCTTTTTATCTATTTTGTCTCATCCTTTAAGCATAGGCCACCTGAGTGTGTGAGATTCTTAGGGCTGCAACTAATGATTACATTCATTGTCAATTAATCTGTCAATTATTTCCTTGATTATTTGATTAGCTGTTGACAATTAATTCAGTAGTTGACAACTAACAAAAATCATTTTGCAGGTTAGCCCTTCATTGTTGTGTTGAACTATTCAGAGCAGGCTTTGTAAGTGTTCTGTTTACACCCAAAAATGTCACTAACGCATACTTCTGCAAAGCATTTGCAAAAAAAAAAAAAAAAAAAAAAAAAAATGACACCATATCTACACCCTGTCAACTTCCCCTTATAAAGCACTGAGCTCTCACTGTATGCGCTGCAGCACGTCATGCCTTTTGTGAAGGCTTCCACCCGGCGGTCCTAGAGTTATCATGTTTTCAGTGCGGGTGACCTTTGCAGACTCACCCGAGTGGGTGCGTAAATGGCCGGTGAGGGCGTCCCTCCTGCGACAGGCGTAGCTGCATAGGTGACACTTGAAGGGTTTCTCCCCTGAATGGAGCTTGATGTGACGCAGCAGGTTGCCCTTCTGGGTGAAAGAGGCGCCACACTGGCTGCACTGGAACGGACGTTCGCCTGTTGGACAACAACACAACAGACACACATTACTGTAAAGATGCAGATTTAACACGGGGGAGAAAAAGTTGTATGTTTTAGTGGCACCCTTTTTTAATGTACCCTACAAGGCAGTTCATGATTTGTTTTTGATTGCACCACCTCTCCCTAACCTCATTGTGTCTGATCTCTTCGCTGACAACAATAAAAGCACTTTTGTCTTTTCTACGTGGATGAAAAAGCACGTCGCCGCTGTAGGAATGTGGGGTCACCGCACTACAAGCGTCCCGAGCGCCAGAACAAGCCGGATGATGGAGCGTCTCCGGGGCAGAGAGCGATCCAGCAGCCAGCAGCAGCAGCAGAGTGACAGTCTATCTCTCCATGCTCCCCCTGCCCCACCGACTCCTGGCGCTCTGATCGAACAAGAGCCTTTCAGACTCAGCCTGCCAGTTCCGTAATGCACCATTGCCTAGGTCAATTTGATCTGAAAATCTCATTTTTTCCTCTTCTTCGTCTCTAAAATAAGAGCGGCACATCACAATGCAAATTCAGCCTCATTTGAATAAAGCGAAGGAAACACTTTGTGTTGAGAGCCAGTCTTCCTGATCAGCGCTTCTGGAATAAACCAATATCCAGCCTCTCCGAGTGTTGTGGCATTCTGTGAGAACGTTTTAATATGGCTTTTTTTTTCAAAGCCCCCCCATAAAATAAGAGTCACCAGTGAAGCAGCAAAAATATATAAAAAAGGAAATTCATTAAAAATGCATTTCAGGAGCAAAGACTCACCACAGAATATTTTCTATTTAAATAGGAGGCACTTCATTATATCTTTTATTGTACTTTCTTTTGCATTTACATTAGTCTAGTGTTCCTTTCTTCCATTTTGAGTTTCATTAGTTTCTAAAGCTTGACAGTTAAGTGCCTTTTTCAAAAATGTTCCCCACCACTGGTTTAGCTTCATTACAATAGAATATCAATTTTGAAATTTGAAAAACTTTTAATAGCCAGATAATTGTCTCTTCATAGAGATCCCATTTAATTGCTGCAGATATCCTGTTTCTCAACTTGAGGGCATGTTTTTTTTTTTTTTTTTTTCTGACCAAGTTCGTCTCTGCTACTTTATCGCACAATAATTTGATCAGCTACTGTTGCTTGTCGTGTGGTAATTCAGAGTCATTTAGATGAACAATAATGAATGCTAATGGTACGCTCAGAGTCTATTTCACGCACGATAGGAAGGTTTACATGCACGGGATGCCATTACAGCTACTACTGCGTATAAGGGTGACTGCAAACATAAGAGCAGACTCTTAAGTTTAATGTTTGTGTGAAAGCAAAGACATTGATGCTGCTTGTGTTAGTGGGAGACAAGTACTCTGAGTCTAAAGCAGGCGATCTCAGACGTTACTACAGAGGAGAACATTTTCCATGGACCCCCTCATAATCCCTCAGATCTGTACTCTTAGATGCCTTTGGGACTATTTGTATTATATTACTTTTCAACCTAAATACTTCAGACCTGTTTCATAGTGATAAACAGAAAAACATTTCAGTTTAAATCACGTTAAGATGAGATAAGGGAAATTTGCAATGTTATTTAATGGTACTACATTTTATTTTCCTTTAAAAAGAGGGTGATTTTATTCAAAATGCATTTGGACTCAACTTGACAGGATTTATAGCCTATATTTCTAGTAAATTATCTTATATGGCATAGTCCTGATAAATCCAGATATTTGAATTTACCAGCCTAAAGTGTATATCACAGTTTTTATTGGCCCAAAGCTAACGTTGGTGGGAGTAATGGCATGCCACAGGCCCCACTTTGAGAATCACTGGTCTAAAGAAGTGCCTTTCTATCCCTCATCCATCCCCTCACGCTAACAATGAACATGGGTGCAAAGGAAGGGCAAGAAGTATTGCAGGTGGCTTACCAGTGTGGCTTCGCTTGTGCACCATCAACACATTGGGGCCAATGCAAACTATCCCACAGATATCGCACTTGAGCTTCCCGTTGGGCAGCCGGATACCGCCGGCCGAGGAGAAGGCCTTGGCTTCGGGGCTCGGCTGTGAGCCGTTCACCTTGGCCCCCGAGGCATCGACCACGCGCAAGTCTTCCGCGCACTCCTCCTCCTCCACGCCATTCATGTCACAGGCCAGCCCATTCTCCTCATCACTGCGAGCCTCAACTTTAATGTTACAGGCTGGAAAAGAGGGCCACGGTTTAGAATACGAGCATGGTTCTTTCATGATGTTATATGCCAGAGATGGGCAGTTATCAGTGTGATATTGATACTGGGACATGAGAAGAGATAGAGCTGCTTATTGTGACATTGTGATGTAGCCTTGAAGTTGCCTTTGCCTGGTCTGAAAGGCTTCATAATAGGAGAGTGAAGCGATTTGACTGTCCTCACTGCATGAATGAGTGTCTCTAAGAGATGTTTGGCCATTAGATCCACTTCACCTCACATATTTTTCTCTAAAAATGCACTATTTTTGCCTTGTTTAAGCCTCTTTTACATTTCATTTTAGGTTCTCTATCCCGTTGCATAAAAACCCAGCGTATAACTGTTGGCTTAGACCAACAGGTGAAGTCTGTGCTTTCTGCAGCTTCGTATCTCAAATATCTCACTTTACTTATTTTCTTCCATTACATCCTGTTTAGACTACTGTAACTCACTGTCTTTCTCAACCTCTCCAAACTTCAACTAGTTCAAAATGCTGCAGCAAAACTACTCACAAAATCCAACAGAAGAGTCCACACAACGCCTGTTTTAGCATCTGTGCATTGTTACCTGAGATCCTCCGGCCGAGGTCTCTGAGTTATTTCTAGAAACTGAGTCAGGGCCTTTTAAAATTTGCAAAATTGCTTTATTTTTCTGCTATTATTCTACTTGTTGTTACTGTGTTTTAGTACTTCATACCTTGCTTGTCATTTTTACTGTATCAACTCTATTTTATTACCTGTTAATTTCTCTTATTTTTTATGTCTTTGTAAAATACTTTGTAGCTTGTTTTTTTCTACATAAATAAAGTTGTTATTATTATCATTATCATTATTATTATTATTATTATTATTAATTAAAATAATTATTGTTATTTTTAATCTTGTTATTTTTATTGTTTTTAATGCTTTTTCATAATATCTAATAAATAAAATTATATATTAATATAATATCTAATAAATTAAATAATATTCCTTGTCGTATTGTTTGGCTTCTCCTCTGAATGAGACACATCATATTACATGTTACGTTGCTTTTGTTGCTTCAAATAAATTAAATACTTAATGCTTATACTATGTTGATGAACTCAAGCCATGAAACTTACTGTACGTCTGTGTATTGGCAAGAATCTGGCGATACGATACGTATCACGATACAGGAGTAAAGATTCAATATATTGCGATATGCAGGGATTTTTAGAATCTAATTTCAAGAAAAACGCCTTAATGTGACGAACACACCACCATATGCATAAAATCTGAGTAAAGATTTAACTTTTTTTATGCATTTGCATTTATTACATTACTTCACATTGAAATTGAGTATTGAGAGTAAATATTTCCATGTAAACTATTAATTAAAAATGATACAGTGATATTGAGAATCATAATATCATAAAACACAATATCACCATATTCAATATTTTTGATATTTTCTTAATGAAACTGAACTTTAATATGGCTTTATTGCAGTCATTAAGTTTCTGTTCATTCCCACTGCATGACACTGTACATACAGCGTCAATGCTCTATAATACAACCAGAGCAACAGTGATTTTGCAGTTACTGCACAATGTTTACCAGGAGACTGCATCAAAAACTTCCCCTCTTACTTTTGGCATTTTTTTTTTTTTTTTTTTTTTTTTTTGAGAAAAACCAACAAACATCAGATAAGATCAACCCGCAGCCTACTCATCTAAACTGTAAACCATGCTGCTTATTTATTTATTTCTATTTATTAATAATTAACAGGTGGATAGCGTGCTTTCTGTTCGAGGATGTCAGTGATGAAGAAACACACAGATCATCTCACACCATCACACTTTGTTGAAACAAATGACAGCAAGATAAACAGGAAACAGAGACACAGGAAGCAGTGTGAAACTAGGGACGACGGCGGCGTCTATCAGCCTGCAGTGAACACATACAGACCCACTACAGACAAACCTGCATTTGGCCTTTTTTCGCCATTTAATGCAAGCTTACAGAAAGCAAATGCTGCATGATTGGTGAATGGCAGCTATCGTTTATGCTGTAATATAATTTGTATTTGACGTCTGGTGTTCCCAGAGTGATCAAAAAAGCTCCTTCTTTTCCCACCAGAGATCTTTAGAAACATTTAAGAGAACTGACAGATCTTGCAAGTCCCACAGCTACAAGCCTGTGGTTTGCATGTCATGGTGGCAGCCTGATTTCCCCATGCCTCTACCTCTGTTTGTACATCTGAAGAGGAAGAAGTGGAAATCATGAAATATAGGAATCTATGGAAAAGGGGAAGCTTCAGAAAGGGGGGCTGTCTAACTGAAATACCAAGAATTATGGAGAAGTGACAGAAAGGGAAGCACGGGAAAGGAATTGTAAAACAGCCTGTAACTGAAACGTGTTTCATTTTTCTTTTTTTTTTCGTGTTCACCAAGAGCCACCAACGTACATGATGTTTCCCACAGAGAGCGTCTGAGAATCATGATATGTTTGTGATCGCTCGGCCGATCAATAATCTGGCCGTCTAGCTCCATGCAACATTTTTTTTTTTAAATTTGCTGTTGCATGACAAACAATCTGTTCATCTGTTTGACTGATGAAACTTTTTGGACAAACTCTCGTCTTTTTGCTGAGCAGATGAGATAAGAGAGACACCAGCCGTGCACGCAAAGGGAAGGAAAGGCTTCCCTGTTTATAAGCACAGAACGCTGCTCAACTTCTATTCAAGTGCAAAAGCTGATGATATTATGTTTTACCATTTGATAAATAATTCAAGCATTTATCCATTAATTTCACCTCTTAGCCAATACATGCATACAAGTATTTTAACAATTTATCCATCACTTTTAGTGAACTATTTTTACAATTTACCCTTTACTTTAACCTATTTTTCCAGTTTATCCTTTACATTAGCTGTTTCAACTTTGTATTCAATAATTTTGGCTATTTCAACTATTTGTCCATCTCTTTTAGCAAACTGTTTCAACAGTTGGAGCTAACTAGTTTAACAACATATCCATTACTTTAAACTAACAATTCATCCATTACTTTTAGCTATTTCAACTGTTCGTCCATTACTTTTAGCTATTTAGCTAGCCTAACTATTTTAACCATTTCTGTGTGAACGTCTCTGCTCGCTCACTACACTACTACAACATCATATTACTCTCAGCGAGTGCTGTTCATGTGACTCAAAAAGGCAATGTGATTTTTTTTTTTAAATAAAATTGTAATTTTTATTTTTTCAAGTTACTTTAGCTTCCCCACAGTCTTTCCACATTCCTCCATGCTAAAGCAAAAATGCTTATTTACACCTTTTGTGAAGTGCAGTCAGGTTGTGCACGTGTCTTACTCACATTTTCAGCAGCCAAAGATTATTACAAGCACTCTGAGTCATCTTTTACTCACTTGAAGCACCAAGGCATCAGGCATGAGCTCTTTAATGGTGATGTAATGAGGGACTTTTTAAGGTAAGTCCTCGGGGTTTGTCCCATTTGCAAATCACAGAGCTCGAAAGGAAAACTCGATAAGTGGCTACACCACTTCAAACCTCCTAATTTAATGGTTTTAGCCACACAACCCCCATTTTCTGGGTAACATAGTCCTTCACTAATGTCAACCTGGAGTTGTAAAATGACGTACCAATAAAAAGGATTAATCACACTATTTCTTTGCTGAGTATTGGCAAGAGATCCACGGAGCCACAGATACAAGAATAACTCTTTGGTGTTGGAACAATGAATTAAAATCATGTTTATCTGAAGACGTTTAATACACCAGCGAGGCCCTGCTAAAGCAGCCAGAAGGGAACCATGAACGCTGGGCTGCCAGTCACTTCTCATGGATATGGGGAAGTTGTGACTGAATTGGGAATAGGAAGAAGGCTTTTTACTTTTTTATCTTGTTTGTCACGGTCACACATCCTGATTTGCTCGTTTTGGGAAGCAAGGGTCAGACAAACAAAACAGGTCGCAATAAAACGGTTATAACCTGATGTGGATCTAATCCTCAGATAAGGGGGTAACGCATACTGCAGCAGAGAATGAAACAATGACTATACAAACTATAAAACCATGACTATAAAACACTATGATATTAGAGTAAAATATGCTTTTTGGCATAAAAAGAAGACAGAATGAAGCTATATTGATTGCTAGTTAGTTGTGTAGCGTGGAAACACTGCTGGAGGTTCCTGTTACTGACTGGTGCTGCTCTCAGTGCCTGAAAATAACCCCGGTGGAACCACATTTGTTAAACCACGCCGGCAACACTCTCAGCACGACTTGCAGGAACAACCAGAAACAGCCTGCTTTTTCCCCTTCACACTTTTTTTTGTTTTGTTTTCAAAAACTCGCCTCCATGTTTTCGGGAACTAGATAGCTGCCGTCTGAATCACCGAAAGTGAAAGAAAAATCATTTCACCGGGATGTTGAGAAGGTCATTGTGCCGCCTTGTGACTTGAAATATGTCTCTCTTCAAATTTCCACTTTAAGCCACACAAGGCAATTAAGTTAATGTGCATTTTTTGTGACAACTCACTAAACACACTGATATGGACGACATATAAACCTCCTGCACTTGCAGTACTGCAAATGTGCAACAACAGTGACAATCCCAGACCGTGAAGACTTATTTGCAGCAGGAAACAACCTGGGTTTTGAGGTTGTGAGCTTTCGATACTTTGAGGTCCTGTGTCCCACATATAGACCCCCTGCTTTTTGCCTTTTTTTTTTTTGTCACGACAGAGAACTGAGCAGCACATGATCCTGGGTGATAATTATAACTCATCTGGGCTTTTATCACAGAAGCAGCCATGCGTAGATGTACCAGATACTTGCACTTCCCTTCTTTCTCTCTGTCCCTATATAGACACATGTGCACACACAGTAATGCAACGTTATTGTTACTGTTATAGGGAATGAACAAAAACTCGTATGGTACACACAGTCCGACATACACGCCGCCAGCTGTGTCCTCTTTACTCTGAAAATCCGATGTTTGAATCGTGACTATTTCCCTTTTCCCAGGTTGTACTTAACGTCAATCAGTCGACCGAGATGCCTCGTGTAAGACAGAGCGCTCCCTAACTCCATTTTTGAAATTGCTGCCATCGCAGCGCTTGTTCAGAAGGTCGTGTGTGCAGGTGTGTGACCTATGTGGTGTCGTGATCTGCCGATCTCTCTAAACTTGGCCCTGTTCCTGAACTCTTTATCTCCAGGAGTGTTGAAACTGTCTGATGGCAAGCTCTTCTTAGGAAACTCTTACACATCCTATTTCAGTTGAGCTGCGTTGCACCTCTTTTTGCACAAACTTGCATGTCTCTACCTTCCATATTTCCTATCCCTATGACTGGTAAATATTTGATAAATTGATTCAATAAATGACAACAGCTCTCAGGTGGATTCACCTTTAAAGCTGTGATGGTCTCTAGCATTTTGGGCATTCAGTAGACATATTAATGTGCTTGAAAGTGTTAACAAGCATAAATAAACAAAAATAATATATGTATTTAGGGATGCACTAATTGTGAAATTCTGGGTCGATACCAACGTTTAAAATAACAACTCGGTCATAGCTAATATAATAGTTTTTGTTGTTAATTTAGTTTTTGTTGTTATTTATTTCCCTGTTGTGTTGGGGAAACAAAGACATCCTCAGTATAAAAAAATAACTGAGCAGTTTGTCTATGAATGAATTCAACCAGAAAAAAATATGAAACATTATTTTTAAATACAACATTGAGCTGGCGCAAAATTGATGCAACAGACAAGAACAATGGCCACCGCCATCTGCAAATGTCGTCTTATTTACCAATGCGAATATGGGCCGATATTCGGTCGATAAATCGGTGCACCCCTACCTGTTTTATTCATGCTATGAACGCTATGTTGTGTCTGATTCATCTTGCTGTCATGTAAAACCGATTAGCTTTTAATGACTCCACCTTGAACACTTCCTGTCCCACATTAGGAGACTTGAGATAAATACATACGGCGCTGCTGCCCCCCCCATCGCACTTCCTCCTTATTTTCACCATGATATTCCCTGGCTTGATGTTCACAAACTCAAATCAAGGCCACATTAGCTATTCCTTAAGATTTGGCTTATTAATGACATGCCATGGATCAAAGGGATTTTTTATGTTTTTTTTTTTACCTTTTCTGCCAATGACCTAAATGTGTCTCTTTGCAGCTTTAAATTAATTTTTCCAAGGGATTTGGAACGGCAAATATCTCCCACTGGGTGTGTATGGGATTAAGTTATAAATTTATGCTTTTTTTATATGTATATGTTATGCTTTTGATACTGACATTTAACCGTTTTACTCTGATGTGGATGCTTTGGGAATGAATACTGCAGTGGGTTGGATTGCTGCTTCGTGGTTACACTCAACGATACGTGGCAATCACACTCTGTATTCTTAATTTACACAGTGATGCTGTGAGTGGCTGTGGGTGCGTTTGCTGCCTCATACCTTTGTCCCCTCTGTTGTTCTGCTGGTGGGTGGAGCTGGCTGACAGGTCCTCAGGGACGGCCATGGGCTCCTCTGCGTCCTCGGACGCTTCGTTGGCAGGGGGGCTGTCCCTGCCTGGGGAGACACACACCAGCAAACACCCATCACTCACCGCGCAGCCCCTCGACGTGTCTCGTTCAGGAGGCGCAAAATTACCTCCGGGTGCCTGTTTGTTGGGCCTATTGTATCTACTTTCTGCGCTCTACGGCTCAATCATGCAGTCTTTTACCTGGCATCTGGGCCATTTCCTGGGCCTCCTCTGTCTCCATACGGTGCAGGTACTCTAATGGGAGAGAGATGGAGATGTAGATGTGTGTAAGTTTAATCAAGAGCAGGCTCAGGAAACAACATTATAAAAAGCCAGAGTGGAGTAAAGGGCGTACTTCTCGGCGGGACTTTGTCACCTCAGTGAGATCACTCTTGTCACCGCCGCAGACACACCACTGTCCCCCACATTACATTACAAAGAATTACAGACGTTTTCATTACAAGTCTGACAGAGGCTGAGCTTGGAGAGCAGCTTGGCTCCGGCTGGCAGCACGGGGTTGCCGGGAACGGGCTTTCAGACCACATTTGTTATTTATTGTTAATTTCCTGCCACGTAATCATCCAAAAATGCAAACTGACTGCCGCAAAATTAAGCAGAAAATTAACTGGCCCCGGGTCACGGGGATGCGGGTGTTTGCCGTTCCCAGCTGATCGGCGCTCGTGTTCTCTCTAATTTACTGAGCATGCATCACTGAGCCCGCGGCCTGGGCACAGACGCATGCAAGCCACAATCAGAAACAAAGAGAGGGGAGGACAGAGAGGGAAAGTAATAGAGGAGGAGGAGGAGAGCAGCGAGATAGATAGAGAGGCAGAGATGGAGATGGGAGGGCAAGAAGTCAGAAGCAACAGGAAGGTGCAGAGAAAAGAGACAGAAAAGCAGGCCGAAGGACAGAGAAGTTCTCTGTGATTATGATTTTTTTTTTAGAAGCAATCCTCCGGCCAGGGCTGAATATCTGAGGAGTCACCAGTGCTCGTGGCCCCATTAATAATGGATGGCCCTCAAGCCTGCAGCAGATGGGCCCGACAGCCTCAGCCCCAGCTCCGCCACTTCAAGAAGCCCTTGGTGGGGCCGCTGCCCAGTCCAAGCAGCCACTCAGGGAGAAGTGAAGCTCCCGAAAATAGCGAAACAAGCCCAAGGGAGAAGGGGAACCTAGGCCTTCCTGTTTTACTGACAGATGGCTCCACACATTTGGAACAAATAGTGGGAAGCGACCGGGCCGCTCTGTCGCAACGCGCAATATTCTGCGGAGTCAAGTCAGGAGCTCGGTGGCCTGTAGACGCCCAAGTGTGAGGGGAGGAGGAGGAGGTGGGTGGGGGGGGGGCAAAGGTCATTGGTGCAGAAGATTTGTTCAGCACAACACAAGGGTGTTGCGTGTTACTCCGCCGAGCTCCGAGCTCCGCAGCAGCGCCCTTCTTCAGCATCTGGAGTTTGGAGGTCGGGGGCAGAGGGGGGTATATTCTCAAGTGCCCTTTTTTCTGGGCAGATGGTGCGAGGGGAAACACGGATGTGTCGGCAGAGGGGTGGGTGGGGGGGGCTTCGGCAGAAATAAAAAAGAGAGTTCCTACATTCAACCACAACCCACTAGCGTAGGCATGTGGAAAGTAAGGTAGAACATTCAGTAAGAGGCTCTTCTGTGATGCTATCTTTATTTTCTATGTGTCACGGACATTTTAGTTGCTATTTCAAAAACTTTCCCATATTGTTTAAAGTTGCGCCTTATGTTTCCTTTTCCAAAGTTTAAAGTCCT
Source organism: Pterois miles (assembly GCA_947000775.1). Classification (NCBI taxonomy): domain Eukaryota; kingdom Metazoa; phylum Chordata; class Actinopteri; order Perciformes; family Scorpaenidae; genus Pterois; species Pterois miles. The sequence continues at coordinate 5,319,235 of CAMQGK010000341.1, forward strand.
ACTTTGAAAACACACTTTTTCATAAGAGCAACTAAAAAGTCATAACTTTATTCTCATTTATCTGAAGAAATCAAACTGAAATTGTGAAAACAGCAGGATTTTTACCCCTTATTTGTGTGTGTGTGTGTGTGTGTGTGTGTGTGTGTGTGTGTGTGTGTGTGTGTGTGTGTGTGTGTGTAATGGGGGCAGGTGGAATATTTCAACCAGTGAAATGGAAGTCACAGAAAAGACTCATAGCGCAGGGGGAAAACTTTTGGTCTGAGTACATCGAGTGAGGAGAGGCAGGAAGAGGGTTGTGGGTTGACAGAGTTCTCGGTCCTCCTCCTGTGTGTGTGTGTGTGTGTGTGTGTGTGTGTGTTTGGTGGATGGTGGCGGTGTGGGGGGTGGCGATGGGGGTTCGAGGCGTCTGCTCATAGCGAGAAGCAAAAGCTACACCAGGGAGCAGGGTGGAGATGAGAAACAACGAAACCGTTAACAGATACTGAGGACCACACCAGCAAAGTTTGGATACCCAGGAGGAAGCTCAGACGCTGGTGTGTATGTTTAAATGAGCGCACGTAACACACACTTAACATGAACACTTAAATACATGATGCAAAGAAAGACATACGGGGGAAATATGTCACAAAAAAGACATTTCTTGAGTGTTTCAGTTAGAATTGAATTAAGTTTTGTGTCATTAAAAGTCAATAAATGTTAATATTTTTAATAATAATCTAACATATTTGATCAAATCTGTGTTTAATATTGTAATTAATCTTTGGTCTGTGTCATTGTTCTGGGTGTGACAGCCTGCTGCAACTCTTTTACTGCACATTATGCTTATTATTTTTGCTTATTGTTGCTTGCTTTACATTCATTTTTATCATATAAACGCTCATCAATTTGGTCAATTTGGTTTGTGGTTGTTTTTAAATGTGCTACATAAATAAAGTTTGACTTTGTAACGGTGTGTTTTAAAGTGTTATATGAATAAAGTTTTACCTAAATTTAAAAACAACATTAAAGTGTGATTTAAAGCCAAGGAGTTTCATGTCAAATATTTTTTAGATATTTCTGCTTTTTGGCTGCAATAAAACATATTATAGCATTTAAATACATCCATATGTAATATATTAAACAATGCCAATCACATTTTTTTAAAATCTCACACACTCTATTTAAAGTTTCCACGTCAGAGTCACTAAAGGGATGATAATGAAAATATCTGAAATAATTATAGTCACTCCTGTGGGTTTTATGATGGCTCTTTCTTACCAACCATTAGGATTAGAGGTGATCCTACGCTGCCAAGCAATGAGGTGCACGTTCACCTTTGTTCATATGGAGATTGTCATCAGTAATTCATGAAACATTTGGGTGTAAGTGGGTAGATGGTGTTAGCGGATGTGTTGTGGAGGAGCCTATGGAGGGGGTGAGGGGAGACTAAAGGTGCGCTGAAGAGAAGTTTCCTTCATTTGCATCTGACACACTTCACTACTCTGCTATTCAGACAGTACAATCATTTTAATAACTGTCTGCCTTCCTCCTGCTCCCCCTCCTCCTCCTCCTCCTCCTACTTCTGTTTCTACTGACAAGAAAGATGATGTATCTGCAGACACATTCAGCAGCTTCTCTTTCCAACTGAGATATGTCCTATTTGTGCAGGTATTGGGGTTCCTTTCCGCGTTTTAAGTAGCATCAGAAATCAAATGTATTTTGTGTTTTTTTTGCTGAATATTTGCATTTAAATGTGATTTAAGAGAAATATTAACTTCCTGTAAATGCTTCAAACTCAGAAAAATTATATTTTACTTGAAAACAAACTTTAAAACGCTTTTATATTTCCTAAAATATACATAAAATGAAGATGATCTCTTGGATAAACTACTGGCAACATCACATGAAAGCCACTTTAAAGATAAAATTTTTATTTACATTCATTTTTAATTTAATTAAAATATTTCTGCAGAGGCTCAACTTCTACAATCAGGAACTTTATGTTTTGCAATATGTTACAAAAAAGGTGAAAGCAGTTTATTTCGTCAACAGTTTGAGTGAATCTTTGTGTTTTTCGGTCTGGGCGTTGATGAACTACTTTCACATCAGTGTGAAAAGTTTCATCAGTCCTGCCTACATGTGTGTGTTTTTGTCTTCCCTTCACACAGACGTTAAACTACTAACTGAAACTGTGGTTCCAACAGGTGAATATAAAGCCTAACGGTATGAGAAATTATCACTTTTATCGATTATTAATTTATAAGAAACATAAAGTCTGTGCGTACTGATTTCCTGTTTAAGCAGCGCTTAAACATTTTCACACGGTTTCCTTGGTCACAAATTTGCTTCTCATTGTAAATTTGCTGTTGTTTTTTTCCTGAAAATATATATTTTAATATCTTAACAAACTTTAGAAACAGAGGGAAGTTTCCTGAGCGCACATCTGCTGCAACAGGTGCTATAACGGGCGTAAAAACAGATTAAACGGCTTAAATTTTAAAACGAAATGCGTGGACAGCTTGAAGGAAATGTTAGAAATTACATTAGTATTTTTAAATAAATTGAAGTGATTGCGAAATAATCTATCCATGTGTTCCCAAAAGAAAAAGAGACAGGAAAAATGGGGAACAATCCACTACTTCCGTTAAATCTTAGTTGATTAATAATATTTAAAAAAACGTGGAAAACTGATTATAATTCCCTGTGTTTCATTTTAAACAGTTTTTAAAGCGGTTTCGTGAACTGAAGCAGCCGAAGAATTACGCACCAGACGGGATCAGATGCTGCGGCGCACCTGCACCGAAACTAAAGGAGACTCTTTTTCCAGTCAGGTGTAATAATGTCTCCTAAAACTCTTTGAGAAGAAGACGAGATGCGTGTAGAGGTGTTGTCTAGTCTCAGAGGTGAGTGTGGAGCTGAAAAGCGCGGTGAAGTCACTTTACCTGCTATTCCTTGAGTTTGCAGTATGAAGTTCTTCCAACTCTCCCCGGCTCCATGTGCAGAAGGTCGCAGCGCCGCGGCGGCCCCATGGAGCTGCGCCCGGAGTCCCTCCCCTCTCCACTGCACTTCCTCGTTCCAGCCCAACATCACTGTGTCTCTGAGCTCGGCTGGGGCATTTTGCTCGCTTTTATCCACAGGCCGAGTCTGCAGCGGGGAGTCGAGCCGCCGAGCCCTTGGCACTTGCTTTGTGCCGTGCCAATAAAAGCTGACACCCAGTAGACCATTACTGGCAGCCATGCATGAGATGGGATGAGGCGCGCGAGGAGAGTGGACCATTCATTGTTTATTTATTTCATTCTCACCGAGGGGGGGGGGTCTTTACTTGCATATTGGACAGCTCCCCTTCTGTCACCTGTTCTGGCAGTCCATGAAATTAACACAACTGTTTTCTTTCCCACATAATGAGTTTGTTTCATCCATTTCACTTTGCTCTCTCTCCAGCTATGCCCCCCAAAGTGTCCAAAGGTCAGAACCTGAGCACATCTTTCCTTTGTTCGAACATCTGAGCTACTTTCTGTTTTAAGATGCACACACACTGAGTGCATCCTCGTCGGCTCAGTCCTGCAGAAGTTCGTCATGCAGACATGTTGCATGATAGTCACTGAAATGTGGTTTTCCTTCTGGTTTTATGTGTAGGAGTCTACAGACCAACACACTGGCTCTGTGACACCAAACCCATCAGACATATTTCAGTTTCAGACTCTTTCTAACTTTAACAAAACGCGTTTTGCTGCAACGTCAATCATCCAAAATTCCAAACTGCTTGGAAGTGACTTGAAACTGAGACCCACGACACTGAATGTAAATAAGTAAAAAGCCTCCACATTTTACAGGGCTGTAGCACTCAAATCCAGTCTAAGGTCCACTTTTTTGTTCCACTTGTCTTGGACTCGTGGCTTGTTGGACTCGGTCTTGTCTTGGTCTCGGCTATTAAGAACTGGTCCAAGTTGTTCCTGGCTGCTGATTTGGGATCAGTTGTATGAATGTTACTTGATTCTAACAGCGTCTCCCCTACAGTACATGCACCTTTGATAATAAACAGATAAAAAAAGAAATTTAAACTTTATCAACTGATGGTCGGTTGTTTTAGGAGGTGCTGCAGCACACCTACTTCCTTGTCCATGCTATTTGCATAAGTAATATTCTCAATAAATAAACCGAAAATAAAAATGTAATGAAAATGAAAATGTCTGTGCTTATGGGCATATTGGGGATGGTCCTGGAGTAAGTAACAGTACAGTAACGTGAGTAGCAAATATCGAATCATTCAAGGTTTATGAATGTAATGATGTCAAATTTTATGCATTGATTAGTTTAATGTCAGAAGACAGATTAATATTGTTTATAGATTACTTCTATCCATCATAACTCATTAATCACTATATTAGCATTGGAAAGACAGTACAGTCGATTATGGTCTTGACTTGGAGTCAACTGGACCTGGTCTTGGACCTGAACAAACTGGACTCAGCTACAGGTAAACACATGCTTAATGTTGTGAAGTAAACAAAAACACTTGTTTAGGTTCAGGCAATAAAACCACTATAGTTAGGTTTAGGAAAAAACAACATGCTTAGGCTTAAACCTTCCAAGTTTGTACAGTGAAAATGACACTGAACGTTGTGAACGCAGGACACGAACAGTGATCTCCTGCATGAAAGCCTTGTGTTTGTTGGACCCATCCACCACTGCTTCGTCCCCACGCTCCCGTGGACGGGTTTACCTTATAGTTAATGGAAAGCCCAGCGAGTCTCATACCGATGCTAAAGGGTGCTTTACACAGCTAAAAGCATAACAAATGGTGCCTTCAAATGGGGTCGTGTTTACCACGTTTACGAGTTGGGTCCATATGAACGCCCCCCTCATGTCGTATTCACGATCTCAGTGGAAAGTTTCAGAAAGCTCCAAGTTCACAACTTGTGACGTATTTGTTTCTTGGTAATTTTATAATCTGTCTGAGGAAAATGTTGATGTTCTCAACGACCTCATCTTTCTCCTCTGTTATTATGTCTTTGCATTTCCTGCACTATGTTCCCCCCTTGCTAGCTTGCTAAACCGTTAGCCTCTGTGGCTTCTAGACTCAGACAGTAACGTTAATATTGCCGTTGCTTGGCGGTGGCGTTCTTTACGACTTAACAACTTGAACGCAACACATGTCACGTTCACGACTTCCCATCTCATAAACACAAGTTCACGAGTTCCATTTGAAGGCACCAAAAGTGTCAGCATCTGACGCCCTGGGACTGAGAGCGGCATGTTTATTCATTTCCAATTTTCTTATAATGCCAGTTTAAGTGTAATCTCTTGTACAATCATGTAGTTAAAGCCTCAGAGGGGTGAGTGTCTTAAATCATTAAAAGAAATATAAATTGTGGATTAATATTGATGGAAATCCTAAATAAATAATGAGTTACACCTCTGGATTGGCTAAAATAACTCATTTTCAGATATGTTACTGTCTCACATGAATGTCTAGCGGAGCTGTAATTACTGTATCTCAAATTACTGAGTTTATACTATTAAAGTAGAGCTTTTCCCCTCCAGAACTTTATGTATTCGCTGCTGATTAAACTATAAGAGTTTATAATTAATTTCCCAGCGTAAGTAGTGGTTATACTGTGAATTTACCTCCCACTGTGTCTTTTTCTTTCCCAGTATCCCGCTGTCCTCAGGCCTCGCGGAGTGCCCTTATCTCAGGAGAGGCTGTGCGCTGGATTGCTGAGTCACCTTTCGTGGGAGGCTGCCTCTTATCTCCTAAGAAGCACAACATTCAGGCAGTTGGTTGCAAAAGGAGGAACTCTGGGCAGGAGCGCTGCGGCCTGCTGTGTCTTCACGGCCGAGTTACGGATTGCAGCAACGCTCGCCGACTTCCTCAAAGACTCGTGGGCTGGGCGCTGCTGTCTCTGTAAAGGTCAGAAGGTGCAGGTTTTTGTATGGCGCAGCTGTGGGAAAAGCTGCAGGTTGAGGCCACACAGCAGAGGGAATGCTGGGACTGAAATGTGACTCGGCGTTATCAGCGAACGCAGAGGTGTCCAATCATGATGACGGTGATCTTCCATGCACCAGAGATACCGTCCCGTCCCAGTGACACAGCAGCTCTGAGAGGCAAAGGACAATGATTCAGTGAAGGTTTTAGAGAAGTTACTGCAGAGCTGGGATGAAATTTCACCGCTGGCTGAGTTGCTGATCATCATCCTAACGTCTGACTTCTACTAAACATTAAACTGTTATTATTCATGCCTACTTTTCTAGCTTTCATACGATTACTTAATTCTGCATCCTTTAACATGAAACCACATGAACGGCCTGTAATCCAAATCAAACTAAACATAACCTGCTGCTCCTTCAGGTTAATCCACAACCTGGAGCATGTTGCTGTAATTAATATCATTACCTGGCAAGTCTCAAAACATCATCAGGCAGCGTAGCCGGCCGACTAGCGAACAATAGGCTCCGGCTGGTTCTTATTTCATGGATCTTTAAGCAGTATTCACCATTTCACATTTGGAAGCACGAGCAGCATGTAACCCTTAATTGGTTTCAACACCTTAATAAGTCACAGGCGTTCAAGACTGATAATCACATTAAATAGTTCAATTTATCTAAAAAGTCAATTGCAAACTGAAAAACTCCCTTTCTTTAGGATTGTATTATGCTGTGAGGATGTCAGAGTAAATTAAATTCCCCTCTGCACACTAAAGCATCTATTTCCTTATGGTAATTATCTGCTGGAATAGACGTGTCACTAGAAGGAGTCAGGCATGCCTGACATTTAGCCTTTTTATGGTGCGGCGATGAGTAAAAATTAAGATGAGGAAAAGGAAATTAATCTGCAGCCCAGGCAGGCATTGAGAGATCCTGGAGGATAGTGGCTAAATCAATCATGATGTTTGTGAGGCTGTTTTGAAAAGGAGCCGCTGATGAGATTCAGACCACAGTCTGGAAAATCTGAGGAGGAGGAGGAGGTTTCACAAATAGAGCGATGCTATTAGGAGGTTTACGCAGTTTTATTGATTTTAAACACAACAGAAAACTTGGGCACAATGCCAAATTTTAAAGAAATAATTTAACAGTCTGAGAAATACACATTTTTTTCTGAGAGTTAGCTCTAAAGATTGATATTATCATTATGGCAGCACTTAATATCACATCTTGGTAATAACATGGTATTAATGTTAGATAATAAAGAGGTATAGTAATAATTCGGCTACGTAATACCATGTAATTAGCAAAATAATAACCAGGTAATAACTTGGAATCAACAATAGGTAAAATGAGACTGAAATTAATGTAACAGGGTAATAAGAATCCAAAAACAAAGAGTAATAATAAGGAAACACGTTTAAAGATATTGAGGCATAACTATTTAGTAACAGTATAGTCATATTTTTAACAAGATGGTAGCCTGCTGACATTAAAATGTTTATATCAGTGCAATATTTGGATTAAAAATAGTAATATGGTGACATTAATGCAGTAATAGCCTGATAATAAGGAGGTAATATAGGTTGATGTTTTCACAGTATTATAGGATATCTGTCAGCAGTAATAGTTTGATAGTAAATAAATAAATACATTAACAATTAGGCTACATAATACCGTGTAATTACAGGTTATAGCTTGGAATTAACAATCTGGGTAAAATTAGACTGAAAACTACAAAACAACAAAGAGTAATAACAGGGAAATACTTAAAAATAGAGGCAAAACTATTAAAAGTAAAAGTATAGTCGTATTTTTGAACAATATGGTAACCTGCTGATAATAAAATGGTTATATGAGTGCAATATTTGGATTAAAAATAGTAATATGGTGACATTAATAGAGTAATAACTTGATAATAAAAAGGTAATATACTGGGGGTTGATGTTTTCACAGTTTTATAGGATATCTGTCAGCGTTATACTAAAACCTGTTTCCAGGTAATTATGACGCCTCTTGATATTTGATTTAATCAAATATTACTCTTACTAAGTCACTGCATTACACATATAACTCGTACATTATTATCTTGAAATGTTTGAAACAAAAAAGCGTTTTCGCAAGAAGTGGGTCGTAGGTTCGAATCTGGCCCTTCTGTGTGAAGTTTGCGTGTTCTCCCGGTATTAGCGTGGGTTTTCTGCGGGTGCTCCGGTTTCCTCTTACAGTCCATAGACATGCAGGTTATTGTAATTGATGGCTCTAAATTGCCCATAGGTGTGTCCAGGGTGTACTCTGCCTTCGCCCAGTGTCAGCTAGGATCAACGCCAGTAACTGCAGATGGATGGATTTACTCTCAAATTATTGATATCGCAATAATATCGTTATCATGTTCTTTTGACCACAATGATCTTGTAGTAAAAATCTGATATTGTGACAACTCTAATGATTTCTCATTGTTGTTAGGCCCTTATTACCCTGTTATATTAATTTCAGTCTAATATTACCCAGATATACCCATTGTTAATAACAAAGCTATGACCTGGTTATTACATGATATTAGTTAACTATTACCTCTTTATTATAAGATTAGATAAGATATTCCTTTATTAGTCCCACAGTGGGTAAACTCTCGTGTACAGCAGCAAAGACGATAGTCCAAAAACAGAAGCTAAACAAAAGTAGACAGACATAAAATATGACAATTTAAATGGAAAGGAATATATAAAAGTGCAATATAAACACGGTGAAATATTACAAATAGGAACAATATCTACAGTATTGACACTAAACAGACTATTAACACAATTGCACAAGTGGGAAAATAGCTATTGCATGCTTATTGAATTGTCATTATGAAACTATTACCCTACTATTATCATGTTATTACCACGCTGTAATGTCAAATGTTACTGATATTTTTTTCACATGTGGAGAAACAGCCAAGTGGTTGGAGCGCTATCAATCTTCTTCTCCAAAATGTCAAACTATATCTGTAGCTGTCTACAACATCTCCATACGTCCTTGAAAAATAAATAACGATCATTAATTTGATTGAAAATGTTTTGTTAATAGTAGCTGATCACTCCATAATAATAGTAATGTGGTTAATATTGATTGCTGGCTTTCTAAGTCAAGCTTGTTCACCGCATTAATTGATAGTTACTGGATGTCAATCACCAACAGAGCTGTTAGCTGATATCAGGCCCAAAGGAAGAGTGCTCTCTCTAGATTTACTGGATCCACTGCAACGCAAAGGAAAAGATAAATCTTGAAGAATATTGGTATGATTTATAACTGAGCTGTTAAAGGGGAATTACAAATCTTTTACATGTGAAGTTTAGTGTTCAGCAACACAAAGTCTTACAGTAACAGGAACACTGTTTTCATTAAAGCATAGTAATCTATATGGGTTTGCAATAAGAAACTCAGTCATTCTGTTAAAAAAATCCAGTCCGGCTCTGTTATTTTAGTATAGTTTAGTATAGTTTGGGAGTTGACGTGTCTTACCGGGAGTTTAATGGAGGGCTGATATCAATCTGGCCTGGTCCAGGACATGATAGCTTGACCCTGGGCCTGGAGGTGTGGGGAGGCAGCTAGCACCTATCAAAAGAGGAGAAACAGGACTCCCGGTAACTCCAAAGTTATTGTATTGAAATGCTAACGTTGCCCATTAACCTTGAGAGTCTGGGTTTGATCAGAGCTGGAGGATGTGTGAACTCAGTGTGAGGACAGGACGACAGCACTACAGTGCTGCAGCGTGCTGCGACTAGGCCAGCTGTTCAGAGTTAAAACCTCTAAAACATACACTGCATCTTAAAATTAAGTTTCATTTTGTATTTCTACACAAGGTAACTACAGAATATGTGACGCTCAGAGCAGTTCCAGTTGTTTAGATTCATCCATGACCGGGGCTGTGTACTGGTGACAATTAGGCAATAATGATACAGGGGTTACGATTGACACACAGTGTATTGTGATACTGTATTTGCATTTTATTACAGTCCCTGTAACATCCAACGTCACTGCACTACTCTGAGAGGGCACATAGACCGAGAGGGCGCATATCTAAGCAAATGAAATAAAGTACTGACTGAGTTCATCCTCGCATGGAAAGTATAAGTATACCTAAATACATGTATTATGCATTAATGGAGAGATGTCAGAGCGAGGCCTCTGACAGGTGACCCAAGCTGTTGGGGGTTTGGTGCCTTGCTCAAGGGCACCTCGGCAGTGCCCAAGAGGAAAACTGGCATCTCTCCAGCTACCAGTACTTGGTCCATGTGGGGATTTGAACCCATGAGCCAAGACAAGTCCCTACAGACTGAGCTACTGCCGCCCAGTAAAGACCCATAAAAACTCTACTTTAGGAGAAACGGAGGTCGGACGGCGGCCGGCGGTACGACCGTTTTACACTCTGCGGCTGAAATTACCGCAGTTTCACAAGTGTGTCGGAGAACTACGGTGGCCTTCAGGTAACATAAAAACGCTGGAGTCGGTGTTTGGTTCGTCCGTTCTGGACTACTGTAGAAACATGGCGGACCCCGTAAACAGGACCTACTCCCTGTGTATGATATGAAGGACTCTTTCTAATGAAAACAACACTTCTCAGTTTCAGGTGGTTATATACTAATGAAAACACACTTGAATATGAATATGAATATTATATTACTGCTCATAGATTTCTCAAAATGTTGCACATTGTTCCTTTAAAAGCAGACTAAAAATGAATAACTCAATTAAGCGATGGGTAAAACTTTTATTTTAGAATCATTATTATTATTATTCCTTTTTAATAATAATAATAATACATTTTTATCTTATTCCCATTTCACTGTAATGTCTTCTTATTTTCTATGTTCTTATTGTATATGTTATTGTCATATATGATTTTTGCCTGTTAATTTGAATTTCTCCACTGCGGGACTAATAAAGGAATATCTTATCTTATCTTATCTTAATTTGTTTTGATTTTAAGTACAGTGCATTCAGAAAATCTTCACATTTTTCACATTTTGCAGCCTTATGCTAAAATTATTTTTCCCCCTCATCAATCTACACTCAATACACCATAATGACGAAGTGGAAACACAATTTTGGACCTTTTTGTAAATTTATTAAAAAGAAAAAACTGAAATATCACATTGATTTAAGTATTCAGACCCTTTGCTGTGACACTTGAAATTCAGCTCAGGTGCCTCCTGTTTCCCTGCACTGAACACTGAGCCTACGCCTGTTGTATGAAATTTCCTGTATAGATGAACTTCATTGATAAAACTTGATTACGAGAAATGTAGTGTGCAGCACTTTTGGATTTTGTCCCATGTTCCAGACTAAAACTTGGGGTATCTCGGCCTCTTTTGAGTCCCCCATCTGTGTGGAAGTACAACACTTAATGACTGAAGTGCTCTTTTAATGACAATAAATCTGAGACGATCTAACTGAGATGTGGATTAGAACTGTGATGCACTAGTGATCATGTAACCTGAACTCACAAAGCCATCAGCGTGTTCAAGTAGAAATCCTTGTTGAAACGTAAATCTAAACAAAATATAGATGAAGAGAAAACAGGAAAACCAGCTCATCCCTATTTCCTGTCTAAGCGTGAAGCTGCACAAACCACAGTCATAAAGCTATAGCTGGCAGACACCTCATAATAATGTCTATCTGCATTACAGTCACATCTACAGAAAAACAACACCTCTAACTGATGTGTACAGCATATTTAATATGTATTTTCTGATCAAATGAGCTCAGGTTAAAACCAAAATGGGACTCATAATGGATCTCTTATACCTGCTAATGTTTTTATGCTGTTAAATATGTATAATCCTTATACATCCCACAATATTATCGCAGTTTGGTCCCTCTCTTTGCGCTTCATGACAGAAACACAGTGTGTGGGCTGAACACACACACACACACACACACACACACACACACACAGTGGGCGAGTGAGCGAGTCGGTGAGGGAGCGAACGTTTAAGAGGACAATGCAAGAGCTCACTACCCAGAGTTAGAAAACCACTCATCTAAATCAGGGAAATTATGATAATGGGGCATCTCATTATTCTCCAACTCCCCTCCGAATCAGTCACTGACATCACATCATTATAGACGTATTCACACAAACAGATTGGATGGCATAAAAAGGAAGCTGACACCTTCAAAACTTTCTCATCGGCTTTGTCTAAAGCCTCCTCGCGTGTTTGCGTGTGACAGGAAGTCTCAGGAAGGGGTTGCAGGGGGTCACGGTGGTCACCATTCGAGACAGGGGCGCCACACGGTCAGAAGTGGGACTCCAGTCTTTTACTGTCCTGTGAAAATATCATAATTTTGAGCCAGTAAATTATCATATATTTTAGATCAAGTAACAGACTGATGCTTAAAACACACCCATAGGCACTTGTGTAATGAGGTTTGGCAAGCAAGAATCCCGAGGACGTCTGACCGTTACTGCAGACAGTTAATCAATCCAAGCACTTGTCTTTTCTTCTGTTTTGGGGGAAAAAATATGGGAGGCCTGCCTAATCAGCAGAGGAAACAGATCTCAGGGGCTGTCGGGCACCAGGAAAATGGATCTAGGTTGTGAAAAACCACGATTACCACGAGCTGCTCTGGAATCAGCCATCTGGAGATGCCTGCTCCAAAAGCCGGTAAAGTTCGCTCAACTGGGGGCCAACTAGGAAACAGGTTTACGCCTCCTCAACAGACAGCCAGCACTCCCAGAGCCGAGCCATGTTTGCTCTACACAGACACTCTTTTCGAAGATGTTACATTTTCTGCTCTTGACGCTGTTTTAAGAAAATCTGAAATCTGCTGTGGAGAATGTAAACTCTGCCCTCAAATTAACCTTCTTGTCTTTTTCTCCTCAGTTTTCCAAGACTTCCAATTTCCTTCCTGTCTGTCTCCGGGAACGACATCCATTGTTTTGTTTTTTTAATCTCTGTCTGAACATTTCCAATTACTGTCGTCTTTACCAGCTGACCATTAACTTGTATCTCACCGGCCCACTCATCCAAAAAAAACCCTAAGATACACATTTAGCTGATGCAAACGCCCAAAGTGATGCCAGTCAAATACACACAGACACAAAAAAGACAGAGAAACTAAAAACTTTAAATAAAATGCAAAAAGAAGAACCTTAGAAAAATATGAATTATTTAGACTATTAATTACAGTCATTGTGTTTGACACTGTATTTATTGTGTACTCCCATTTACTGATCAAACTGGATACAACAAATCTCTCATTTTATGCTCCTTTAATTCTCAAACATGTCTAATATTTTTTTCTTGATATGACAGAATTTGTTTCGTTATTTGTGTGTTTAATTTTAAACCTGACTTAGACAAAAGTGCCACTGTGCACCCTGATTCTTCTTCTTGTGACTTATAATGCAATGATTGAAGCTTAAGACGTGTTTATTGGTGATTATCAAGATGGTTTTACTCTCTAAAATCAGTACTTGGCGTCTTTTTTGTTTTAAAAAGCATAAAATAGTACATTTGCATAATAAGCCTGTTAAATTAAATACTGGCTGATCAAACATTTTAAATTATTCATTTACTGAGTACAGTCCACTCTAGTCTTGGTATTAATGATGATTACTCTGAGCTGTATTTCATTTTTAAATGAATAGCAGTGAGGTCTGCTGTGTGGTGAAGTGAGACCAACCCGAGGCTGTTGTCAGTGAGGAGCATTAGAGCGCCCTCCAGTGGACATTTCTGATCATTATCCTCCAATATCTTCCACCCATATAAGAAAAATTTGTATTAAGGATATGTGTAGTGGTGGAAGAGGAAAGTCTCAGTAGATACAAGAGAATATTAAGAGATGGCAAACTATGGCAGATCAATTAAATAATTGCCAACAATGAATTAAATAAATGTTTGCTTTGAGTCCTTGTGAGGTAATTGTTTATTTTGCTGCTGGGCGACTTTTATAAGGTGCAACTAAAAACTATTTTCATTATTGATTATAATCTCTAGATTATTTTCTAGATTAATTAATTAATGGTCTATAAAATGTGAGAAATTAGTGGAAAAAATGTCCAAGGTGATGATTAAATGTCTTGTTTTCTCAGTCAAGTACCCAGATATATTCAATTTAATATGATATTAAACAGAGAAAAGCAGGAAATCTCCATATTTGAGAGGCTGGAAATGGTATTTTCTGCCATTTTTGCATGAAAAATTACTTTTAGCAATTAATTGGTTAGCAAAAAATATATACAGATTGACTTATCGATTAGTCGACTAATCGTTTCAGCTCTAATTTTGATATATTTTAGAACAAGACAGGATGAGGATGAGGAGAGGATGATGTAGTTTAACATTGCGTTACATAAACCTGTTTCTTCAATAATGTCGTGGCAGTGTTTGCGTCTCTCCTCTCTCTCATCCCAACTCGTCACATACTGACGCTTTGTCAGACTCCTCAGTCACTTTCCGTGATTAATATTGTGAATTATACAAAAACACTTGTTTAGGTTTTGGAAAAAACAACATGGTTGGATTTAAATTTACTACCTTTCTAAAAATGTGACATGACGTTGTGTCTTCTGGATGAAAGCTCGTGTTTGCTGAACCCATCCACTATACCCACACAGATGGGCTTTTTCTGCAGGCCTGTTACATTCATGTTTTCCTACATATGTGTTTTAAGTACGAGTGGAGCAGTGTGGGTGTAGCTGTGTGTTGGAGCAAGACAGAGAGAGGTGGATGAGCTCAGAGCACACAGGTGTTGACGATCAGAGCAGAGAAGAAATTAGCAGTAAAAATGACAATTATTTTCTGGATTTATTAGTTGTTTGTGGTTTGTGGAGTTGTGTGTGGTCTGTAAAATGTGAATGGTGAAAAATGTCATCCTCAAAAGATGAAAATGACGTCCTCGAATGTCTTGTTTTGTCCACAACTGAAATATAGTCAGCTACCTGTCAGAGGAGTAACAAAATCAGACAATATTCATGTTTAAGAAGCTGGAATCAGAGAATTTAGACTTTTTTTTTCAAACCGATTAATCGATAATCAAAAAGTATATTGGTTAGACAAAGTGATTAATAGCTGCAGCTCTAAAGTTGTCAGGTGTTAGTAAATATACAGGGTTGGTTTCAAACACTGCAGCTCCTCAAGACCAACACAACACTTCAGACCCAGAACAAATGGTTAAAAAACAGCACGTTGACATTGTTGAATTTATTGAATTCCTCAAGTGCTTGTGATATCTCTCATGTGGCTTTGACTTAAAAGTGAATATTTAGCCCACTTTGACTGATTTTGGTCCACATGGCCCAGCCCTACAGTGAAGACTCACCCAGAGGAGGGTGCAGGACTGGAGACCACTGGGACTGAGACGGCAGCATCAGCAGCAGAGTTAGCAGCCTTGCCTGTATATCCAGGGATGGTGGTCCGGCTGACACAAACCAGACATTTACACATTATTTTTCAGGATGTGTTACAGGAGGCTGAACATCACCATGTGAGAGGAATATCAAAGGTAAAAGCTGAGCCTGCTTTAGTCAACCTGGGTGCAATAAAAAAAAAATATGTCCAGTGCAAAATGAAATTCATACTGAACTAATAGAGCTCTTGGGATCCACAGTAAACGTGTGTGTGTGTGCGTGTGTGTGTGTCATAAAAGTGCGTCTTACCGCGCTGTAGGCACATACCGGGGCACAACACTCCTCTTCAGGGTCAGCGGGACAAAGTCTTCCTCCATGTTATCAATGTTATGCATGTTCTCAGAGCCGATCGTACCACTATGAGATCACACACACACAGTTCAGCTCTGGGGACGCTGGGAACTGGATTCAAGGACCAACATATGTCTAAGACATTCACCGTGACCTCTCGAACATGAAGTACTCACGTGTACAGAGGGATCTGACCTGACCTCCAACACCCACTGCAGCTGGAAAGAGTGGAGAGAGATGGGGCTTTAAAGCTGTGTAGTGCAGCTGTGCAGTGTAACGGCTCTTGAGACAGGAGAAACTTACAATGATATGGGCTTCTTGGCATCGTTCCTCGATCGAAGCTGCTGCCTGCTCCACTCTGCTCCAACAGACTTGGAAAGGACAGAAACAGCAAATCTTTTAGCGGCACCTTTATCAATCTTATAAGCCAACACACCCTCACTTTAGCACATAAACAAACACATAGACGTGTGATGATGCTCACATTGGTAAATGCTGCAGTGTTTGATCACCAGTGCATTACCACATTGATTGGAGAACATTAAAGAACAAGTCTGTTTGATTATGTTATAGATTTTTCTTGTTTTAACAAATGGAACATAATGTTAGTCTGCCTCTTAATGCTCTCCCACTTCCTCGGCCTGTCTGTGGCTCTCAGCCGTAAAGGACACATTCATTTTTGTCATATGATTTGTCGTGTGTTGTATTTTCATTATGTTGTTACTCTGTACACACGACATCTTGTGCACATCTGTCCATCCTGGAAGGGGGATCCCTCCTCTGTTGCTCGTCCATTCTTTCTTGGTTGGGGAGTTTTTCCTTATCTGATGAGAGGTTCGTTTTGTAACGGACAGAGGGAGTCCCATCCTGAACAGATTGTAAAGCCTCCTGAGGCAAAATTGTGATTTGTGATTTTGGGCTCCACAAAAATAAACCCCCAATAAAGCCCCTATTTCAAAAAAGACAATGTTCCCAATTGAGACACATATTAAAGTGCACTGTATACATGTGCTAGAAAACAAAAACACACACAACACAACACAGAGGGGGCAGAGTTGTGTCCCAGCTGAGTGGGCTTATTGACCCAGTGAGCTTCTGTGTGGCTCTCATGACAATGTTGAAATCCTGAAAAACGGAGGCATCCAAGTGCTTCAAAATGTTTAGTCAATGCATTCAGTGCTGCTGGTGCCAATGAATGTCAGAAAGGAGGACCAAGGGAACAGAATAGATTCAGGGCAACGGGGATAAAACGAGGATCAGGTCACTGTTGGATTTGGTCTTTTCATGGGATTTGATGGCAAGAAGAAACATAGAGAATATCACCAGACTTATACTTTATCTGCCTCTTTCAGTCTCTGCTGCATTTTACGTTGTGTGCCAACAGGTCAAATGCCACGAAATCTAAATCATATTTTACTTTCACACACTGCATTGTACGCAACAGTGAAGCTGAATCCATCCTTGTATTACCAGCTGTAAGCAGTTACAATACAGCACCAGGGAGCAGTTTGGGGGCACCTCTCCAGATACCAGTCCACACTTGGTCTGTGCAGGGACTTTAGCCAGCAACCCTCCAGTTCCCAAGCCAAGTCCCTACGGTCTGAGCTACTGCCACGCCAGCATGCTCCAGTAGGAAACTTGACCACTGCATTTAACCCGTCATAAGTGTTTAGGAGCAGCAGGCTGTTGTAAGGCGTCCGGGGAGCAACCTGAGGTTCAGTGTCTCACTCAGGGACACTTGGACATATAGAGAATAGGAAACAGGGATCGAACCGCGAACCAACTTGTGCTGCATTGTTTTACTGCACAAGGGGCACATTGCTAAACATGGTAGAATGAGAGAAAGCAATGTAGAAAAATCACCTCATTTACACACATTTATCCCTTTCTCTAAAACCAAATATAAACAAACATGGTTTTACTTTTCAGAGATAATTATCAGTTTGTTGCTTATTTTCACACTAATTAGATCCTGGTAAAACAATTAAATATATTTTTTTCTTGATAGCAAATGACTTCCTTGTAAACCACGGCTGCTTAATTACTTCAGCACAGCAGTTCTACTCTGTGAGGTATTTTGTTATATTTGCACGTCTCTCCAGTGTAACCAGCTATTTAATTCAGCTTGCAGTCAGTTGTGGGTGAGTGTGAACGTCTAGGTGAGGTGTTTGTCGCTGTTTGTGCCCACCTGCCACAGCTGAGGTCGACTACTGTAGCGCCTCGATGTGGGACGCTCGCTCACTGGGTCCGCCGCGTCCTCCAGGGTTCTTTCTGGTGCCTTCAAGCGCCGCGGTAACTTTGCATCCCAACCAACTTCCTCGTAACTCCTGCAAACAAACAGGAAAGTCCGGCCATTAAACATCAGAACCGAGGGCCTTGTGTGTAATTGATTATGTTGATTCCCAAAAGTTCTCAGCTTTAATTTGAATTCTTAAACAGCCCCCTTCGTTGCACAAAGTATATTAGACAGCTTATTAACTGGGGAGCCAGTTCTTCCCACAGGCTTGAAGCAAGGCTACAGTCCATCTACATGATTTCAGTGAGCAGCAATTAACACAACAAGAGGACACACTGCTCCCTGATGACATCACTGGAGCACAAAATCAAACCTACTCACTCTCAATAACCCTCAAAGCAGAGTGACACTGTGTGTGTGTGGAGCATACACAGGGAAGCATGTGGGTGGTGAGCTTTGTCTAGCTTTATGAAAGCACACGATTAAAGGTCACTGTGTTCTGACCTCTGTGTTGCAGAAATGTATCTGAAGCGCTGAACTGCCGCTGAGTTGTCGGGCCACATCCTCAGATCTGCAGAAAAGCCGTCCTTAAAAAACACATTCATAGTTTTATTATATTGCCAGTATATTCATTTCCTTGAATTTGATTTGAAAAAACGACAGTAAAAAGAAACAGGAGGTTAGGATGCAAGGTATTTTATTTTCTTTTTCTTCCTTTCTTTATGTCTTACATAAACACTTTAATATTCAACATAAAGATTAAATATATTTAATACTCGTGTATACTTTTTTAACCAGCACCATATTAAAAACCCATGTATGAATTAAACTTCATTCTCTTAAAATCTCATAAAGTAGCCCATTAGTTTTTAGTATAAACAGCACCATGCCTCTTCTACCAGCCTAATCGTCTTGCAAATGATACTTGTAGGTCTGTAATGACTGCAAATCTGACACCAGTCTGCACAAATTCATGTTAATTAAAATCCCTGCAGTAACTGTAAATGGATAAGAAGATCAAGGTAGAAAATTGCAAATATCTAATAGATGTCAGGACATAAAATGAAATGAGACTAAGAGTTTACAGCCACGCTAGCGGGCGGCTGTGTGAGCCTGTACTTCATTAACATGCTCACAGTGATCAGATGCTCACCACCTGTTTAACATGTTAGCATGCTGATGTAGGTGGCTGAAAACCTGACACTTCTGAAGTTTGTTTGAAGAACAAACTGTTATCCATCATGGATGATCCTCACCACCGTCTCCACCACCTACTGGACGGATAGAGGAGCTCTTTCTCCCACAGACTGATTCAGCTCCGCCGTCACAAAGACTGATAGAGGAAATCTTTCCTGCCCAAAGCTATAACTCTCTGCAGCACCTCAGAGAACTCTCAGCTTTAGAGTTTCAGTAATGATCAATAGCTTCAATAACATCACACATGTCGAATTTGCACATCAACACCCTCTTAAAATAATGGCCCCAGTCATTTTTTCAGGATTTTCAAAAAACACAAAAAACTGAACCAAATATTGAATATGTGATATTTATTAATAATTTCACTCAAAACGTTTATGAAAATAGATGACAATTGACATACTAATAACACAGATTCTGGAGCCTTTCTACTCTTTCATGGACTCTCATGGACTTTGCTATTTAGCTGACTAAAACAGTGACTAAAAAGACTAAACAATGCGATATTTATAGCCTGGCCTACGTTATAGTAAACCTCATCACTTACCAGTAGAGGACAGGCCCTAAACCATGGTAATCACTTCAGTGGCTAGGTAGGTTTTCGTTCTTCTTGCAGCAGCCGCCATCTTGAAAAGCTTGTAAAACAGCCTAAGGCACACTCTTGACATCGGCCATTATACTACAGGGCTAGTAAACTGACGATGTAGGCGACTTTACCAGAGGTGGCCGGCATCATGACAAGATGATTTAGGGAACAAAAAATACTTTGTCAAAA
Source organism: Pterois miles (assembly GCA_947000775.1). Classification (NCBI taxonomy): domain Eukaryota; kingdom Metazoa; phylum Chordata; class Actinopteri; order Perciformes; family Scorpaenidae; genus Pterois; species Pterois miles. The sequence goes on from CAMQGK010000341.1 coordinate 5,339,035, forward strand.
AATAACATAGGCCTTTATTTTAGGAAGGTGACAGCATTTATTTCCTCATTTAATTTTATTGCAAAACAAAAAATTATAACTTGCACATTTTGCTAATGTACATTGTATGTTATTCTACAGTATATTAATATTTTATATTTTTATGTTAGTTACAGGAGTCTGGTATATATATATATATATATATATATATATATATATATATATATATATATATATATATACTGTATATCTATCATCAAGTGTTGATATGTACATTTTATCTACTGTTTCTGTGCATTGCCTGGATAACCTGCTGCTGTATCACAATAATTTCCTAATTTGGGATCAATTAAGTCCCATCCATCTGTCTAACATCTGTATATTAGAAGTAAACACAAAGTAATAATAATAATGATATATTTATAGCTTATTTATAGCAGCGCTTTTCAATAGCCTCAGAGGCACTTAACACAGATAAAATAATCATAAAACATGGACATCATAAAAAATGCATTATAAAACACAGCATGTACAGCTGAGGCTGATGGGAAAGTCATTAGTTTTGTACTTAAAAAAAAAAGAAATGGACAAAGTCAACTTTTGGCCTGATGACGGTGCATTAATGTGTACCAGGTTTCATGGTAATCCAGTTGTTGAGACATTTAAAGCAATGGTTCTCAGTAGCGAGATCATTTCCGAGGGTCACCAGATGGTTATAAATATAATATAAAATAAAGTATTTTAGACAGGCAAATGTTTTTTTACACCACTTCGATGGTGCCAGTGATATAATTTGCCTCAGAATGGATTTTATTGCGAGAGTCAAACTGTGCATGCACAAGTTTCTGATGGCGAGTCAGAAAGAGAGAAAAAGGCACAGAAAGCATCGCAAATGCACAGTGCTTGGAGCACATTGGACAGCACCTCAATGCCAGCTGTTAAAATCAAACAAAACTGAGGGGGTCACGACTTGAAACGGTTGAAACTGACCTAAAAGACCATAACAATGAATATCAAATCATTGAATCAAGAGATCACCAAAGTATTTAGGGATATCTGTACCAACTTTCACAGTAATCCAGACAGTATTTGTTGAGATATTTAAGTCTAGACCAAAGTCTTGGACAGACCTACATTACCATCACCAGAGCCACACAGCCAGCATGCCAAAAAAAACCATGAAATGGCAGAATGTTGTCTAAATGACAACAAAAGTAAAGACAAAGTTCCAGATATGCTCTCTCAAGTGAATCTGAATGAGTCAATCAGATAATCTGATGTGTTTACGCGTCGAAAAGCAGCAGTGTGTTCACCGCTCTCCTCCCACGTCTCAAACTGCTTAAATACAGGCATCAATCAAGCCTCCATTCACTAGACAACACTTTAAACTCAGCTGAGCATCGCAAAGCTTCTCCTAAACCTTAATAATGTATGTCAACATAATTATGATTACTTCAATAAGCAGACTCAGAAACAAAATAATAAAGCATGATTATGATCTCAAAGTGAACACCTGCCTACATAACAGCGGGCTAATGTGAAGCTTTGTCATGTCTGGTGAGACCCAGAGGGTGTGTTTATGGATTAGTCTTTCATATTTAATATGCTTGTGCTATGATGGGTAAATGATTAATTGACCAGTGATCTGATTAAATGTAATAATAACTATTTTGTTCTGGAAACCAAGCCAGCATTAGTTTAAGCAGTGTGTGCGGCGTTTGCATCGCAGTCAGAGAGTAAAACAAATAAAATAAAATCTGTTGGGTTTCCATGTAGTAAATGCGAGCTGTTTTGCAAAGCACAGAGCCAGTTGAGTCAACCTCACCCACCTGAGGTCCAGAGTGTTTCTCAGTGAATCTTCTGTGTGGTGTTGCTTCAGTTGACGTCCTCAGAGAGCGTGGATGAACTTCAACAGGATCGGTTGAACCTTAGGATGACACAGCAAAGATTAAGTATCTGGAACATATGCAAAGTATAAACTATGACTCATGGTAATTACAATAGTAACTGCTCTCAAGGTCAGATTGCCGCTATGAGGAGGCTCTGGGGTGAAAATCAACCACAGGCCCTTATTGACCCCCACTCTCCGTGATTTGTTTGTGAATACTGTTGCCTTTAAGTACCCACCAGGTACAAGCAGAGCACACAGCAGACTGCAAATGGCAGGTTTTACCTAGAAACACAACAACCACTCCTGTTTATCATTACGGGGTCATCCCTATGTTCCCAAGGTCCTCATTGTAGGAGTTGTAAGAGATTATAAGCTGTCTTCACAGTTCAAACTGCAAAAGAACGAAGGGAGGTGGACGTTTCAGTGAAGTTAGACTGGTAATAATCCATTTGTTCACTGTGGAGATATCAATGTTTAAAGTCAAGAAAACTGTCTGTGAGGATGCAGGTTTCAATGAGTATACCACCAGTAGGCTATAAGCTGTCTGTTAGGGATGCAAGATACCGATACCGGATCAGATATCGGGCTGATAACTTGAAAGCAACACATGTATGACTTCCCATCCCGTCAACATGAGTTCACAAGTTCAATTTGAAGGTATCATTACTCTTTACCCTTCAGAATGGCAGACTTGCCGTCGGTGACGTCACATTCACATTCCCAATACAAGTTTTGTACACTATATGCGTTGCTTTCAAGTGGTTAAATCGTGAAGAACACCGCTGCTGAGCAACGGCAACATTAACGTTACTGTCCGGGTCTAGAAGCCACAGAGGCTAACAGTTTAGCAAGCTGGCAAGTGGGTAACATAACGAAGGAAATACAAAGTCATAATGACAAAGGAGAAAAATGAGGTCAATGGCATTATCAATATTTTCCTCAAACATTTACCAAGACAAACGATGTATGTACGACTAAAATTACAATATACGATGCAATATCAACTTATTATGCACCGATAAATGAACTTCCATGGGCTCCACCATTTCTCACAATGTCAACAAACATGTCACAAGTCTGAACTTGGAGCTTTCAGAAACTTTCCACTTATGAGATGGTGACATGGGGGCGTTCATATGGACCCAACTGGTAAACACGACCACATCTGAAGGCACCAATAAACACAGGGAACATAGATAAGCTCCCCTTGACAGCTGAAATAGTAAATATAATATATAATAATGTGACATCCGCCTCCATTAAACACAAGGCCAAACGTTCTTGACTATTTAATAAAATAGTAAATAATAAAGATTCACACATACTGTATGTAGAAATCAGTTATTGAGACAACATGTAAAGGCTGTTTCTCACCAGTGCCGAGCATATCCGCATTCAAACTACCCACATTAACAACCATGCACCGTGTCTAGTGCAAATAATCCTCAATGAGGCCCAATCCAGTGAGTTTCCTCTGTACATTTCACACAATAAAAACAGACAGAACGTCTAAGGGGATGTACGTTATTTCCGCAACATATAAACTAGTGGAACCCAGTGTGATGCTAACTTTAGCTGCTGTGGCTAGCCCCGTTCAGTCGCCATCATGTAATGTTAGCAAGTGCATATCACATACATTACCATCTTCATTGAGTCCCCGCTGCTGCGTGATCTCAAGCCATATATCGTCCTTTACTTGGCTGTTGTGGTAGTAGTGTTTGTCTTACATTATTGGGTGTTGAGAGGGAGGCCGCCATTTTATTCCGAAAATATTTATTTATAAATTTGGACCGAAAAAATACATTTGTCCAACCGTCCGTGACCCTGAAAACAGACGCTCATTGTTCCCCGAAGACGCAGAATCGCGATCAAAAAAAGCACATGGCTAATTATTACGCACAATGACAGCGATCAGCTGGTTGGGACAAACAATGTCATTGGTCACATTTTGGCAAGCGGAAATGGTGAAATCGAGGTCCGTCCTGATATTTTTCCCCTGCACGAATGTTCCGCAGGGCTTCCAGCATTCACAACAACCCATTAAAATGAGCTTTTATAAATCTTCGTGCGGGTTTTTCAGATAATTGCGTGTTTTGAGTTGGCGTGGAACAATTTTAAGGCTCCGACTTAAAAGCTGCTGAGACACATGCATAGCAGTTGTTGCTAATGCTAGCTATCATTTAGCTCAATTTGAGACTCAATTTACAGACAAAATACAACAACTAGCTATATTCTTCTTATACTACCTGATATTTGATTAAAACGAATTCCGTAATAATTCCTAGCAAATAGTGTCCTAGTGTCCAGGGTAACAATATATATATATATATATATATATATATATATATGTGTGTGTGTGTGTGTGTGTGTGTGTGTGTGTGTGTGTGTGTGTGTGTGTGTGTGTGTGTGTGTGTATATATATATATATACAGGCAAGAGAAGCAGTCATCCCTAGAAATGCACCCAAACAGAAGGCAGAGCAATACAAGTGATAAAACTAGATTATCACACAAAATGAACAATATATAGATGTGCAGGAGACATCATAAGGTTGGTGCTGATGCGATGTGCAAGCTTACTCTAGTTCACCGTGACACTGTTGTATGTGGTTACCGAAGAAACAGATGACCACGCCAACAGACTTAATCCTAAGAGAGTAGTGAAATACTGCATTTCAGCCTGGTGATAAATCACTGGTGTTAACTGTTTTAGTTTTTTTATTATTATTATTTTGAATAATGATTTGTACACATGCTTTGTGTTTTTATCTTGTCTTTGTGTTTCACTGCTGCACAACAAATTACCTTTTAGTGGCAAAGTGACCGATTGAGGCAATATTGATTAATCTCCAAGTTACTTGATGAATCGATTAATTGATTGGTCCATAAAATAGTGAAAAACGCCTCCCGAGAGCCCAAAGTAATCTATTCAAACTGATTGCTTTGTCCAAACAACAGGCTTATCCAATTTACTGGACTGAAGAAAGGAAGAAATCTTCATATACGAGAAGCTGAAGCTGGAAAATGGTTGGTATTTTTGTTTGAAAAATAATTAAAGTGATATATATGCTAGTTCATTTTCTGTGAATCAATTAATCAATTCTTTGACTAATCATATCAGCTATAGTCTATCTTAAGTTTATAGTTTCAGTGTATTTTGTGCCCCTAAGTGTTTAGGGCCCTGGGACATTTGTCCGGCAGGTAAGCCATCTTTCGCTACCCTACAACAGATCCATTGTCAGACTCAGACCTGCACAGCATCACAGATACATTGTGGTAGACAATAAATACAAGTATCAATATCAATGGTGTTATTTGGAGCAAATGTAAATATGATCTCCTGTTATTTTACCACAGAGTCTTGCTCTCAAGAAGGCATCAGAGATCCTCCTGGAGTTCCAGGCCTTGTTTTCACTTAGATCTACATTAACACCAGAGGAGTTTGGAGCTGCTAGCGGCTTCTCTCTCAAACCTGGAGGCACCCACAGAGCAGAAGCCACATGCTGGAAATCTATGAATCTCTGTCGACCTTTGACCCCCAGGTCCACCTCCGCTCCAGCGCTCAGCTGACCGCAGCACGGATCCAGCAGGGTCACTTCGTCTCGTAAAGGAGCCAAGTTGACATGTCCAGCAGAGCGGTGACATTGTCCAGGTTCCTCTCCACCACCGGCCCCATACAGACTGGAATTCAGCCGTCTGATGGCATGCAGCTCTGCAGAGAACGGCTTGAAGGGATCCAAAACTGCTGTCATTACTGCCAAGGGAGAAACTCACAGAGTGCTTGTGTCTATATGTGTGTGCGTCACTGATCTGCTGTCAGGCATAATGATGCAGGCAGCACTGGTTGCCCAGACACCGTCTTTGTTTGGCACTTGGATCAAATTACTGATATGCAGAGAGGCAACTGGACCTGCTGGCTGTGGAGGTGTGTAGCTACCTTATCGCAACATTTCTGAGTGAACACTCATCCTGTATTTGTTTTAATAATGGAGAGCAAAAAATCTAATAAACATCCCCCAGTGTCTATTTTGGATGCCACACACCAATAATTCCCCTCAAGGGAGCATTCATGACAGATTATATTTACTTCTCCGAGCTGCTATATTTTGGCAACCTACTACTATTAATTTATCACACTGACCAAATAAAAAGGTTTTGCCAGTCTGCGGCTATTGTCCCCGGAAAATTACTGCACTCAAATGAGTTTTGGTTGCGAATAATAATGCGAGGACTCTGTCCTGCCTCAGGGTTTACTGAACTGACCGTCCCGGGAGAATGCTACATTACTTCTAGTGATGGGTTAGGAATTGTTTATTTTCTTAAGAAAAAAAAATATGATTGCAGTTGTCAGCTGTTCCTCCAAAAGACCACTAGATGGCGCAACAGAGCCTGTATTGTCAGATGGCAACACCAGAAAACAAGCCTGTGTATGCTGTCCTTTCCCTCATGAATTAAATGGCAGTCCACAAATATCACAGCAAAAAATATAAGTCCCTGCTGCAATATTATGATGATACATTATGCGATTAAAAAACACCATTAAAGCACAACAAGGTGACCATAAAACCAATGCTGAATACCTCAACACACTTAAAGTCCCTGAATAAATATTAAAAGGATTTTTCCTCAGTGCATGCACGCTAAACAACAACCAGAGGTTGACTTCACTTGTAAGCTGTGTTTTTATAAAGCAGACAGTAAACTAAATGAAAATTATGTAAATCACAGGATGCAAAAGGTGTTTTTACAAACGGTGTAATCTGGTGAATGCACTGGCTTGAAAGAGCTGTCTTATATTTACTGGAGCAAAAAAAAAAGCCTCAGTGCCTATTAATTAGTTTGCCTGGGTTGTCTGAAATGTTATGTGCAAATGTAAATATTCCATATACTGTATAGGCAAACACGCTTTATATAAATAGAGCAAGCACCCTGGCTGGGTGGCATTTTTCTTGGGAGGGGATCCATGTTAATGTGTCAGTAGCGATGATGGTGATGCTTGCTGATAGATGATTTTTACTCAGGCTGTCATTAGCAAATGTAAACACCCGAGAGCGGTTTAAAAGGATGTGTTAAAAATAGCCTAATTAGAGTTATTCTGATAACTGAGTAGTGAATATGCCTGAATCCCACACAATGTTCCTCCACAAAAGGAGAGCACAAATGACACTTGTGAGATCTGATGTGGGCTCCTTTGAAAACATACCATTTGCATCAGTCTTATGCCTCATGAGAGCTGTGCTACAATCAGTACTTTCATACATTTCTAATGAATGAGGCTATAGAGGTCCAGAGGTCCACATGATTTATTGCATTTGGAGTCCATTAATTATTGCCATATCGGAAATTCGTCCGTGCACCATATTAAAGTCCCACAATGCTTTGTATCCCAATTATTTCAGGGTTTTTTTTAAATGTTGTTGCTGAAATTTAAATATCAGGCTGAGTGTTTTTTCGCAGGGAATCAGATATTGCCGGGGTGAGGAGCCATTAGGAGCAGCCCTTGTTACTGAATCCTGTGTTGTAAGTCAGCTTGTCTGCCATTCTCCAGACCCCTCCGCACTCTCAGAAATTATTTAAATCTCACATTTTGCCCATGGTGCTAGGCCCAGTGCTACAGTGCAGCAGCTATTAATTTGCACAAGCTGCATTCATCTGAAGGAAACTGTTGCTTTGGATTAAAAAGCATTGTTGTTGCTGCTGCTGCTGCTGCTGCTGCTGCAGAGAGTCATCAAAGCAAAGTCACAATTGTGGTGTTGTGGCTAAAGACAATATGGGCTGATGCTGCTCTAGGCAGGGTTTTATTTTTGTTAATCAGACAACAGGGCTGAGGGTGACCTGGGATGACACCTCGGGATCAGACAGGCCGGCCGGGAGGAGATATGGCTAGGGAGGGGAGTGGATCATCCAAGAGTGCAGAGGACGCTCCAAAATGTAGACAGACAGCATCTTTCATCACAAGATAGGGAATCAGCGCCTCAAGAAATTAAAAAGATGACCGACAACTATTAATGTTTGCAGTGGTTCATGTAATTTCTATCTAAAGCTTTGATGCATTAAGCACGTGCAGATACCTATGGGGCTCATGACAGCGCACATCTCTTTATATGTACTGTATGATCAGTTGATAACAGACCCTAATCTATGTTTGATGCATCCACTTCTGGGATTCTTGTAAACTGATGAAAATGCATGATCACATTTATAGCATGAAGGCCTAAAGTCATAACTCATGGGTAATATTCATCAAGGCAGTGAATTGATGAGCATGCGTTAGATTAGATGGCAAATTGGCTGAAGTGAACTCCGTCTCATGCTGTGTGCGGCACCCTCAACCATTTGGATAAATCCAAACAGAGCACAGAGATGAAGCCCCTACGAGCGACTGGAGTAGCCATGTCCTCAGAAAGTGGCCGAAGGCTTTATTGTATTGCTGCTTCTCTGCCCTCGGTTGCTGCAGCTCTCTCGCTTGTCACACTCACTTAGCTCAATGTAGTAATGAATATGCCGCTGTACATTTTTCATGAGGGTGGTGGGAGTGAAAAATCTGCTCTTTATAATGCTTTTAATATGGAAGTTTTCACACACACTCTTCCCCCGCAAAGCACCCTCTGGGCTATCATGATGCTGCATGAGCATGATGTTTAATGTTAACTTTCCCCAGGGGAGAGTCAGCATAATGCAATGTCACTTTCAGTGATGAATAGCCCATGTTGACTACAGCAGATATACAAGCAGCTGTAAATCAGGAGTAAGTTGGGATAACGGTGCCTGTCCTCCTCGCAAAGAAGACTAGGGGCTGCACAGGAAATAACTGGTGGGGAAAAAAACTCTCACTGTACTGTGAGTCATTCATTCAGGTCTCACATCATTATAGTAATTAATTAGATTACAAGGAAGCACACCCATGAGCTTCCATAAATGGAGGACTATTACATTTGAAAGGAAGAAATAATTATCAAAAATGAATGCAAATGAACACAAATGATGTTCAAAAATAATCAACAAGTAATTAGGAAAATGACAAAGGATTGGCACATTTGTAAAGATTCAGATGAACTATGTTCAATCATTTAACATGCATGAAAACACATGATGACTCTACTGCCAAGCTGGTGTTTTAGATAGTGAATCAACCATAGGTACTGCAGTTTGGTGTGGAAATATTGTGGAGTAGCTCAGCTAATTAAGAAAAATAGGAAATAGTTGAAATAGTTAGCTAATAGTAATAGATATACAGCATGAGTAATTAGCTAATAGATGAACAGTATAAGTAATTAGCTAAATATAATTGATAAACGGGTTAAAAGTTGGCTAAATGTAATGGATTAACAGTTAAAATAATTAGCTAGAAGTAGTGGATATATACAGTAGAAATAATAAGCCAAATTTAACGTATGGGCAGTTGAAATAGCGAAATGTCTAATAAATACTTGAAATAGTTTGCTAAAATGTAATGGATAAACAGTACAAGTACCTAGATAAATATAATTGATTAACAGTTAAAATAGTTGGCTAACTGTAATGGATACACACTTAAAATAATTAGCTAAAAGTAGTGGATATAAACAGTATAAATAATAAGCTAAATCCAACTCAAAAACAGTTGAAATAGATAGCTAAATATAATTGATAAACAGTTAAAATATTTAGCTAAATGTAATGGATACACACTCAAAATAATTACCTAAAAGTAATTGTATGTCCATTAGGACATACAATTAAATAATTAAAAGTAGTAGAAAAACAGAAGAAACAGTGAGCTAAATCGTATATGTATGAACAGTTGAAAAAGTGAGCTAAATGTAATGATAACTACTTGAAATGAATGGATAAATAGCTAAAATAATTAGCTAAAAGTAATAGACAAACAGTAGAAATCGTTAGCTAAAATAAGCCCCTCCCCCCTTGGTTACTGTTGCTATGCCTGTCAAGGGTTTGCACCCGGCATGCCAATATGGCGTCTTCAGCCTGTTTTCAACGATATCGGTGAAGGAAAATAAAGGTAAAGGAAATAATTGCTAATTTCCGGAGCGATAGTTCTTAAATATAAGAGAGAACTAGCCAGAAAGAGCTACAATGTGTATTTGATAGCTATACTGACAGTATAATTTGTTGGCGGAGTATTGTGAATGAAGAGGACATTAAAATTGAGGGAAAAGCTCACCTGCATCAGACGTCTTGAAAACTCACGTGGAGGACACGCGTATAACCACAATGTTCCTGCACAGAAGGGTACGTGAATATAGTGATTTATTTTAAGCTCCGTTAATGATTAGTTGTGACGCCCTATAGCTTTCATTATCTGCTTTTAGCTGCCATGATGTTTCACCGTGTAAAGCCAGCCTAATTACGTGGACCACCAGTACCTGGCGACCGAGACTGACAGTGACATTAAGGAGCAACACTGTTCCTGTAAAGCCAGGTAGGTCTTTATTCACTGTTACAATCATTAAAACGCAAAAGCTGCATGTGTTTACATCCAGTATACCATCACTATGCTAGCTAGCGTAGCAGCATAGAAGTGCTAATGCCAAGTGATAAGGTAGTCTGCCAAGGCCATGATTGGCCAGTCTTTGTTCGAGGGGCGGGTCTTAGCGAAGGTTCTAATGGTGCCTTCAGTGAAACTCGTGAACTCCTGATGACAGCATGGGACGTCGTGAACGACAACGTTGCATTCAAGTGGTTAAGTAATGAAGGACACAGATGCTAAACAATGACAATATTAACATTACTGTCTAACAAACAATTTAGAAAGCTAGCAGGTGGGCAACATCATGAAGGAAAGGTAAAGACGTAATTACAGAGGAGAGAGATTAGGAATATCAACATTTTCCTCAGACATATTATATTATATAAAAACAATATATGGCTAAAATTGCAATATACTGAACATTAACTTATTATGCACTGATGAACTTCCATGAGCTCTACCGTTTCTCACGACATCAACCGATACATTACAAGTAATAAACTTTAAAATTTTACATTTTCGAGGTCATGAATACGACATGAGGGGGACGTTCATATGGGCCCAACTGGTAAACACAACCCCATTTGTAGGCAGCAAAATTCTTCACCAAACCAACCTAAAAATATGGTGCTTTCAAATGAAACTCATAAGCTTGTGTTTACAACATGGGATGTCATGTTCATGTCATGCTTGCTGTTCAAGTGTGAGAACACCGCTGCTAAGCAATGGAAATATTAACGTTACTGTCTGAGTCTAGAAGCCACAGATTACACAGTTTAGCAAGCTAGCTGCAGGCAATGGAATTATGAAGAAAAAGATGAGGACATTGGGAATGTCACATTTTCCTCAGACATTGTACATATACCAAGAAAAACAACAGCTAAAATTGCAATATATTAATTTATTATGCACCAAAAAATGAACTTCTGTGGGCTCCACCATTTCTCACAACGTCAATAAACGCGTCACAAGTCTTGGGCTCTGAGCTTTCAGAAACTTTCCACTTACGAAGGTGTGAATACGACATGAGGGGGGCGTTCATGGACTCCTCTCGTAAACACGGTAAACACGTCCCCATTTGAAGGCACCAATAGACCGTTAAATTGTATGAAAAAAATACTGTAATATCCACATTTATGTGTTATTTAAAGTGGCAATCTGGAAGATTTTCATTGTAGTGACTGAGCTTATGTCCCACTGATGAAAGTATTGCAATATTAATTTTATTGCAGTATTATGAACTGGGGATTCTTCAGAAATTGCATACTATGCACTACACACTGAACAGATGTACTATCATTCAACATTCTTTGGGTGAATAAATAGTAGGATCTTTTTGCATGCTCTGAGCACTACCGTAATTTATGTCGTCACTTCCTGAGAGCCTCCTTGCTGGTTGGAGACATGTAACCATGGTAACCCATGACATCCTCATATGACCAAAATGACGGTTTATGAGAATCAAAGTCTGAAGTAATTTATATATATATATATATTACCTAGAAAAATGAAATCTTATACTTACAGTTAAATTGAATTGAAGTGTTACCGACGTATGAGTATGTATTGCATTATGGGATATTTATGCCGACGTAATGTCCAGCGTTGCATACTATAATATTTCACAGGAAATAGTACGTTATTCACATTTTTCTATTATACTTCTGTGTTCAAGTATCAATATAAAGAGCACAAATCCATTGTTTTCATTCAGCTAGAACTTATAAATCAATCAGGAATGATATCTTACAGATTGCCACTTTAACATCCACTTTAAAATCATGAAGGGTGTTGCTGATGAAGAGGTCCTTGAGCTCATCTGATAGGGGCGTGGGGGTGCATCAGACTGTTTTAGATCATGTCTACATTTAGGGATATTTCTGGCTGTGTCTCGCCGTGTCTAAAGGTGGCATACAGGACACCATTCCACACTTGTGCTTTTGATGTGTGAGCAAAAACACACCTCTGATTTTCAATTACAAATATGACGTTGCATTAGGCAAAGAAACACTGAGGGTAATGGACTTTCTCTGTTGCTCAGAGTGATGGACTTGTCCCTGGAGACCTTGGTTTACATTATTAAACCTCCACCATGTTGCCCACCTAGGCTGTTTCCATTCCCTCTGACCAAAGTGAAATTACCTGCTTTTGATGCTTAAACACAGTAAAGAAACCACAGGGTGGTCCACCACAGTCTGAACCTTCATTTCCTCTCTGCACATTTATGTTGTTTGGGAGGGCAAAGAAGCAAAAAACAAATTCTGGTAGCTTGTCTGCACTGAGGTCTGACGTTCCTATATATCCCAAGGGAGTCTACAGCAGCATGTGAGCCAGTGGCGAATACATTCACCGGGCCCCCTCACAGTATGTATCAAGACCTGGATGATGAATTACCATACACGGGCCATAGAAAGTGAAAAAAAAAAAAGAATAAGGAGGGAAGGATGTTAGTGTGTTGCACATACAAACACTTGGTATTCCATGAGGCTGACACAAAAGCTGCTCCCTTTATGATGGTAACAATCCACAGTACTATCTCCTGTCTGACAGCAACTTATGCAGATGTGCATGGCTCCGCGGCGCTCTGCTGAATTGAGCCCCCCTCACCCTTGAAAAGTGTTCAGCAAGCAGGTCACATTGGCTGTCTGTTGTGGATGAAATGCTGAAAACGCTGTCCTCCAAGATGCTCGAAGCCGTATGACTCACCTATCTGGCCTATAACAGCCTGTGATGGATAGGGCCAGATTGGACCTGTAGTCACCTATCTAACCCATGTCATTTAGAGTGAATAGGGGATTTGCTTTCTCCCAAGCTTAGATTACTTCTTAATACTAATACAAAGCCAAGTTAGGTGTTTGCCTCCCATATCATGTCCGGCTAAGACCCAGTAATCGCAGCATATCTGTCATCCTGCAGGACATGCTCCCCAGATGTATGAATGGGGAGACAATTCAACACTGCGACAGTGTCACCGTCATCCACAAGGCAGAGAGGTGAAATTGAAAATGTGAATGTCTGGCTAATGGCAGAGGAGGAGTGCTGGAGATATAATACCAAATCTATAAAGGACAATTTCAGGCCCGAGACTCCGGAGACTCAGGCGCTCAATCATGAAGTGATTCACTGAGATTGATCAAGGAGCGTCGTAATCACATGGGAATGTAACTTGTGGCTCCTAGGATGACTTGCGGAGCTGTCAGGAGATTCAAAGCTGGATTTAATGGATTTGAGGTGATGTGCTTAGAAACCATTTCAGAAGGTGCAAAGAGAATCCTTAAAGCATTTTACCAGCATTTAGCAGCTGTCCAGTGAAATTAATGTTGAGAATAGTGCAGTTGGGAGGAATAAAGTCAGAAAAACAGAGGGGTTGAATTCACTCTGTAGTCTCTCAGCAGAAATTCAAAGGGCCCAGCTCTCTGAGAGAAGTATCGCAAATCTACTAATGAACCGCGCTGTTGATAACAGTCCCGTATTAAGCAGAAGGCCTAAATGCACTTAGAGATAACAAGCCTTCTTTTATTTAAAGTGATTGCGGTTAAAAGCTCAGTGCTCCCCTCAGAAATTGAAATAAACGCTGCAAATGTGACATTAAATATTCATAACCTTCAGCTGTCATCTATAGCTCTTCCTGTTTGAAGATACAAAAAACAAAAATCCTACATAATTATTCACATGTAATAAGTGAGAAGCCCTGATCATTACAGCATTATGGGAAAGTGAACTCTTCGTGCATTCAATGAGATTTTAAGAGCGGCATGAGCTGCTGCTTCGTGGAGATATTATTAATCAAAGTTCCCTAACATCGCCTGCTGTAGATGCAGGCTGGTAAACTGCACTCTGACCCGTTGCTTATTTCCCTTTCTTATAGGCTCAGGGAACAATTTCACCTCTGTCAAATCATTGTCTCACAAAGCTTTTTAATGCACTTCATAAGCTTGCAGGCAGATAGGGCCGTTGACACAGGCTTACTCTTGTATGTGTATGTGTGTGTGTGTGTGTGTGTGTGTGTGTGTGTGTGTGTGTGTGTGTGTGTGTGTTTTGTGTGTCATGAAAGTAAACCTGTGCTTTCAAAAGTTTAGACTGAAGTTGGTTGAAGCATTTTGAACTAAAACTTCAATAAAATGGCATCTTTACTCTGAACTTTAAAGATAACCAAGCTGCAAAAACATTAACGTAAAATCTTGATATCACTTGCTGATCTACAAATTGTACTGTGATATGACGTAATGATTTAAAACAACAATACGTTACTATCTTTTCAAAATGGCGTTACAAATTTCACTCTTTCACTTATTTTTGATAAAGTGGAAATGCTCATCTCTTATATATAATATTGATCCCTCAAACTTGTCTGGTTAAATAATTACATGGGATCCAATAACTGAATGTCTGAGAAACATGTCAAAAAAGGGAGGAATGTATTAGAAATCCAACAGGCTATTGATAAAGCCAAGTCAGCCAAGGACTCGTCAGTCTCAGTTATTATCCAGATTTATATTCCTTTTCTGAATGCTTTCTCAGTAAGCTGTAAAACAATCTTACACCCTGAAGCTTCATAGAAAAACATGTTGAGTCTCAGGATTAATACTTTAAGTAAGTATAAGTTTTTTTCAGTTCAACTTAGGGCTGCAACTAATGATTATTTTCATTGTTGATTAATCTTTCAGTTATATTCTGGATTAATTGATTAGTTGTTTGGTCTAAACAATGTCAGAAAATGGTGAAAAATGCCAAAGATGACATCATCAAATGTCTTTTTTTGTCCACAACTCAAAGATATTCAGTTTACTGTCACAGAGGAGGGAAGAAACCAGAAAATATTCACATTTAATAACCTGGAATCAGAGAGTTTAGATTTTTGTTCCTTTATCAGAATTGTTGGTGATTAATTTAATAGTTGACAACTAATCGATTTATGATTAACTGATTCATTGTTGCAGCTGTAGTTCAACCATTAAGTACCTCATTTTTTAGAAACCTATTTCTTAAGTAAGACAGAAAGCTGCAAATGAAATTATTTTTGTTGCTTTTGAACCTTTCAGAGCAAAATATGACTAATCAGCAGTGAAATATTTAATCTACATCAATGCCTGACACTGAAACCAAAATGAAATGCTCGTAATGTTTAATGTGGAATCCAGCCAGCTGTACACCTACAACCGTTCATCCCGGTAGGGCTTGCTGGGGGGGCTGGAGCCGAGTCCAGCTGGCACTGGGCGAACACCCTGGATTGGGGTTCACTTTGTACAGGTCGAAGTCCATCACAGGGCACACAGAGACGGACAACCATTCACGCTCATATTCACACCTACGGGACACTTAGAGTCATCAGTTAACCTGCATGTCTTTGGACTGTGGGAGGAAGCTGGAGAACCTGGAGAAAACTTGCGTTAACAGAAGAGCCGTAAGCTGGATTTGAACCTGCAACCCTCTTGCTGTGATTTGACAGCACTAACCACTGGACCACTGTGCAGCCTGAATGTCGAATAAACGTCAGATTTTCAGTCACGACTGACACTGAATTAGAACTGATTCATCCAGTATATCAGGCCTTGGATTGAATTTTAATTGATTTGATTATATATTGAAACAACAGCACTCTAAGAAATCAGATTTATACAACATTTGTACAACATGAAACTGTTCTCTACATATAAGTATGGGTAAAAACTTAATAACATATAATAACATGAACATTTCAGAATGGTAAATGACATCAAATGGTTTAGTAGCAAAATGATCAAGTGTGCCATAGAATATTCTGAAAGTACTTACAGATCATAATATAAAGTGAAATATAATATTGCATCATGCTTTTCCAAATTAAAATACTCATAGCACATACAATATGAATGCACACCACTTAAAATTAAAACATTTTTAATCCGAAATTGATCCGTCTCTTCTCTGAATCACTGAAGGTCAGCTGATATATCTTTTTGTTTCTGCAGTTAAGTCCTGAGGGTAAAAATTAAAGAGACAAATAAGATCAGACAATGTGGATGCATGTGTAAAAGTTTAAAAAATGGGTAAGTAGTAAACCCAGCAAATTCAAGGGGAAAACAGCATTGATAGATATCAATAAACAGTCGTATCCTAATTATATATACGTCAATAAGACTCGATTTTATACTCATTTTATACTCAATTCAAGTCTTTTCTCCACATTTTAAAAACCATAAAGACAAGGACAGGTCAGTCAGTATTTAAATGTTGATATTTAAATATGTAACACACTTAGACTGCGGTTATTGTATTGGACCAAATCTTAATAACAAAAATAACAACTTAAGTCATAGAGTAATACAATCCCTTTCGTTAATACGAATAACCAGTCACTCTGAGAGACTGCTCCCCCCTCATATCTCCTCAGTGCAGGCAGTAGGTGAAACAAGGTGGCTGTATATGCACCCCGGTCATCTCCATGACATACCATTACTCGCAGGTTGTGGATTGACCGCAAGGTGTGGAACTGGCCTGAGGTGGATTCTGACATCCCTATAAAAACACACACACTTGCTCCAAACAAGGATATTCAAAGAGCTTTTGTGCAATATTGTGAAGCATTTGTTTTGACTTGAAATTTGTTTCACTTACCGTTATTAAGCTTCCAGCGGTCTCACAGGAGGCGTCTAAACACAGCTTGAATTGTTAACATGAATACTGAAAAGCAAATTTCCCTTTAGCTGAAAAGATGACTTTATGGTGTTTTTGAAGAATTCTGCTTGAAGTCAAAATAAGCTGATAAATCTCTTGTATTTTACTGATCGTCAGTCAACCATTTGTATTGCATAGGTTAGCATATAAGTAAAAATGTATAAAAAATGACATGATTTTACAAGTTTGAGCACAACCAGAAATGGTGGCATATTGTAGCAGTAAGTCTGATTTTTTTTTTTTTAGTTTGCTGCTAGTGTAGCTACCTCTCACTCACTAATTGTCAACCTCTTATCCGGGGTCGGGCCGCAGGGACAACAGCTTCAGCAGGGGACCCCAAACTTGCCTTTTCCGGGCCACATTAACCAGCTCTGACTGGGGGATCTCGAGGCGTTCCCAGGCCAGTCCTGTGTCTTCCCTGGGGCCTCCTCCAGCTGGTTGTGCCTGGAACACCTCCCTAAGGAGATGCCCACGGGGCATCCTTACCAGATGCCCGAGCCACCTCAACTGGCTCCTTTCAACGCAAAGGGACAGCAGCTCTACTCCGAGTCCCTCACCCTGTCTCTAAGGGAGATCCCAGCCACCCTCCTGAGAAAACACATTTCAAGCCCAAAAAATAATCTTTAAAAAAAAAAACAACAACTTTACATTAGGCTGCTTGGTTGTGTGTAAGCTTTCATCCAGAAGACGTGTCCTGCGCATGAAGTTTCACTTTCCCTTTACAATCAGCTGTTCGTTCCTGTCTCATGTTCACAATGTTAAGTCACATTTGCACTGGTCAAGCATAGTAACTTTAAGCCCAACTATGATGCGTTATCCTAAACTTAACTCCGTAGTTTTGTTATCTAATCCTAAGCAAGTGTTTTTGTTAATTTCACAGCATTAAGCACGTGTTTATTACTAGTGAAAAGTGATGCTCTGACAAAGCGTCGGTATAGTACCAATGAGAGTGAAAATTAGACCTTATGTTAACATCAGACATGTAAGCTAACTAAATATTAGCAGCAAATACAACCATTTAATTTAATAACCATTCACAGACTAGTCTTGCATAGCCTATTAACTGTGACTGCTGTAAACATTTTCATTTAAAGTGAAATCTTCAACCTCAACCATATAGCATGATCCAATTCTACTTCTGCTAAATGATCTGACAGATCACTCAGGACAAACATGTAATCCTCATCCTTTCATGCGTCAGACAAGCTGAAAGTGAGCAGATCATGACGAACAAAGGATTAGCTCGCACACTGCAGGTCTCCAATCGCCACTTATTTATTGCACCTATACCTAGTTAGGTAGGTTTATTGTACCTAGGTGCAATAAATAAGTGTACATTGAAGCTGTGCTGAGTGCAAACTATTTATTTGTTCATTTCATTACTGTCATCAGTACCCTGAAAAATGAAGGACAGTGCTTCACTAACATAATCAAACTCCTCCATCCTTTTGTCTGGGACAATTTGTTATATCAGCGACTCAAAATAAGGTCAAACAGGCAAACATATTAGCATGAAATACAAGACAGGTCTGTAAAGCTTCTAGAGAAAACATTTCAGCACTGCTTTATCTAAAAATGTGACACTTTAACATCAGAGATTTGTGAAACAAGACTAAAACCCCATTTCTCCTGGATTAATTTCTCCAGGGTGATTTTTACATGACCTGCGCTGGTCAGTGATTTTAATCCCTTCCAGAGTGCATGAATGGGTCATTTTTCACCTCACAATAATTACAGCAACAATTATCTACTGTTTTATGGCGAACTCGCTTGTCCTCCTGTAATTCAATTCCCATCTGGGGCGACCTTGTATTTTAAAGTTTTTCCTTTTACTTTTTATTCATTTTTTAATCAGCCGAGTGTGAAATTTGACTTGTGTGTGAAAATGGAGGAAGTGGAACATGTTTTTGTTAACTTGACAGACAGAAACAAGTTGATATTGACCTTTTGGCTCGATTGTCCATGCCGCAGAATGTCCATGTCTATTACAGCCTGTAATTTAGTGATGCTTAAAATCCATCCATCTGCAACCGCTTATCCCGTCAGGGGTCGCTGAAGCTGATCCCAGCTGGCATTGGGTGAAGGCGGGGTTCACCCTGGACAGTTCAAACATTCATGCTCACATTTACACCTGTGGGCAATTTAGAGTCATCAATTAACCTGCCTCTTTGCACTATGGGAGCTGGCTGGAGACCCCGGAGAAAACCCACGCTAACACAGGGAGAAGAAAGGGCTCCAAGCCAGATTCGAAACTTGCTATGAGGCGAAAGTGCTAACCACTGCACCACCATGCAGTGTGATGCTTAAAATGCCGTCTGGGATGATGAGTTAAATTACTGAGAAGCACAGTGAGGGTACAACCATGCTAGTGGCTCTGAGGCTGAGAGCTAAATGCTACTGTTAACATGCTAACAAGCTTGCCTAATGGCAATCCTGATGTTTTGCAGGTATTTACAATGTTCAGTGTCTTAGTTGAGCATGTTATCATGCTAACATTTGCTAATTTATCCAAGGTGGTTGGGTGCTCCTGTTACTGTTACTGAGCAACCAAAACTGCGTGCTGTGATAGCTTGAATGGAGTTGCAGTAATTTAGCAGTTAAAGCCTCACTGACCAAACTAAAGAAAGTCAAAACAAAGATAAATGGGTTTCCAGCACCGTAAATCCCTCACAGTAACTTTACCGCTCGATTTCTGTCAGTTTGTTTGACCTTTTAACCTTGTAATGTTTGTTTGTCTGACCTTTTAATGTTGTGACATGTTGTGTTCTTTGACAGAAAGGGTGAAGCCAGTAAAATAGATCATAAATCTGTCTGTAGTGCTGAACTAAAATGATTAATTTTGCCTCCATATATTTACCGTGGATATAGATATATATTTATATTGTAGATATATAGATAATACAGAAGAAAGTTAAGATTTGCCGGCTGTGATTGTTTTTTCCTTGTCAGTGTTGAGCTACTACGGCATTGATCTCTCGTTTGAGCACGTCTTCCGCACGTCTACATTAATAACACTGGATTTGAGTGTGCAAAAACACAGCATGTGAATGGGCCATAAAACCACGATCTGGCTGTTTTGTGTGAGGTTACACTGGGTTTAATGCTGTGAGGTCCTGAAGTGTGGTGATTGTTTTGCAGTTGGACGAGTCAGGTGTGGCATCCCTTGGCTGAAATATTGTGCTCGCTGATCCTCGGAGGGTCCGTCCAAGGTTCAGTTCAGCAGGGGAGACTCCAGTGGATTCGTAGATGGTGGACATGAGAGCAAAATGGAACTGAGGTAGGTGTTTATCCCAATGTTTGTCTGTTCTACAAAGGAGGCAATCATTTTCTTTAAAGTTCAGTTTTCTCTCTCTGTCATGTTGGTTTGTGGGTGGTAGGCTGAGGTCAGACACTTTTCGGACCACTTCCTGGTGTGTTGGCTTGTGAGTATGCCATGCTGCTTTTATAACGCCTCATTCTTTAGTCTGCGGTAAGGGGGGAGTGCTTCTGTAATGGTGCTGACGTTGGCCACAGCAAAGCCAGTATTTGGTTTGTCTGTTCTGGGCTACTGTAGAAATATGGCGGCCGGCTCTTTGAAGAGGACCTGCTCCCTATGCAGATATAAACAGCCCAATGAAAACACAATAGTTCTTATTTTCAGATTGATTATACACTAAAGAAATCATACTTTTTAATATTATTTTCAAATTTCTGCCAATAGATCCCCCTAAGCCCTGTTCCTTTAAAATTATAACCCATGAAGGTGTAGAATGAGCTGCAGCTTACAGTAGTTAGCTAGTTAGTGTCATTTGTCATTTCGGTTACAGCATTTTGCAATCCTTTATCAAAAGCCAGTTATTTCCTACCCAAATTTCCCTCCGGGGATTAAGAAAGGTTCATCTTATCTTATCTTATCTTATTCTGGAGGACATTTGATGTAATGCTTTTATATATATGAGATACTAAAGGTGTTGTGAAGGTGCAAGCTGACGTAACATATTCTCATTCGACGTTCGTATGATATTTTATGAAAAGTTGTTCCTCATTTTTTGTACATTTTCCTTTGAGTGTCCAGCATCAATTTTCACTCCAGTCTTTTCAAAAATAAACTTCTGTCTTTACAGGAAAAACTTAATTATTAGGCAACAAAACCACTTCGGTAAGGTTAGCAAAAGATCATGATAAATTAAAATGGCTGCACCATAAGTGCCATAACTTAAGTATGGCATTATATGACAAATTCTGCTTAATTAGGTTGAGGAAAGGATCCTGGTTTGGGTTGAAATAACACCTTAAATGACATAAACGCAAATTACATGACAAATAATTGAACACTGACTTCTGGTTTCACACAGGGTACAAACACCAGTCTCCTGGGCCAAAGTCTGGTGTTTTTTTGGCCCACCCATCCACCCTGAACTCCTCTTTACGTGGCGTTTGCCCATATTTATATTTATACACAATTACGTGGATTACATACGAGTCGATTTTGTTGTATATATATGAATTATAGTGCATTACATTTCATACTTATAGCTAGAAATGCTGTATGACAACATCCTGGCTAACAAAGCTTTCGACTTTCTGTTGTTGGCCAGAGTTGTGTGTTTCTCACAAATTTATGATGCTTTAATTTGAAATTACAGAGCTTGCTGCAGATGAATAATGAATTTCATCACTTGCTGTAATATGAACACACATCTCATCTCAGTGCTGTGGTGTGCATTTGTCCAGAACAGGGCAGAAGCCTAATTACATAGTTACAGCATTGGGGAGTCCAGGCTAATCTCTTATGGGTCTCCTCCAACAGATGTGTCCAATTAATGGCCTGTCTTTGAAGGAGTTGGGATGCGTACCACTCTGGGAATTTGATTTCAAAGTAAAAGACCCAGCCTCATTTCTGATGACTTAGACTCTATATGGCAGTCTTCATCATGACTTTCTTCTCTCAAATCTTGAATAATGCCGGAATATGAACTGGTCTAACGCCAACTGTGAATGTTAATGACCCAGACGGAGCAGATAAGGGTGATAGATAACAGGTCAGAGTCATTACTTCACTGGCTGATACACAGCAGGTAGCTGTTTTGGCCAATTAGACATGAGGGAGTATTATCTTGTAAAATGAAAGAATAGACACGGCACTGCAGTAATTCCTCTAAATAGAAGGAAATTGATGGGGGGCATAGAAATGAGTGCTTTGTATTACTAGTGAGGAATGGTGGATAGGAGAGAAAAATCCCACAATCATTTACCACTCGTATGCACGAGCACAAGCCCTGCTTTCTTTGAATGAATGAGTTTGGTCTGAGAGGACCTTTACAGTTGTAGACACAGAGGAGTTAAGGCTGGCCAGAGAACCTTAATAGATCTGTGCCACCGCTCCCCTACTGCTCCGAGAGAAGCCTGTCACGTAGCATGTACATGCATTTAGGCTTATTTACCTCGATTTCCACCGGCTGGCTGAGAGGCACGTCTCCCTGCTGGAGATGCACCAGCGTTGTCTGGCAACCCCTCGATCAAAGAGGTTTGCGGAGTGGCCGGCACGTTGCAAAGGGTGACAGGGAAAAAAAAAACATCTGCATGCATTTATCACAGGCCTGCCCTTCAGTGTTCATAAACCTGAACTCCAATTATTAATCCTCATTTTGATCTGCTGGTCGATGGGTCCAGTGGCTCCTGCAGATGCAGGCACCATTACTCTTCCTCCTCAAATTGAAGATGAAGACAAGAAAAATATGCTGCAAGTCTTATGACCTTTCAATTTCTAAATTTTGGAGGCAAATTGGGATCAATGACATCATGAGTGTCCAGTCTGGCTTTTATTAATGGAGTTAAAAATCCAGAGGCAATTATTCTGTATTCCAACCTCTCTTGTTTATATTGTGATACTTATAGCTTTTGAAAATGAAACCACAGCATTACTAAATAACTTAATATCCTCTTTGAAATGCATTAAATATTTACGTGTAGATCTCACACAAGCAGTTTCCATCCTGGAGATTAAAACAAAAACACATCTAAAGAGTGGATTTGTTCACGATTGTCACATTTCAAGGTTACCTGCGATACCTGAAACGCAACACTGGGTCGATTGATCCATCTCAGTATTATTTGTTCATTCAAGTGAAACTGTATTTTATTCAGTTGGAAGTGTGTAAATGTAAAACACCACCCTCAAACATGACAACCTAAAACTGAAAAGTACCATTTGAGCATTTACAGAGCGCAGATTGGCATTTATTTGAAACATGAACACACGGTACCAAGAGAAATACAAAAAAGCACTTTGAAATCAAAACACGTTTGAACATCCAAAAAAAGAAATCAGGAAAACAGTCAAGTCCTCTTGAATTTCCTTCCGTTATCTCGTTGTTTTTAACTCTGCACTTGATCGTCCCACACAGCAAATCTTTACCCATTACTCTGAAATGGATCACATGTTCTAGTCTGCACTTTGGTGGTAGAGGGACGGGTGTCAGGATTTGTCGGGTGACACCACATGTCGAGACATATTGAGGTTTTCACCTCCAAAGACAGCTGTGTGTGTTCTATACATTCTGATTTATTGACCTCTGGTCCAGTACATTGCTTAATAAAATACAGAGGCTATAAAAAATATTTGTTCACTAGTTCAGCATTAATTAATGTGTATATTCATAAATAATTTAATACATAGATAAATAGATATTCTGTGTGTGGATTATAAACTTTCATAAAAGCTCTTTTTTTTTCAGTAATACTGGAGTGACTATAAATGCTGAAATGCCCGAGGGCTGCTGTCCGACCCTGATGTCCGGTAGACTGGGCGAAAGGCCGAGAGTTTGCATGCGGCTTGGCGCTGGTGTTTCGTGCCAACGTCCCCTCTGACCGGCGTGCCAGTCTCTAGCTCCGCTGGCACTCGTTCTTGCTGCAGGTGGCCTGACGCTCAATCTGCCATGTGCCCTCCTCGTATGTGCAGTAGCAGATTGTACACTCATCAATCTTCACCTCTCGGCCGGCCGGTATCACTGCTGTGTCCGCATAGCAATTTGGCCCTGTAGGTGGTACAAGAAAAACAGAGAAGGTGTAGAGCAAAACAGAAAACAAGCCTGATAGTATGTCTCAAAATGAAATCTTACATTGGCTCATATATTTTCAATGGGTGTCTTTTGTGTTGTCAGCAACGTGTCACATTATCGAGAAAATTCGAAGTCTAACAGAATTCAACAACAGCGGCGGCAAGGCTTGTGTTCAGCTGTGGTTGAAACACAGTATTTAACATGTCTGTGGACTCGCTAAGAAGAAGACTGAGGTCAGACTCTGAACACTGAAGATGCATTATGTACTTTGCTCCTGTGTTTTCTGGATGTAGTCATCATGGTTTGTGGACTGCCAGTTTGAAGTCTTGAGTTCAGCATTTTGGCCCTCGCCATCTTGTTTTATTGCAACCAGAAGTGATAAGAGTAGGTATTTTTGTAGGTGACCAAAATGTTAATATTAACGTTCATGAACTGAAAACTTAAAGGGTTTAGGACTCCCAGACTGGAGATAGCAACCTGTCAATCAAAAGGAAGCCACACCCTAAAGCATCGTCTTCTTTATGGTCTGTTTGACTCTAAATGGGACCATAATTTACTAAATGAACATCATGCTGTATTGAAGACTTAAAACTAGCAATGGGTGTGTAGTGCATAGTATGCACTTTTGGGCGAAGCTCTCGAGTTCGGCATTTTTATCATTGCCATCTTGTCTTTTTACAACCAGAACGGCCTACTCAAGGACCAGACAACGCCATGGATGCAACCTGTCGCCCTGTCCCGCCCTAAAGCATCCCCTGCTTTATGGTCTATTCAACTCTAAATGAGACCATAATTTACTAAATGAACATAATTCTGTATTGAAGAAGACTTGAAACTAGTGATTGAGACCATAAACTCATGTTTATAATTTTTATTGAGGTAATAAATCAAGTGAGAAGTAGAGTAATTTATATAATCGGACTTCTTTTCACAACCCCCACTGGTTATTAGAAAGAATGCACATTTGAGGCACTTCAGCACTGGCTTCACTTTTCAGACGTGGAGGTCGCCCACTGTCTGTAATATGCTGTGGAAACTCTGCTCTAAATGAACAGAAACTTGATGATTGTTCTTGTTTTATTGCTCAAATTCTGAGTTGCATACAGACAGACCAGAAAATTCACCCTTATGTTGGTTTAGTCTGCCTGTGTCATTGAGGTAGCACTTGCCTGTGTTATTCTTCTATGACTGGAGCCACCAAGGGCACCATTCAGTGTGGAAAGATGAATTCTAAGGACTGAACACAATTCAAAGTCATGTCCATTTGTGCTGTTCAAAGGATCTCAATCAGTTTAAAATCCCTGAGTTCACAGACGCCCTTGTCAGTTTGGACGCAGGTGAAATATGAAATACAGCCTGCAAATTCTGCAGTTGTGCGAACAGAAAATTGTGCTTGTTTTGTTGATAAACCAGTGACTTTAAACATCAGGACAAATAGCCTGTGAATCAATGTGTAGACCCAGACGTGGTACTACTGCAAACATTTTATTTCACATTCACTAAGTGCCGGGGGACACTTTATAACCTCTGCCACAACCTCCAACATATCGAGTCTTTAAGTGAACAAATGTCAGTGCACAGATTGGAGGAAGCTAGTTAGCTGAGTAAAAGTGAGACTAACATATGGAAGAAGAAAAATGAGAGAGTTCAGAAATTATAAAAGACATCATACAGCCCACTTATCCGCTCATTTTTTTTTGCCGCTACTTGGTCTAGTGTGACCAGTAGCTTATGGTGGCTAACAGTAGCTAATGTCAGCACTGGGGATTGATTTGTAAATGACATTACTGAGAAAGAGTGTTTTGATTGACTTCAAGGACAATAAGCTTTGTGTTAGTTAGTTAGCTGCATCTACCGCCGGGCCATTCTGCCATATTAGTACCTTTCTGCCCCCAGGACATTACATGCATCAATATTAGGGATGTCAGTCGCTTAAAAGACTGCATAACTGCATTATTGTGCATAGTTTTTATGATTAATCCCAAATTTATCTGAAATATTTTATCTGTTCAAAATGTAAAGTGTAAACGTACCGTCCTAAATTACTTCTTAGAAGTTATGTTTTTTTAATGATAGTTTTGTTAAACCACTTGAAGATGATTCGTGTATGTTTTATGCTGTTAGTGCTGATGCGACGTGGCTACAGATCATGTATTTGCTAATGTTATGCTAAAAACTCAACCCTGTTACTCATATGAACCATCTTCCACTTAGTAACCTTGTAAATATATATTTATAAATAATGTCCTGAGAATGACCATTTCACATGTTGAATAGTTAAACAGTTTGCAGATGCAGTGCAGTAAAAAGTGAATGAACCTTAATTTTGAAAAGTTACAGCATACAAATGACAGCCTGAGTTGTTTTTTTTTTTTTTTTGTTTTATGTGACCAGAGTTTGGCCTTTGCATTTTAAGTTTGCCAAATGTTCATGCTCAGCAACTGTGGTTATTTGGCTCTGGTTATTATCATTACACAGAGCACAGAGCTCCATTCAGGCTCTAATGGCCTTCGTTCAACGGTGCATGTTGCAGTTTTCTTTTTACTAGTGTTTTCAAAAAGCTGAAACATGGATTTAAGGCTAAATTATACAGCTGCTCTCACTATTCAAATCTGAGCACCACATAACTCCAAGAAGAAATAGATATATTTTATATCATTATTATTATCATATGACAATGTTTTGATAATGTTTCTATAAGCTGAAGAAGGTCAGTGCTCTGAATGTATATCAGATATAAGAGGATATGAGCAGAATTATCCAGCTGCATATTTCAGTTTTCCACAAAGACCCATGAAAGCACACTATGTGAAAAGACATTGTGGAACGAAGGCCAATGGGACAAAAGCTAGATGGAAAGTAGGATAGGACTTCAGTTATTGTTTTACGGCTGCTTTTAGTTGCCATATATCTCTTGCAGTGTCCACATTCCCATAATAGAATTCAGTGCTGTTAGACATCTTGTGTTGTTTCTGGAGTGCAGGCAGTCAAAAGAAGAGAATGAACACAAGGGACCGAATGTGCCGCCCTTCATTTCATTTCTCTCAGTGGAAAATGGGCTTTCTCGTCTGAGGCATTCATTGATTGCTTCCCAAAATAGTCATATACAGTAAGAGGCACAAAGAAAAATACAAATATGCATTGAGATTTGTGAACAGGCTTCTGCAGGCATCAATGGCCATTTTCTGACAGGATTTCGTTCACATTTAACATAAAGAACATGACTTGATGACTAGGATCCCTTTAAAAGTGGCATTTCCCCTCCAATTCACCAGAATATGTACTTATCTGCTTATCAAAATAGCTTTTCCATTGGACATCATTAACATGCTCTTCAGACCACTGAGTCACCACTCATGGTTTATGTAGAGGAGCGTGTTCACGCTGGAAGGCCGAGTTCCCATCAAGAAAGAAATGCATCCTGGGATTACGGTGACTACGCTGCATTCTGAAAGAGGACCTATTCTTCTTATTCTGAAGTGCATACTTGTAATCTGGATTTCTACTAGAATATGTTTACACGTAATGTTCAAAAAAAGCTTTACTTTTCCTCGTTTCAGCCTCTGTCTGAAACACTCTGAGCTCCTAAGCCCAGTCTGCTCTGAACGGTCCAACAAACCTAACCCTTCAGACGCCGCGAGCCAAAGTAGCTGCTAGGTACTTATTATGTGTTAGATGGGTTATATTATACAGTATATAGAAATGTGTTACTTTGTGACATCACAACGCTACAGAAGCATGATGTTTCAGGGAGCAGGAGCAGTGTCTTTGTGGCGGAGAGTAACTCCCTTTGACGTGGATTTTGGCTTTGCAGACCTTTTCTATGCACAATAAAACTATATAACACACTCAAGTAGGGATGTTAATAATTAACTGACAATGCTTCTTTTATCCATTTAACCGACTTAAATTTAGGTTAAATGGTTATTCAGAAGAGCTGCTTGTCACTTACAGGAGAATAGCTGATCCACCATAAGAGCCCACCTTATGACAGTCTGAGCCATTGTTGCAAAATATGGGAGCTTGGCTTGGAGGAGCTGTAATTTATTCACAGACAAATAAAATGTATGCACGATTCACTGCTACGTTTGCAGCTACAACACCACCGACAACGCCACCCTCACCGCAGCCACATACATACGGTCTGTCGGATACTCGCTACCATTACGCCAGGCTGACAGACAGTGTGTGTGAGACGATGGTGAGTTATCCTATCGCATTATAGTGAATGTAGCACACACACACAGTCTGTCGGCCGTTCACTAAAGTTACGCCAGGCTAACAGAGTAGCTAGGCAGACACACAGCCGACAATCTCACAGCTGAACTAAATGGTGCAGTGTAGACTTCCTGGGACAACACATGCAACATCATGACTGCTACAGTAACTCTCCCGGACTGATGACTCAGGTGTCTGTTTTGCTCATACACTGCAGCTGATGGTTATTGTTGCAGCTAGGTGGCTTGTTAGGCACTAAAACCACGACACCCCTGCATGCAGTGCACTTGTCTTGTCCATTAGTGGTTAATGATCGGTTAACGAGGGTCGGCCATAGGTTAGACAAAATAATCTAAATTAGCATCCCTACACTAAAGGAAAGGGAAGAAGTACAAAAGCATAAAAGGTCCCCTTTAAGGACCCGTTTCACATGATTATATCCTTCACTGCCTTGTTGTGGGTTTCAGGCATTTAACCAGTTTTAATTTAATTGCACTCACAAATTTGATTCTGTGTTAGATGTGCACGTGAGAGGTGTTCAGTGGTATTTTGTTCCACCCAAGTAAAGCAGAAATCTTGCTGAAGGCGGCCTCCCTCCATGTGTAACTTCAAGGTTGGAATGCAGAGAGTGGGAATTGTGCATAAAAACCAAATTAAGCACTGTTACACAGTCCTTTAATATAGTTCTGAAGTGCACCCCAAGGGACTGTTCTTTTTTTTATCATTTTGCAGGAAATTGGATCTCACTAATGGAAATTTTGATGTTGAAGGTAGTTGAGCCCGGTAAGCCGCCCAGAGATGTGCAAAAAATGAAGTACCGCTGGAGCCTGGCTTATTTTGCTGCTCGTTTCCATCCATCAACATTACAAGTAAAAAAGATCCACTTGCGAAGCTGACAATACTAAACATAAATGTCTTCTTTGCATCACCTATTACCATCGTTGGTACTGGGTGTGATGGGAAGACTTTCATCTTGTGAAAGTGCCTCTGTCCCCAACCAGTGGCTGGAAAAAAAGAGCTCATAAATCATCCATTATCTCTCAAGTTGCACTGCAAAATATAAACACTGCGGGAATTGCTTCC
Source organism: Pterois miles (assembly GCA_947000775.1). NCBI lineage: Eukaryota > Metazoa > Chordata > Actinopteri > Perciformes > Scorpaenidae > Pterois > Pterois miles. Next base: position 5,368,372 of record CAMQGK010000341.1, read on the forward strand.
ACAACATCAGGTACAGCATAACAATGGCTATTTTCTTTAGACTAACAAGGTCTTGAGCCACTTTGTTGTATAATTACGATGCTGATAAACGGGGAGTCTCTCAGCTGCAGCCACCACATTTCATTGGACGGCGGCACCCGGGAGGAGAGCACTGGCACATCAATCAATGTGAACAGTTTGCAGAGGCCCGTCAAAATTTCAACCCTAACACATTTATAAGTCTTCAGATGAACACGCACACACCCTGTCGGAATAACAACTCATCCTGTGGCCCGGGCGGCTGTCACTACTGATTCATCATCATTAGCAGCATTTAGAACACAGCATCTCGAATAAAAGACGCATATGTCAAGGATATGCTAGGAGAAAAAAATGCGAGAAATAACCGTGCACTTCACAAAATAAAGCAAAAGCATTTCCTCCTGAAGCTGGGATTAAACCACAGCCTGTCATTCACAGGAGCATGACACTCATTTGTGTTAATTAATGCATGGATGTGGCACCACTGTGCTCGCTCACTGCTGTCACAGTGTTATTCTGCCATTCACATAACACCCACCTTTTTGTCATTGCTTCATTAATATAATATATACCCCCATCTCTCCATCACTCTCTGCCTCTCACTCCCTGTGGCAGAAAGAGGTTTTTATAGGCACGTCAGGCTTCGCAAGAGCTTTTCAACAACAGGCAGAGACAAATGGACTGTGCATGTGCATGAACAGTTGGACCCAAACTGTCACTACAGCGTGTTAGAAGTTGGCATGGGCAGCGTGTGAAAAACATGGCCATTAGCACCTGTGGCGTTTGGCTCTGTATCAGCGCCAGATAATGGACGGGGAAACGAGGAAAACATCCCAATCGTCACACACTTCATTCTGAAATGTTAAAAGAACACCTCCAGATCTCCATTATAAGGTAATGGAGAGAGAAGAATAACAGGAATCACTCACCTTAATGCATTTCTTGAGTACATTTACATTATAAATGCAGAATAAAAATGACCTTGCCTTGGAAAGACAGGAAGTGGGAGAACTTTGCGGGGATGATTATAACAACATGAATAATTTCTGCCAGAGATGCTGGTTCGGACTTTTAAATATGAACCGCCGTGCATCAAAGCTGCAGTTTTTTAATGAAACGCTACCTCATGTGAATGTCTGTTTGCATATGTTGTCTGCGGCGGCTGCACCCACTGATAATCTTTGTGGCTGAACAACCCAGCTGCACACAGGCACCACTGTCACCACCGATGTGCTTCACAGGGACGGAGCCACAAACTCTCGCCAGCCATCGCAGTGGTGTCCAGGTGACAGACTTCACCCAGAGATTTACTTCAACCTCATAAACAGTATATTTAAAGCTTTGACGTCAATCTCGTCGCTGACTTTCCATTTCTGTATTATGAAAAATGCATTTGGAAGTCACAGTAACTTTGACTTTTATTCAGAAGAAAATTATCAAACCGAAGCTGAAAACCTCTCAGTGACCCAGTGGCACTCTAATTGTTAAGACATAATATGACTAACTATTAGCTTCATCACAGCGACCCTTTCTCCATGGAAAATTACCTTTAGGTAATAGAATATAGCTGTGATGAAAGACTTAATCCAAAAGGTGAAAAATTAAGAAACAAAGGGAGCATTTTGTGAATCCATTAAATGATGCAAAATGTCCTACTTTACCAGTTTATCTGAAAAAATAAATCAGAGTATACACTTTAGTAATTATTCCTGATTACATCATGGCCAACATTGTGCAACGTGTTTCGACAGACCTACTGAGTTCATTACTCGTCATCATTGTGTTTGTTGTATACCGAAGTAACTCAGTATTTAAAAAGAAGCAATCATTGTACTGTTATTAACTGTTTACTAAATCCTTAGTTCGGTTCAGGGAAGTTTATAATTCAGCAATTGCAGCAATTTCTCAAATCCTTGTGAAAGAAAACCATAGTGTTCGAAGATGCAAACATGGAAGCATTGTCTTACAACAATAGGGCTACACAACAATAGGGCTAACTAGCCCCTGCAGTACAGGAACAATGGCCACTGACCCATCCATCCACGCCGACCTCCACCCTATGTAGATAAAGTGTGATTCATCTGTGAGGGTCGTGACTGTCCACGCGGCCAAAATGACGTACGTCACACAATCAGACATGGCCCAGATGTTGGTTCTGTGCAGCAGGTTTTCGTCTGTCTGTGCACATTGAAATGTTTCTACCTACGTAGACGCAGATGGGAGGAGAAAATGGAGACTCTGAGGAGCCTTGAGAATGTTGGTTTGCCACCAGGAGAAACCTGCACAGAGTGTAAAAGAGCCAAACATTTCCTCGTCGCGTTTCCACATCAGCTCGTGTCCGTGCGACCATCTTTGCGGAAAGCATAACTGGAGCGTTACGCCTGATATACTTCTGTGTGCCTATGCATTCTGTGTCAGCTGGTGCAGACACCTCTTGCACATGCCAGGCATATATATTATTGCAGAGGATTGTGTGCAGCTTGTAATTTCTTTTTGATTTGGACCATTGGTTTTCAAATCCTTTGTCAGATGATTTATTTGATAGGCGTGTCTCAGTAGTTCCATATCAGCTTGGCCCAACACAACTCCACGGCTACAGCCAAACTTCTGGAGGAGTGTGGTGCGGCTCTGCAGCTCTTTGCATGCTGTGCAAATCATCTCTGCAGCCCTGCTCAAGCCTTTCTGCTGAAGTATAAATTAGGCATTTGGCAGACTTTGATTCTAAAAATATTTGTGTTAACATCAAAAACAAACATAATTCTGAAGAAAAGAACAGAAGGACATTCTGTATGTCATGAAGGTGCATTTTAGCCTTTGAGTGTCATTTGTACAGCACTTTTTTTGTGTGTTTTTTGTATGGCACACAACAAAACTAATGTAACATTCACAGTTAGGTTTAGGCAACAAAACCACTTGTGTAGGTTTAGGAAAAATGTCACGGTTGGGTTTGAAATATGTACAGAAACAATGTGGCATAAATACAGAAAACAAAAATGAAAATAACAGCGAGCACGACTCCAAATCGTGAACATATATTGGGTGCCAGGCAGCAGCATGAACAAGAGACACAAAATCTCCAGCACTCTCACATAAAGAAACGTCTTTTATTTGTAGGGCAAACAACCGTACGCGCCAAAAGCAACGCTGATGAAGGCTTCTGGCCGAAACGTGTACAGTTGTTTGCCTTACATATAAAAGACATGAATATGGAAAACACGTCTCAAACGTAACTTACAAAACATTTCAAATTGTGATTGTTTTAACTTAGTGGGAATTTGGTGGTAAATGTGTATATCATCATCACGCTGTCATCACTGTAAACTACTGTATGTGCCATGTGTGAAGGGATAGCTTGACAGCCCTAGCAACAGTAACTAAGGGAAGCAGGGCTTAGCGAACAGTCAATTAGAAAGGAGCAGTCACTTTTTTTTGCATTTATTGACTAGTTCTGTTTTGCTACTCCTTTTTCAGGATGAGATGAAGGCTGCTTCAGACTGACAACCACAGTGTTTCACATCCATATAAACAACTTGTCTTTCACGCTTTTTTATGTATTCCTTAAAAAAAAAAAAAAAAACCTGCCACATCTTTAAAGGTGCTCAATGAATCATGCCTCTCTTAATTTAAATGAGTCTCTAACCCTCTTGGCTACCATGTCTCGTGTTGCTCTATTTGAAGTGATTCTGGCTCGGGTTCAGGCTGTTTATCACAACCCCCCCCCAGATTAGCGTTGACCCTGTCTGAGTCTGGAAGAGCACCACTTGTTTCCTCATGCGTTGCCAAGGCAATATCCTGCAAGAGCAAAGGACAAGAGGGAGGGAGCCGCGGCCACGGAGAGCATAGATGTTGTTTTTTTTTTTTTTTTTTATTGCTAAGCAATCTTCAAAAGCAGATGCTGCAAAAAAGAGACACTTCAAATTTATAACTTTAACACCTGTAATGTTGAATTTAAAAAATAACACTTCAAGTATAGGGAGCATGTTTTCCCTCTTTGACTTAGGTGTTCTTTGCATGAGTCAATATTGTTTAATTAAACTTTACGGCAGCGAGCGAACAAACTTTAGAGGGTATGAAACCATTTAATTGCAATGTGTTCCAGTGCTTTGAGATAATGAGTAAAAAATGATGAGAACCTGCCTCCATTCACAGCTGTTCTTTGATATTCATGAACAACTGTCTGGGGTGGATGTTAGCGATACCTCTCACTTTCATCTTCCTCCCCTGGCTCTTCCCCAAGTGTCTCCTCGCATACAGGCTGAATGACACATCTGAGACAGGGTGCTCTGCCATAAGCATTGATTTTGCATGCCTGAAAAGGCCGAGATAATGCCCGCGCATATTTGATGAACTTATCAAACATTGAAAATACTTCATTGTGATTTAAATCAATAGTGAGGAAAATGGTAAACAGGAGAGATGTGGGGAGAAGACGGCATGACTTGTTGAATGAGAAACCAAATCTGAGTTATTTTCTCAGCCAGACCTCATGTGTTCCACTTTCTCTCCTTTTCTGCACTTTTTATACCTTTTTAACGATCGCTCTTAAACTCTATAACACCGTTTTCTTTCCGTTTTAGTGGTATTAGACATCTGGATGAGTTTTTAATTCTTTCCCATTAATGAGAGGAGCTTTGATGTGACGCGTCGGAGTTCCTGGGAGGTCTTAACATCTGTCTGCACCTCAAGCAACATCTGCAGACACGACAAACAACAACACCTGAGCGGCAGCTCTCCAACGACCTCCAGTAACCTTATTTTACATCATCAGTATTTAATCACAGAGCTAGGGCTGCAGCGCTGTCTTATATTGAGCGCTGCATGATCAACGGTGGCGGGATGGGAGTTGACAATCAATGATCCTCATCATTTGAATCGGCGCATCTGTACTACCTGGCAAAGAGCCGTCATGAATAAAAGTAAAATCCGATGTGTAATCGTTTTATATTGATACGAGCTGAAGGGAGATCGGTGGCGTCATTCGGAGTGATGTCTCATTTACTTCCGTTTACGTCTGATTAATGCATCTTCCAATTATTTGATAAGGTATCCCCTATTTAGCTCATTATTTCACAAATTATGTTTACTTTAAGGTGTCAAGTCAAGCGTGAAATGAACTGCAAATGCGCAGCACAATTAAGCCTTCAAAGCAACATGTTTTTGATGGATTATCCCCGAACGTAGACCTCCATTCACTCCAGGTGACTAACAGTGTGCAGAGTCTGACACTTACAAAGATGTTTGGTGATTACAGAGTGTTTACACTTCCTGTTTACAGTACACACTGACACCCCCATTGGTTCATTAAATCAGAGCCAGAAATATTCTCTGCCCAATAAGAGGCTGTTTAACACATTGTGCTACAACAATACTCAACTGCAGCTCCGATATTCATCCTGAATATGTTGAAAAACACCAGCAGGAGGAATGAGAAGTCTAAATGACTGGCATAAACCTAAAAAAACAGTTTATTTTTAACACTCAAATCTCACCTGCTGCTGCTTTAAAAACACTGTAGCCAGACTGCTGCGCAAATGAGGCGTAAATGCCGCCAAGGGCTATTTCCGCATCTTCATAAATACCACCGTGCTCCTGTAGATTACTCTGAAACAGCGCGGGGCCGAGCTGACAGGTTGCATGGCGATGTAGGAGCAGAATTCTAATTATAGCCAAGTGCCATTCAGGTGTATGTGTGACGGAGAACAATACAACAAATAGTGTTTGTCATGGAGTCGCAAAGCCAAGGCCAGTTGGTTTTTGCTTAGACACTGTTAGTTGACTGACAGTTGGTTTGTTTGGACATGACACTCTCCTAGTTGAATCATCAGTACAAAAAGAGGAGCAACTGTGTGTTAGAGATATCTGGCTCTTTGATATAAAATCAGCAGTACAACCAGTGTACATAGATAATTTAGAGAGAAGTTAACTCCCACGGTGCATTTCTGCAAGAAATATACAATCTGGAGCTTAAATTAATTTACGTTTGGGTTTTTGAAGTAAAGAACACTGTTATCTATTAGTAGAAATGGAGTATAATATTCATAACTATCTTTTCTTTAGTGTTTAATCATCTGAAAGTGAGAATCGTTGTAGCTTAGAACAGGTTTGCCCAAACCTTTTGCCTTGGAGGGCCAAAAGTGAAACTTAATGGTGGGCCACGGGCCAAAAGCAAACACTATTGTACTGTGAGATGCAAAATGATACTAAGATCCCAAGTTCCTTTAATTGCAGTACCTTTTGTTCGTGTGCCGCTGTCTCTGCCTCCCCATTTTTGTATTACCTCATTCATGCCAAACTGACTTCCTGCATGTAAATGGTAAATGGATGGTAAATGGACTTGCATTTATACAAAAACACTTAGCAGTCCATGACTTATTATAGATGTAACGCCTCAGCAGGTGACGCTACTTCAAACATCACTCACGGCAATTTCCATCAATGTCAAGTGTGACAGGAAGAAGCACACTAACGATACTCAAGCATTTCAACACAAAAGCTATTTTATTTTATTTGCTTTGACGTCAAATGGCGTTACCACAGTTTTGCACTCGGTATCTCACATTACCGCAGTCTTGGCTGCAATCTGCAACCACACCAGTAGATGCTGCCAAATCCTACACCGTCAAGTACGCTGCCATGTTTTGTTAACAGGTTCAATGACTTTGGCTGCGTTCCAAGTCACATACTTTGCTTTTTCCTTTGTTGTACATACTACATCTGCCCTTACAAACTAGGTACTGTTTCATGCAGTATGCATACAATTGGGACATACTACTTCCTCAAAATGTTGCACCTTGATCTTTGACCCTGTTGCTCATATATCTGCTGCACAAAGGATTGTGGGTCAGAGTAGCCAGAAAATCATGCTGGCTTGCATAATGCAAAGCGCGACCGGATGTAATAGGACATCCTGGTGTTTTTGGCATACTGCAGTTGTCATACAGTGTATTGGGACATGCTAAATCTTTTTCTGGCATACAAAATGTTATGGTCGTCTGGGTATTGGAAGGCACAGAAAGCCTCTGCCTGGCTTTTTCTCCACAGCAACAGCGGCAACATTGAGGATATCAGTAATATTAAAACTTTAAATTGCAGTTGGGTTACTATGCCTCCAGAACCAGCAGCCACGCCCGCTTCACAACAGTATTAAACACAAATAGAAGAAAGACAAAATACATTATACCACTGTGTTCACAGGCTGAGTAGTACTAGCCTTGATGAGTAAACTGGTCTCAAAGTGTAAAATCGCTGTAGTGCTACTTTATTCACAGCAAATATTTCTTATTCAGACTGTGACAGTGTTAGTTGGGGTCAGGTGTCTTAACCGTGAGCTGTGTTTATTGAATGGTAATGTGTGGTAATCGTATGGTAATTGGAACTGATGCCATCTTAAAACTGAAAATCCTTATCGGCTGAATGGGCCCGTGGATTTGGTGGGACATTTGAATGCAGATCGCTTCCATCTGCTGCATCTGTGCACATCCTGTACTGTATCTACATCTGTCTACTGGACTGATGTGCAGCAAATCCACTGGGCATTTCACAGGGGAAAATATGGAGCGCTGCCCAAACTCTGAACAAAGCAGTTTCGGCATGATCAATATGTGCATATCTAAAAAGTGGGTGAGCAGCAACGAAAAAAAAAAAAGGAACAGAGGAGTAACAAGTATTCCCCCAGATTACAACAGGCAAATATTAATAGAGTGAGTAACGCTCCATGACTACCAACTTGTCTCTGGAGGTTTTTGAGACTTTTAATTTGAGTGGGACAACCTCTGATTCATAACTAGTCATTAAAATTCATTACATGCAAATGTCTATAATGTTTTATGACTCAGAAATGATACATGAATTATCCTAATATGATATTCTGGATTTAATTGTAAAGAACTAAGTAGATGGCGGTGCTTAATAGGGCGTTTTGTGGACATTTTGTTTATATCATCCAGTTAAAATTTCTCCTTGATATATTTTTGTCTCTTTTGAGGCTAAACCTTTTTCTAAATTCACTAGCACAATCTGTTATTTTCTAATTCGCTTGTGTGCATCAATTTAATGTGTAAATGACAAACAGCGTGAAAATCAAAATATCTCGCTTGCGGTTTTACTCTAAAATGATAGTGAGCTGTCGTGTGGCCTCATAACAAAGCGTATTTATGTGGAGGGTCCTGCGTAGCTCATCTCTAATCACAGGGACTTTGTCCTCATGCAGATTGCTGCTTGCTGTTGTTTATAGCACACAGCCCTGCGCCACTTTAAGATTCCAAGTCAGAGATACATATCGCAAGTCATCATTCTTTTTGCTGAAGGAGGCAATGTTGCTGACATTGCCATGTTGCATTAGAATCACACCAAGAAAACAAGGGAGCATAATCTAGGACATGCTGTCTGGAATCATCCAAAACAACTTCAGATAATCGACTCTGAGCCGCACAATTCCTTCTTCTCAGCCGGCCAAAGCTTTCAAACCAGCAGTCTCACAAACCTACAACCCTTAGCTGCGAAAAATGCAACCAGACCTCAAATCTCTGCACCAGAGGGTAGTGATGGATTTGGAGCCACGGCCTCTATGAGATAAACTGAGCAATTATAAGAAATTAACACTCAAATGTTTTACACAAAATCAGGCCATAATTGGTAGATCTCATTACCTCAAATATGCACTGTAATATGGTAAGAGACTGCAAACACTGCAGTGCAGCATGCCGGGTGCTTTGCGTCAGCAGAATGAGCATCGTGCTACCTTGGCCTCATAACTCCTGTTGTGGTGCCCTTGAGCAGAAACGTTTGACACTAGTGTGCTCTGAGTGGAGCTACTCAGCCGCCACCACTGGCAGACTGGTTGTACTGGAATAAAGTGTTCAGCGTAGTGAAAGAAACACTCTCCACTCACCTGTCTTGCAGATGGGGCAGCACTGATCCGGCTCGTACTCCGGGTCCACACAATCCGTCTGAGGGCACGCTGCCACGGAGCACAGCACCTCCCCGCTGGGCTCACACCGGCACTTCTCACATGGAGACACCTGGATGGCAGAGACGAAATGGTAATTAAAACCCTTATAAACACTTCACACAGATACGTGTGCACACAGACAACAAAGAGTCTTCTGCTCTTAATTAATTACTCGTTATCTTTGTCTCAGGCTCTTTGTTTTGTCTCTGTCTGTCTCTCTTTCTCCATCATTCTCTACAGCTGTCTTTGTCTCTCTGACACATAATAAAAATTTATTTATACACACAGACACAAATACTCCCACCTGACTGGCTTGTTTAATACAGTGTGCATTCAGTGTCACAACGGTACATCTATAGGGAAGCCCCGTCCTTCTAAACTTCACCACCAATGAATGTCTCATTTCAAAGAGAGCCAAGTCGAGAATTGAACTTCACTATCCAATCAGAGGATATGGAAAAATCAATAGCAATGGGAAACAAGAGAAAGATGTTTCCAATTTTCTTAGTGTGTGAACAGAAACATTAGAAATGATGGGTTATCCAAGCGCTGCTGTAGTTCTGGAAATAAAACAAAATGTGGGACAAAAGCTGGGGCTGATAATATACAGTTACATCCAGCTCCTACGTTCCCTGTGAAAGGCTTCATTTAGCAGCCGCTTGTACAAAGCCATACACCTTTAATCCTGCCAAGAGAGCAAAGGTTAATTCCACCAGCATTGCTGTAGATTGCAGAGGCTTGCGCCTCCGCATGACACTCCACTGTGAAAAAATGGAGCGAGGCAGCACTCAGTGCAATGCCCAAGAACTTAGCAATCAAGCATAAAAACCTGCCTATTGCTTAGTTTCAAAGCACCCCTCTCCACCCCTCCGGCGCACAGCACAAAGGCTGACGTATTTCTCTTGTGAAAGTAGAGCTTTCTGTACATTTCCCTGAGCAGAGACTTGACATTGAGCTGCCGGTAACACCGCGAGTTAGGAGGTGGGAAACGCCATATTAGCCTTAACCTCCTGCTGTGACACTCGGCAACATGAAGAGAGGCATTAAGTGCTGGTAAATGTAGACGTAACTCCGAGACGGTGGTGCAATCCTGAGTCGAGCCTTTCAAAGAGGTGTCAGAAGATAAAACATTAAAGATCTGGCTGGTGTATCTGTGTGTCTCTTCACAAAACACCCACATGCAGCACACACGCTCTGGAGAGTTGTAACGTTACTATAACTGCAACTCCATCATGTGCATCAACAAACCGAATATGGAAAACACTGTGCTGAAGCAGGCAACGCTAAATTCAGCCTTGAGTAATATTCAGGCGCTGTGTGAGAGGAAAAAAAAAAGACAAGTGCTGACCTTTGCCATTATAAATCTGCCTGCCTGCTTGCTTGCATGCTGTGAGGCAAGGTAACTAGTTTCTGTGTAGCGCCTGTGATAAACTCCATTGAACAGCCGGGAGTGTTCTGTCAGCACTTATTTCAACTTTGAGCATGTCAAAAGTGAGTGAATGCAGTTAATGGGCTCACCTTAAACTCCTCCAGCGAGGCATAGATCTTGCCCCGAAACTCGCAGTAGTTCTTTTTCTCCCTGCACATCGGGCAGCATTGGCTAGTGTCCACTTTAATGCAGCGAGGATGTACCTTGGGACATTCGGGCTTGGTGCACAGAGGGCCCTCATCTGTGCAGAGGCAAGGGCACGTCGAAGGGCCCGGGGTGAACTGCTCCCCGATGGCGAACACAAAGCCGCTCTCATCCATGCAGCCTTTCCCCCTGTAGTCTGGGTAGGCGTACTCGTCGATGGCGTCCAGGGAGACGGTGACGTCACTGGTGGGGCCCTCGTCTATTTGGTTCAGGCTGTCCTGCACAGTCCACAGCTCCTGGGGCTTCCCGCCCCTAGATCCTGAGCTGAGGTTCGTCCTGGCGCGGCTCACAGCAGTTCTGTTGGCGCCCAAGGCATTGATTTGTGTGCCGTATCTCAGCGGCTCCTCTAGGGCCTGCTCGTCCTGATGTTTGTCCTCCCTGGCTTGGGTCAACACTCTTTCCAGGCGCTCTCGGCTCGCTGGTAAGGTCGCTATAGGGTTGCACTGAGCGCCGCTCATCAGGAACCCCAGAACAAAGAGAACTTCTGCTGTCATGGCAACGGAGTGCAGCATCTCTCCCCACCACCAGCGAGGTGGGAAAACACCTTGGCTCACATAACACACATCACATCTCAGGTGTGAGCCAGTCCATCTGGAAAGAGAAAATGAAATTGGGGTTATGCGCTCAGTTTTTTGTCACCTTTTTTCTCCCAGGTGTGGGGTTTGTTTCATTTAGCTTCTGGAACAGTGCAAGAAACCCTGGCGATTTCAGAGCAAACATGAAGCAAACATCCCACTGAGTATGATGCTAGTCTGTAGGATCAGTGAATTGGATCATCAGGACAGGGAGTATTCATAGGTCTGTGTTAGGAAATCAATACTACTTCATACTGTAACACTTCCCTGCATCAATCACTCCCAGCAGTGACTGAGTAAGAGGAAAATGGCCAAAGAAGGACCTGAATGAACACTCTTAAGCTCCTGCTCTTCTTACGGAACAAAGAATCTGAATCGATGTCTGCTTTTTTAAAAAATGAATCACAGTCAACTGTACAAAAGCAGAAATTGATCTGAAAATAGAACATAATTCCAGTCTGGAAAGATGAATCTACTCTATAGCTGACAGAAGAAGTAGCCATATCAATTTCTAAATGAAGCCAGATCTTTTGCAAAGTGCTGCATGTGCATCAAAACTTTCTCTAAAAGAAATTAAATAACTCATCGGTTTGTTTTAATCAAAAGTAAAAGCACATCACTTTCTTTCAGCGCTGCGAGGAATCAATATACGACAGCTCATGTCGAGTGAAATCTCAGGATCAGCTGCAGACGTTGCAGAGGCTGCACATTTCTTGAAAATGTGTTTGTTTTTGTGTCTTGCTTAACTTGATTTACTGCGGCGTCTTGAAATTTCAGTGATGCTTTGCTGCGTTCGGTGGCCTACTTCCATTCATCCGAATCTCACCAAATGTTTGGTGTCATCTCTGGGCTCCGTTTAACGGGCTGCAGCCGCGTTGACATTTGAATTATTTTGAAAGAAGGTGACATCACTCCGTATTGACTTAATCAATAATTAACTGTAAAGTCCTGTCTGTGCCTGCTTAAGAATAGTTCACCATATTGATTAATTTGTCAATGAACACAGTCAATTTCCAACATAGTGATTGGGAGGACTAGACCTGAGGTGAGGAGCAACAAAGCATTAAATAAGCAAACACGTCTAGGTGTGTGGTAATACACAGAAAGAGCAGAGATAATAACGGGACAACCAGCTGGATTAATTTTATCCAGCTCCAACTACGGAGCCTCTCTGTGTGTTTTAAGTCATGCATTTTGATATTCATGAATTCTGATCCGTTCTGAGGGAAAGAGGCTGAAATTGACTGCTGGCACGCCGGTGGTACTTGTGCAGCGTTTTAGCTGAATTGCTATGTTTGAGGCAGAATCCTTGGAGCTGCTGTGGAACGGAGAGGAAGCAGAATGAGGTGCATACCGATAACGCTGCTGCAGCTGAGAGAGAGAGAGAGAGAGAGCGAGATAAAGAGAGAGAGAGATAGAGATAGAGATGAGCCCAGGCCTCATTAGTAAAAGGACCTCATTTGGCTTTTCTCAGCCGCACCTCTCCACCTTAACAGCTGTTACTCGCTGTCGCACTGATACTGCTGCTGCCGAGCTCTCCATCAGGACTGAGCTCTGGGTGGCCCTCAGGCAGGTTGTCAACTAGGCTCAAACTAGCCACAGCATCACGGTATCTTAAAGGCCCACGCTGCCGATAGATCTATATTTTTCTCACTGTTAACAAATCCCATGAAAAATCCTACCAAAACCAGCAACAAATTGATCCTACTAACAAGTGCTATGTAAGTATAAGTGTATCCAAAGTCTAATTAAGTGTATTCCTCGGTGCCATATGCTCCACTATTAATGAGCCACACTGTTTCTGCATGTAGCCTACAATGTGTAATCCACTCGCCATAGGCTATATTCAGTAGTGTAGTCTAACAGACTCCCTCTGTGTGCTCCAGTACCCATAAGGCATAGGTGTCAAACTCAGGCCTCTGGTGTAATTGTATTTGGCCCGCAAGATGATATCAACTGTTTATTAGAGCTGGTCCACTGGTGTATAGCGCATGAACCACTAATACAAATAATACAAATCCCAGAATGCTCTGCTAGTGCGTTGGCGCGTCAATGAAGGTGGGGAAGCGTCCCTTACCACAACTGTTGACATAAGATAAGATAAGATATTCCTTTATTAGTCCCACAGTGGAGAAATTTACATGTTACAGCGGCAAAGTGGATCGTGCAATAAACAAGAAGCATAGCTTTTAAAAAGAGAGTATTAATACAAATAAATAAAACAATATATACATAATAGAGAAGTAAAGCTAAATATGTCCAGCATATTAAAAAATATAATTGTCCAGTTGCTATAATTGAGCAGATGATATACATATGTGTTGTTACTGCACTTGTGTCCGGTCAGTTTGTTGTGAGTGTTCATGTGGTCTACTGGGGACATTCATCCATCCATCCATCCATCGTCAACTGCTTATCCCGTTAGGGGTCGCGGGGGGGCTGGAGCCGATCCCAGCTGGCATTGGGTGAAGGCAGGGTACACCCTGGACAGGTCGCCAGTCCATCGCAGGGCACATAGAGACAGACAACATATAGACAGACAACCATTCACGCTCACATCCACACCTACGGGCAATTTAGAGTAATCAATTAACCTAAACAGCATGTCTTTGGATGGTGGGAGGAAGCCGGAGTACCCGGAGAAAACCCACGCTTACACGGGGAGAACATGCAAACTCCACACAGAAGAGCCGCAAGCTGGAATCGAACCTGCGACCCTCTTGCTGTGAGGCGACAGCGCTAACCACTACACCACCGTGCAGCCCTGGGGACATTCATTTGCAACCTCATATTACCGGTCACTGCAAGAAAATTTATGCCACCTCTCCCCAAAAATGGCAAAACGAAAGATGGATATTAATGATGAATTAAATAGCTGAGCAAAACTCAGAGGAGTGGCTTGTCCTTTAAAGGAGAAAAGCTGGTCCACCTTAAGAGAGTCTGAGGCGAGTTGCAGATACAGGAAGTTGGCTCCCACCTGGAGTGAGCGAGTTGTAGCCTCGTAGCATTTACTCACTGACATAAACTGTACACACTGTCTGCTACAGCTACGTTCACAGCTATAACGCCACCGACGAACCCACCCTCACCGCCGCCCAACACACGGTCTGTCAGAAACTCGTTAAAGTTACGCTGTGCTGACAGACTGAATGTGTGTGGCAGGAAGCCACCGGCAGCGCTAGTAGGGATGTGCATTCCTGATACTATTTGAAAATCACTGGGAATTATTTGATTACTATTCAAAAACTGACAACCTCCCCACCTCAACAGCTCCGGCGGGGAGAGAGACAGACAGCGGGAAAAACGACATGTAGCGTCGGCACATTTCCCATCTAACTCTGTGGGTTAAGACTTTATTTCAATCGTGTTGTTGAAACAGTGGAAGAGGCCGGTGGAAAGACAAACCATGACGGTTTTGGTGAGTTTTATTTTGTTTCTGTCGGGTTTGAATGACAATATGTTCCGCTGCTGGAACAGCTCGTCTACCTGCTGAAACTCGCAGCATGGCGCTGCAAACACACACCCCTGACAGAAAAGAGCCGAACTGAACGTGCCACCCACATTTTACTGGCAGATATGTTACTACTAAGCTGTGCCTGCAATGGTTAATACAAGGGAAAATGTGTTTTAAGACCGGATGAATAGTTGCATAAAGTATTTGATTTTTTTATATCTTGACTATTTGAATAATCAAAAATCACGACCCTTCCCTAAACGCTACAGTTGCTAACGTTGCACAAACACACACTGTTTGTCGGACACTTGCTGTCGTTATATTGGGCAGACACACTGCTGACAACCTGCTAAACTAAATTAAATGTGTGGTGAGAAAGTGGCTGCATGTCCACGACACTACACACAGCACCGTGGCTGCTACAGTAACTCTCCTGACGGTGAACTGGAGACAGTGAACGCAGCACCATGGCTGATGCAGTAACTGCTGACGGTGAACTGGAGACAGTGAACGCAGCACCGTGGCTGCTACAGTAACTCTCCTGACGGTGAACTGGAGACAGTGAAGGCAGCACCGTGGCTGCTACAGTAACTCTCCCGATGGTGAACTGGAGACAGTGAACGCAGCACTGTGGCTGCTACAGTAACTCTCCTGACGGTGAACTGGAGACAGTGAAGGCAGCACCGTGGCTGCTACAGTAACTCTCCTGAAGGTGAATTGGAGACATGAACGCAGCACTGTGGCTGCTACAGTAACTCTCCTGACGGTGAACTGGAGACAGTGAAGGCAGCACCGTGGCTGCTACAGTAACTCTCCTGACGGTGAATTGGAGACAGTGAACGCAGCACCGTGGCTGCTACAGTAACTCTCCTGACGGTGAACTGGAGACAGTGAAGGCAGCACCATGGCTGCTACAGTAACTCTCCTGAAGGTGAATTGGAGACAGTGAACGCAGCACCATGGCTGCTACAGTAACTCTCCTGAAGGTGAATTGGAGACAGTGAACGCAGCACCGTGGCTGCTACAGTTCCTCTCCTGACGGTGAACTGGAGACAGTGAAGGCAGCACCGTGGCTGCTACAGTACCTCTCCTGACGGTGAACTGGAGACAGTGAAGGCAGCACCGTGGCTGCTACAGTAACTCTCCTGATGGTGAACTGTTGACTGTTGTGCTCATATACTGCAGCTGGCGCACCACTGCACGGGAGGCACAAATCTTGTTGGTTCACGGTTAATAATCTGTTAACGAGGGTCGGTTATTAGTTTAAAAAAATTTCAAAATTACCATCCCTAGTACCCATACTACCATATTATTTAGTATGCCAGAAACAAGGTTTAGTATGTCGCAATACATACATAGAATGCCAAAAATACCTAGCTGTCGTACTACACTTGGTTGCATTTTTCAGTATGACCCACAATCCTCTGCACAGCAGATCAAGTTCAAGGTGAAATGTTATGATGCAGTAATATGTCCCATTGTATGCGTACTGCATGCAGTCTGTACTTTGTAGGGGCAGCTGCAGCAGGTAGTAAAAGTAAAAAGAAACAGTATGTGATTAGGGACGTAGCCCCTCTCTCAGTATGTAAAAGTCACTGATGGCTGTGTTACTTGTTCATGACTAGGTTGGTTGTTTAGCTCAGCGCTACGCAAATGTAGCACATTCGTATCAAAATGTCCTGTGTGAACATGTTAGCTGTTAGAAGGGATGTATTATAATTTACAGGGCTAATTTGGACATACAACATGAAACAATGCACTCTGTAAACTAGCTAGCTAGATGTTAGCCAGCTAAAATAACTTTTTTTAAACTTTTTATTGAATGCTGGGTCCAGTGCGCAGCCTCCAGCCTATTTCTCACTTGACTTATTACCTCAGTAAACATTGTAAACATGAGTTTATGGTTTCAATCATTCGTCAATACAGCATGATGTTCAGTTAGTAAATTATTGATATAGACAGACCTTAAAGCAGGGGATGCTTTAGGGCGTGGCTACCTTGTGATTGACAGGTCGTTACCACGGCATTGTCTGGTCTGGGAGTTGTCTGTGTTTTTGTATTACCCTTTTAACCTTTTCACAGTATGTTTTTGGCTCATGAAAGTTAATTTTAACCTTTTTGGTCACTTAAAAATGTCTTAATCAGCATTTGGTTGTGCTTAGCTCCACCCTCTCATGTCCCTTCTGGTTGCCAGTAACCCAGATGGCGACAGCCATAATGCTGAAATGGCAGTCCACAAAGTGGCGTCACGGTGACTACGTCCTCTTCTTATATAGATTACAGTCTATGGCTGGGTCTTACTGAGCAGACTGATGTCATTTCAGATATAATACAGGGCACTACTATCCTTGCCTGTAGCTACATAAGCAGCATGTAAAACCTGTTACAAAATCAGTTTGGATTTCAAGGGAGAAAATCCAGTTCCAGTGTGTAAGTAATGATAATCACATCAGCTGTCACAGTGGCCAGACCTCCTCCTGAACAGGACCCGACTGCCAAATATTAAAAATTCCCCTTTCCTCAAATATTCCAGTGCTGGCTTCAGAAAGCTTTATACAGCTGGATTTTCTGCACTCAGTAAACAGCAATTATCACATAATAATACTGAAGATGATACCTTGGAATTGCAACTGTGCAGCAGAAAATTATCATTATCTGCCACAACTGTCTAATTTCACAATAATAAAGTTGCATTTAGTTATTCTGCTCCACTATTAATGCTGCACTTTAAATGCTGACAGGCCCTGAGCTTTTCTTTTTTTTTTTTGCTCTGACGATATTTCCACTTTTCGACATTTAAATGTTGCAGTGGCTTCCTGAACTTGGAAGAATTACCTGAAAATGACTTATTTAGTGTTCAGTTGTGTTGAGCTCCACCTTCTTGTGTCACTTCTGATTGCATAAAAAAAAAAAAAAAAAACAAGATGGCGATGGCCAAAATGCCGAACTTGAGGCTTCGAAACAGCAGTCCACAAAGCAGCGGGTGGTGTCACAGTGACTACACCCACTATGGGTGAGTCTTACTAAGCCGACCATGGGGAGCCAACTGTAGGACCGATTAGTGTCTCTAATCTGTTTCTATTAAGACAATAATAAGCGGTAACTTGCTAACTAGCCAGTCACAGTGCTGTTGGCTGAGCCCAGTTACACCACGTTACACACCTACACCGTTCTACTGCTGTAAATACTATCTTTAGCATCAAATGTATATTAGTGCGTGGCTGAAAACTCCCCAACTAATGTACTCTTAAATTCTGTTTGAGTAACTTTTGCTTATACCTACAGTGCCTTGCTGCTTTAAGAAAATACTGGGCCCTGTTGAAAATAGAAACTACTATATTTGTGATCATTTTTAAAGATTTACATCTTCAGCAGGGATTAATGGGCTCTGGGATAAGTGCCACACAGCGCAGAGAAATCTAAAAGTACTGAGAAGCAAACCTTCACATTGTTAGTTTGGGTCTTTTCATGCGTTTGTTGACAGCGAGACACATATAGAAAAACTGCAGCTCTATCCTCCTTTAATATTCACTTTTCCCATAAAAACTCCCATAAAAACTAAATCTTTACAGTCGTATGGAGATTCTGCAGATTAAATGGTGTGCTACATTCATTACATCCTAATTCCATCTTTAATACAGATCTTATCTTTTCTAATTAATTCTCAGCCACGCAGCATAATGTGTGTCAGATTTTGCAGGCTAGATCGAAACACATTTTTTGCAATATACTATACATAGCATGTTATCATTTTCGAGATACCTATGTGGATACCTTTTCATACCACTTCTCAGGTTCAAGCGATTGCAAACTTTCTTAAATTTATAGTGTTGCATATAAGCCATTTGGTGAAAGGTCATGGATTTATCTTTTCCCTGCAGCTGTGCAGGGAATTCACTTTTTTCTTTTGCTTCACTGCTCTATCTTGAATACTTGCAGAGCCACTGTAGCTGGAAATAAAAAAGCACAACTATGACCCGACATACCGATACAATACAGTTTCTACGCATCTCTGCAGCATACAGTAGAAAGCTTGTGTTATGGACTATTACACAGACAAATTATGAGAATTAATTTGAGTGTAATGAGCTGATAATATGTGATAAACTGCAGCTACTGTTCTGTCTCTTTTAGGCTCAGAACCTGCTGTAGAAACCAACAACAGATTCATAAAGTCTGTTGACCTGAAACGGCCCATGCCCTGTAAAAACTTACACTGACAACGAGTTGCAGCCATCAATCATTCAGCGGTATACCAGAGTTTATATATAAGCCAACATCACTGAGTTCATTCACACTTCTGACACATTTGAACACCCACTTCAGAGCAAAAATCAGCTCTGCGAGTGGAAAAACAACTCTCCAATTAACACTTGTCAGCTCAAAACAATTATGACTGGAAAACAAACACTTATTAACGCTGGAAAATGAGCTGTACATATTTTTGTCTGGGAGAACAGTCACCTTTTTTAACCGCACCGAGCTGAGCGGTCATCATGTGGTTTCCCAGTTTCTGCATCTGTTCGGAAAGAACTCCAGTACTGAAATGATCCAAGCTATTACCAAGTGACACAATGTGCTAAAATGGCATATAAGTCCAGCCAAAATGGCCAATTAAAAAAAAAAAAGAAATACATATAAGCACAATATTTTTGCAGTCACATTCTTGGGATTTTGAAATGCATGCAGTTTGTACTGCTCTGTAATGGTTTTGGGAACCAGGCAGAAAGTCTCCTGTGGTTAAACATGGATTATAATAACTACAATAAAACCTTGACCTCCACATAGCTTTGCTGTTGTGCTGTGTTGTAATCTAATGTTTCTTTAATTGATTTTTGGTTAATAAATCATGATGCAAGCAGAAGCTGTGAGAAGTGATGTAGCATGTTTAGAAACTGGCAAACACCCTGGAGTAAATTATAGATCTTAAATAGATATATATTACCAAAACATCTGTGCTCATATCATCAAAGTTTAATGGTGGAGGGTCACATGAGTTTAAATGAAGTGAGTTTCTAATCCTCCATTGAGCCACGTAGTCGGCTATACGGTCAGAGCTCAGAGCAGCAATGTGAAAGATGTCAGTTCAAACCTGACAGGTCGAACAGCAGGAAGACCTCAGCTGGAAACTCGACAGCAGAGAAAAGCTCCTATTATTTCCACGAAATACAATATTACATCATTAGAAGTCAGTATCATCAAGGAAAACAATCCTTCAAGTAGTGTTAGAATCACAGGTGTGTTTGTGTACAGGATGTACTAGGAGTGTGTGATATACAAGTACTGGCTGCAAGCCGGTCTCACAGGACGGCGTATGAATAGCGTGACATTACTCAGACATTCTGCGTGTCATGAGTTCACATTTTAGGCTTTTTGTGCATCATTTGTACACCACAAAACAAAACTGGGGTAAGGCTTAGGCAATGAAACCACTTAGGTTTAGAAAATACGTAAAATATGTACTTAACATACAGAAAACACAAACATCGTTCTTGAACAGCGGTCTCCTGGTTAAAATTTGTGTTTTTGTTGGACCCATCTACCTTCCTTCCTTCCTTCCTTCCTTCCTCCTTCCTTTCTCCCTTTTTATTCTACGTCACTTATGATGCCTTCAAATGGATCTCGTGTTTACAAGATGGGAAGTCGTGAACACGACATGCGTTACGTTCAAGCGGATAAGTCGTGAAGAACACCGCTGCTAAGCAACGGCAATATTAACGTTACTGTCTGAGTCTAGAAGCCACAGAGGCTAACAGTGTAGCATGCTAGCTAGTGGCTAACATAATGAAGGAAATGAAAAAACATAATGACAGAGGAAAAAGACGCGGTTATTGAAAATATCAACATTTTCCTCAGACATAAAATTACCATGAAAAACAATATATGACTAAAATAACAACATAATCAGAAACTTTCCAGTAACGAGGGCGTGAATACGACACAAGGGTGACGTTCATGTGGGCCCGACTTGTAAACACAATAAACCACATCTGAACCACATTTTACACGGATACATTTACGGTTCAGTCAACACGGACGACATGTCGTACAAATGACACACTAAACACAAGAAAGATGTTCTCATCGCACATTATATTATCGTGGCATTGATGCGCCTTTTCGTGTTAACAGGCTGGTTATTAACAATAACTGTCACATTTAAAAGTAAAATATTGATATCCCATTAATAATGCACATATGTGTAAATAATCCAGCACCTCTTAAATGAATTTCTATATGCAGTATGTATACTGTATAGTTACAGACTCTCTCCACCACCCTATGCTCATATTTTGAGTGTAATTCATTTAATAAAAAAGAAACAAAATGCACAATAAACAAGTTAAAGATAAATTTCACTAATAGCATCTTATTATTTTTAAAGATTTCTATAGAGGTCATGATATTACCGTTATTGTGAATTCTTTGATTAATCGATTTGTTGTTTGGTCTGTAAAATGTCAGAAAATAGAGAAACGTGTCAATCAGTGTCTCTCATCAGTGTTTTTCTACAACTCAAATATATTCAGCTCACTGTCATAGAGGACTAAAGAAACCAGAAAATATTCACATGTAAGAAGCTGGAATCAGAGAATTGAGACTTTTTTTTTCTTGGTGATTAATTCAATAGTTGACAGCTAATGGATTAATCGTATGTACATTATACAGCAGTGCCTTCTGTTGGGGGTTTCCAGGTTTTTAACAGACCAAAACATACTTGGTGACTTTTCCTGTTACTATGAGAATTGCTTATAAACATGATTTTGAATTGATAAGTTGTTCCACATTATTTCTGTGTGGTGTCTCAGAGGCTCCAGATGTTAAATACAGTTAAATAACCACAAATTTTCATCTGCGCTGGAGTTGACAGGCCTCTTTATGCAGCACCACGTTCCCAAATCACAAATTGGTGTGCTTGTATTTATGTTATTGGAGATTTATACGTTCGTTCATAAGTAATGTCATTATGCAGGATGGCTGATTTATTGGGCAAACTGTTTGTCCATGCATTGCCCATTCAGTGTAAAATTCTTTGTTTTTTGGTGTAATAACTAGTTTATGCTCATTTCCTTACATTGTCACATCCATCATGCGTGCAAGCTAAGTTTGTGGCACGGAGAAGAGTCACCGCTTCAATAAACCCATTAAAAAGCCATTATTCATATTTTTACATTCCCAAACAACAAGGAAGTAAAGCCAGCACCAACAAAACACATGGATAAATATTGCAAATATCAGATCTTTGCCTGGCAATGTTGTCATTTCAGATATAATATCGGGCAATAACTATCCCTGCCTGCAGCTACATAAGCGGTATGTAAAACCTGCAATTAAAATCAGTCTGGATTTCAAAGGAGATTCTGTGCCAGCATTCAAAGATACTGAAAGCTGGCACACAATCCAGTTCCAGTGTATAAGTAATGGTAATCACATCAGCTGTCACAGTGGCCAGACCTCCTCCAGAATCGAACCCGACTGCCAAATATTAAAGATTCCCCTTTCCTCAAATATTCCAGTGCTGCCTTCAGAAAGCTTTATACAGCTGGATTTTCTGCACTCAGCAAACGGCAATTATCACATAATAATACAGATGATGATACCTTGGAATTGCAACTGTGCAGTAGCAAAAAAAATATAGCATTATCTGCCATAATTGGCTAATTTCACAACAATAAAGTTGCATTTTCTTATTCTGCTCCACTATTAATGCTGCACATTTAAATGCTGACAGGTCCTGTGCTATTACTTTTTAGCACTGACGATATTTCCACTTTTCAACTGACATTTCAATGTTGCAGTGGCTTCGTGAACTCAGTATTAGCCTGAGTGTTTGCCAGCAGGAGTGGGTTTAGTCATTATCGTCAGTGTGGATATAAATCCCTCTGTCAAAGGCCAAAGGTCTGTTTATATCTCAGACTATTGAACGCAGCCAGTTTGACCACTGAGGTGCAGCAACAATGATTAATCAAGCAGACACTCAACCTGGCTGTTAGTTTGCGGTTCAATGATGCTCCCCATCACATTGATTTATGACTCATAAATTATTGTCGTTTGCATTACCCTGCAGAGCAAATAAGGCCTGTAAGTCTTGACACAACAACCTGAGCTCATAGTGAAATTTGAGCTCCACCCTGACTAATAAGCTACTGTTATTCATATAGATTGATTTGGCAGGGCTTCAATGACTCAAAGTGTGGTGGTTAACATGTATTGAGGTTGACCTGCCTCTCGCTTTCCTCTTCCAGGGAGGTTGATAGCTGTTTCACTCACACAATAATGCTATAAATAGGGCCAAATGTACCGAGGCAGCGCTCTCTCATCTCCAGGAATATTCCACACATGAGCTTTGTCTGTTTGTTTCTTTCTAATTACTGTTCAGTCTTAATAAATGTGCACGAATAGTTGCAAATTCGATGTGCCTGAAAAGCTTCACGGTGGCAGAAAGCGATAACAGAGAAAGTGGTGACAGCACCCTCCTTGTTGTTGTACACAGTTTTATTCTGACAATGAGCCTCAAAAACAAGCACATTGTCTTGGTGGATAAAACTCCTGCGATGTCCCTCTGTAAAATCAAACTGGATGTCATTGAGAGGAAAACCGTCTCCTCGGGGTTGGAATTAACTCAGACAGACAATATGCCCTCGCCACCGTGTGCACTTCATTTATAGCACATTACAGATTCTCCTACTTGCACTGCAACATCCCAGCATGCCATCGCCGGCACATGGGGTACGCAACAATTTAGTTTGAGGTCTACTTCAATTTATGACAAAGCAGATCACAGGGAAGGAGACGTGAAATGTTTAGACAGCGGTGGCTAGTGGGCTTGGATCTGACAGGGCTGAGAAAGTATTGAATTAATGATGCCACGTTTGAGAAGCTCATTTTTATACAAATAAACAGTGTGAAATGATGAAATCTAATTAGAGCAATAAGGGACACTGAGGCAGGATCCGAGAGTATTAAGCCATCTGCCAGTGAGTAAAGATTGCTGCAGGGCTGCCTAATTGAATTTTATCCTTCGACTCGAAATCTTGCGAGTGACCCAAATCAAAAGAAAGTTTGCCTAAACGTGCAACGCAAAAGCGACAGCCCTTGCAAAACTGTCATATGATCTTAAGATTATGTGCAGTGCAACAAGGTGAGAATTTGCTCACACAGAAAGCCCTGCCAGGAGAGGTCTAGAGCCAGAAATGCATTAAGAAAAAGAGTGGAAATGAGCTTGATTTGTTTTTTTATATATATTACTGGCATGAACAAGACAAGATGATGATGGCAAGCAGCCTTTTTGGCTTTCTTCTGTGTCAGAGATGTGACATTTAAATAAAAATGTGAATAATTTAGCAACAATCACAATCGCTGTCTAGAATCAGTGAAAGAGGAGCAGCTATACTGACAGAAAAGCACACCCTGTCATCATTCAACCACCTACTTTACTGGACATTGAATTTTTGAAATTTTAAATACAGTATTATGTGTTGGATGTTGCATCCCAGGCAGAGTCTCTGTGCACCACTGAAATCCCTCTGATGCTCCTCAGAGCCGCCTCAGTCCTCTTTACATGAAATACCAACACAGTTTACTTAATACATGAATCCTCCACAGGTGCAACAGCCTTCCCCTGCAGGTCTGAGCAATCTGCATCAGCTCATTTGCATATAAAAGCTTTTGTGATGGATGCAATTTAATTTACACGCAGGCACGGTGGCTTTGCCGTCTCTGAGGGAGTGAAATCTTAATGAAAACACAGTTAAGTAAGTTAATGTGAAACCCGAGCATTCAAGCAAATTAAATTAACACATGCATAAATAATATTATTAATAGTTGCACAGCAACGGAGCTATAATTCACCTGTGATCCACGGAGTGTGCCCGTGTCCGTCAGTGCGCTGGGGTTGAAACGCAGCCGTCGGACTTGTCGGACAGCGGGAGCCACGACAGCAACAAATGATGTGTGGTGAGGAGATGGAAACTGACGCTCGTTAAGCCAGTCAAATGCACAGTTTCCCCGGAGGATGCTCGCAGGTCATCGGCGTGTCGCGCTCAACTTTCACCGCCACAGTGAGAGGACGCGCTCCGTCTCCGGCGAGCCGCCGCTGCAAGAGGCGCGCAGGCAGCTACTGATGCTGCTGCTCCACGCTGCCACTTTATTTCTCACGGTGACAAAGAAATAAATAATTTAACAGATGAGTGAGCGTCACGTTCAATCTGTCGGCCGCTAGATGGGGCAGTTTGAAACGGGTGAGGAGCATCAGGCAGTCGATCCGAGAGCAGATGAGACGTTTCTCAGGTCGGTTCATGGGGTTCACTCACTGCTGTGATTAACGACTTTACTCAGTTATCTGGAATAAGGAAGTCGTTTGGTCACTGGCTAATTTATTACCGACAGAGAAAAGACTGAATTAGGCTATAGCCACTACAACCAAGAGGGATGTAAACATGTAGTGTAGCCTGTTTATTTTGGTAAATGAAACAGAAATAGACTCAGTGAAGATTGAACAGAGGAAATAAAATGATCAGAGGTGGCAGATCATCAATCTTAATCATTTAAATCCATGCTATGATTTCTATGGCTGCAAGTTAAATGGTTCAAAGCAAAAAAAAAATAATATATATAATATATACATACATACATTAATACCAAATGAATCCCTCATTTATTTCTCAGTTTCAGCTGTATTTTCAACATTTACATGATGCATGGTGCACTTTACTCTTTTAACTTTCTAACTGTTGCGTGAAGGGACGCTGACAAAGTAAGCGTCTCTTTGTGTGCTATAACTGCTGTGTTTTTACTGTGCATTTGACTATAAACCTTTTGAATATTTTCTTTGAATCTGTTCAAAATGTTCCTTAAAGGGAGAAATGTCATGTATTTAATACTCTTATCTGCACGAGAATGAGAAAATACGCTAGTTTAATGCAAATGTATGTATGTATACTGTACATATACATATATATGTGTGTGTGTGTACATGTATGTATGTGTGTATATTTGTATATACAGTATAACTATACTGTATGTGTGTGTGTGTATATATATCAAATGCTGAACTCAAGGCTTCAAAACGTCAGTCCACAAACCAATGGTCACAGTGACTACATCCACTTCTTATATACATCTTCTATGTACAGCCATGCTATCATCATCATCATGCTAACATGCTCATAGTGACAGTGTTTAGCAGGTAACGTTTACCATGATCACCATCTTTGTTTAGCCTGTAACACTGGAGTACAGCTGACGCCGATAGAAATGTCATGAGTTTTGCAAATATTTAGTCATAAATGAAAGTTGGACAAATACATATTTTGACCTGATAATGGTGCTAGAGGAGATCACCAGAGTCATTAGTTTGTCCTCTGGGGATCACGAATGTCTGTACAAAATCTCATGCTATTTTTTTTTTCAGTTGTTGAGATATTGAGATAGAAATTTGGGGAGATAATATCATGCAATGTTATACAATACATTAAATCACCCAGTGCTGATAAAATAACAGTAACCAACAGTGAGAATAATGCAACATTATGATATAAATTATAACTCTGAGAGAGACCGGTGTATCTGCATATCTGTCGTGAAGCTTTTACTTTTATACTGGCTGTATTTAACATTGCTCTCTCCCACCTCTGGTGGAGTGATATCTGTTAAAATCCACAAAAAAAAGCACTGAGGACATGACCTTAGTGTGCAGCCCTGCATGCAGATACCGAGACACACAGACAACCTGCAGCACAACCAATGTAAGATCCCACGATATACCCCAACTGGGATACAGCGACCAGCGATCTCTAGCTCTTGGGATTGTGTTCAGAAAAAAGTTTTAAAGACTAGGAAAATAAGTCTTAAGGGTCTGTTAATTTCCTTGGCTAGAGCAACCAAGGAAGACCAGACCACAGTCGTTAAGAAGGGAAACAATTCAATGTCCAAAAATTAGTTGCAGTTGGTAGTTTTATTGCAGAATTAAGCAGGGCAAAGCATACAACTCAGAAATGATCAAAAATTAGATTATTGGAACTGAAGATTTGGTAAAAATGATGACTTGTTGCAATTGAGAAAAATATCCAAAACCTGATAAAATTGAGATGATGCTGAACGTAGACCTTTAGGGAGAGACAAAGAGAGGAACTGCTGGTCGCTGATCTAGTTCATTTGCTGCCGGAAAAGAGGAACTTGTAGAAATCCTGTGATTTTATCCAAAATCCACAATGTCTCTTAAAGTCCCTGAGTCCTGCAACTGGAGTGCAGAAACCTTGATAATCCAATATAATCCCACTGCTGGTTGGAAATTGTTAAACGTCCCAAAGCTCGGTCTTCATATTTTCCAGCTGTAGAATTTATCAAAGTTTCAAATTGGTAACTCACACTCTCCGTCTTAAAGGTTGGACGAGGATTTATCCTCTGACGTGGTCAGTTCAGCAGGATATCATCAAACTTGCTCAAAGACTGAGCGAAAGAAGATTAACACTGAATACGCTGCATTCTATTCCTTTATACATGCATTTTGATGCTGAATACGTCAGTACTGTGTGTGTGTGCCACAATACTTTCGGCCAGTTGGTGTGTACTCTTTCACTTCCTCTTTTTGACTTCCCCCTTGTAACTGTCTAGATGAGGTAATGTTCTGTTCAGCACATCCACAACTTTGGTCATAGGTCATTATTAAACTGACTGATTCATAATTCAACTCCTTTCTTACTTATTGTTTTCTATTACAGAGTTCAATAATACAAAACAATAATACAACTGCTAAATAATTTCTTACTCTTATTTCTGGTTGAATAATCTGCGTATTACATGATCAGCATTCTGTGTGGCAGGAAATAACCTCACTCTGCCGGCTTCTGGTAGAGTTTCTCGAGTTTCTCGTGTTTTCACTGTGATCAGGTTTAAATGCTACTTTAGCAGTGGGGGGTTTCTCAACTCATTTGACACCAATCAAGAACCTCACCACTCTCAAAGACACATAAGCCTATAAATAGCCACCTATAAGAATATTACAGGAATGCATTAGATGAAAAAACAGTGTCACAAAATTATGTCACAAAAATATAAACTCCATTAAGAGCATCGTAGTAATGTATATTTCCAATTCCATAACCAGTTAACCATAACAGTCACTAAAACAGTGTGTACATACGATAGAAAGTATCAGAGTGTTATGCTTTATGATAACATTGGCTATATATTGGCTATATATAACATTGGCCTATATAAAGAGTGGAAATCTATTGAAGGAACAGACACAGTAAGGCACCACAGTCGTGCTCATCTTTCCCCAGAGGAATATTTTTCAGTGCAGTGATTTTTCATCAGGGAGTGAGTGACAGCCCTGCCTACCAATTTTCCACAAACTCTCAAATGGTTATTCACCTAAACAAACATATTAATTTACTTATTTACCTCTAAATTGCTTTTTCAAACCTGCATGATGGCAGCGAGCTCCACAAATGGGCCCCTCACTCCTGCCTGTGTGTGTCAGGTTGAAAAAGGAAATCATTAATATAGCATTAGAAGCTGGCTGTGAACTCATAACTGCCCCGGGCAGCCATCAGCAAACATGCAGTACTGTTCTCTCGCTACACCTTCCCCGAGGTTCAAATGTCATCCTTCACTGTCATTACATTTTCTGCCCCCATTAACTATTGATTATCTCCACTCCGGCGTTTGGAGTCCTCCTGTGGAAGTGGCCCACATGGCTCGCCACCCACCGAACAGGAGTGCCCATCTCCTGGTTTTTAAAAGAGGGGTGAAGGCAGAGTCACGGAGGGGCAAAGAGGGACACACCTACCTGCCCATTAGCACCAGACTTGAGCTGACAACTGAAGGTTAAGTTGTTCTTTTCTGGGACTCGTGAGAATTTTTGCCAAAACATTGAATATTTACTGTGAGGTTAGTTTGAGTTTGCTTCTGTTTTTCAGACGAGTGTAGGTCGAAAAGTTTGTTTGGGCAGCAGCTTTGTGCCCTCTGCCATCAACAAACTGCATCCATAATACCACGGACTAGCTGCCAGTGCAGGCTTGTCTTTGTATACCTGCCAAAACCACATTTCTGTGTTGCCAACAGTTAATGACCGCTGTTACTGCTCTCTATACTTTTCTATATTTCAGTATCACTGCTCTTTAATGTTGTACATGTCTAGGCTGTAGATGCACATCTCCTCTTTGGAGAAAAATACCTGTTATATGAGTTATATTATTCTGGGTGTTTGGTCAGACGGAAACACAGGGGAAATATAACCTTTTTCATGTCGTCTTTGTTTCTAAGTTCACCTAAATGTCAAGGTTTGTATCAATAAAATGTGAAAATTAGATAAATATCTCATCATAACCCAATAGGTGCTCAAATACCTTATCCACTGCATGTGTAGTCCTACTTTCGTGTATATTAAAAGAAAAAAAAACATGCTAAATGTGCTCTGTGTTAATCACTACATTTCCACCGAGAAATTTGTTGTCCTGATTTATATACAATTAAAACTCAGAGCTACTTAAGAGTAAATGCGTAATTTATAAATCAACACAAATGTAACATATTTTCTTCACTAACAAAATTATAAGGAAACAACCAATCTGTATTCATAAAAAGTCCCATTTATTTCAAAGTCATTTCATCAACAAATATTACAAATCTCCATTATTTGGGGGGGGTGGACCCACACCAGAAACACATGAATAAAACATTTATTACAATAATTGCTCAGCGGCCTTTTTCAGATGCTGAAAGTTGAAGCATTCCAGTCGAATAGGGTGGAAAATAAACAAGAAACGAGTGTACAGAGACAATAAATGAGTTAGTTCAGGCCAGTCCCGCTCTACAGGATTACTGTGTAGAAATCCACAAGAATCCAGTGTGGTTTTAGGATAATCCCATCAGAACTGCAACAGCGCAAACGCTACTACAGAACACCCAAGTCTGTTAGCACTGACGAGAGCCTATAGTGAAGGAAAGGTTGAGTTGACAATCCTTGTAAAAAAAAAAAAAAATACTTAACACAGTGACTTCTACTGTACAAGACAAACATTTTAACAGCCTGCTGCCAACAAAGCACCACATCTTATGCACCAGATTCGACTGTTATCAGGCCACTAAATGGGCGTTATCAGTCTCTATAAGCACCATGGATGTGGGTCATCACGGTTGCCTACTTTGCCTACTACATTGTGAATGTGACACTTGAAAGCATCACGTTCTAACATGAAAACTGAATGAAATGTCATGTTTTGAACACAAACAAAATGGCTTCTTTAGGTTTAGGCCAAAAAACAAAACAAAACAAAAAAGGAAACAGTTAAACAACTTGTTTAGGTTTAGGCCAAAAAAAAAGGAAACAGGTTTTTGGGCAATAAAACAACAACTTCTTTACGTTTAAACAATAAAAACAATTGGGTTTGGGCAATAAAACTACAACTTCTTTAGCGTTAGATACTAAAAACAGTTAGGTTTGGGCAATAAATCCACAGCCTCTTTAGGTTAAGGCTCAAAGAAAGCAGTTAGTTTTGGCAATAAAACTACGGTGTGTTTAGGTTTAGGCCAAAAAGAAAAATCATTTAGGTCTGGGCAAAAAAAAACTACAACTTCTTTAGATTTATGCAAAAAAAAAAAAAAAATTAAAAAAACTAAAATTTCCACTTCTGCTCCTGTCATAATTACTACAGCCTCTAAAGGTCACTGTCATGTTTTATATCTTCTTTCAGTGATCTACCACGTGAATAGATGATGAAACCTACTATTGGGTCCCACATCCATGGTGCTTATAGCGACTTACGCCTATTTAATAGCCTGACAACAGTCTAATCAGCTGTTTTATTATACTAGTTTGTATTATCTAACAAAAAAGATTGTAATCTAGCTACAAAGATAGAAAACTAAGTCAATATTTGCATCATGGAAAATACCTCTCCTGGAGTCATATAAAGCTCTGTAACATGAAGCCATCTGAAAAAATAGCTTTTTCTAGGACACTAGTACAAGCTTCAGTTACCCACATTAATTGTTATGCATGTCTGCAAGATAGCACTGAGTTAATATGCACCTCTGCTGCCTGTTTTAATTAATGAGGACATGTTTTGATACTACCATCCGTTCAATCTGTGTCTATTATTCTCCCACTTTATGGGAAACAAGTGCTACACTGGCAAAACTTACACACATCGTGTAAGCTATTTTTAGGCCTATATGCTCAGTTTTAAATATTTTATCATCATTTAATAATGTCTTACCGGTCAGCTACACTGACTCGACTTCAAAAGCAGACATCAATAAGGGGCGAACTTCTGCCGCTCAGATT
Source organism: Pterois miles (assembly GCA_947000775.1). Classification (NCBI taxonomy): domain Eukaryota; kingdom Metazoa; phylum Chordata; class Actinopteri; order Perciformes; family Scorpaenidae; genus Pterois; species Pterois miles. The sequence goes on from CAMQGK010000341.1 coordinate 5,399,299, forward strand.
TTTTGATGCCGGAGGTTGGCATTTTTGCAGTGTAAGGGCATAGACCCTGAGTTAGGCTGGAAGCGGCTGCTGGGTGGACAGCCAGGAGAGGGAGAGTTTTCATGCCAAGCAGGCTGGAAACGGGGACGGCGTAATGTGGGTTTTGGATGGTTTGCAAGGTGGAGGGAGAGTGGACGTTAAGGGTGGGGGCTGGGGTGGGGGCCGCCAGCATGGCCATAGAGGTAGGAGCAGTGGAGGCGGTGGGAGTGGACTGAGAGAAGCTCATGTTGAGGTCAACTGGGGTCGCAGAGGAAGCAGCCTGCATGGTGTATTTAGCCATCTCTAAGCTGCAGGTGGTGAGATGGTGAAGGGTTAAGAGGAGACAGTGAGAAACGATAAAGGGGAAGAATGGATGAGACAAAGGAGAAGGGAGGTGAGAGAGAGGAGAAAACATAAGTATCAAAGAAGGAATGTGTTAAAAAGCAGAGACAATAGAGAACGGAGCAGTGAGATGGAACAAATCCAGCCTCACTCTGAGCACAGTAAATTTGCCCTCATACAATAGCACAGTGTTTGGCTGTCTTATCATCAGGCGGTGTGATGCCCTGCTGGACGTGGCCGCCCTGCGTAATGTCTTACCTGGCGTTGATGAGGTACTGGGCGACGCTGATGCTGGCCGGCGAGCCTGTGATTGTGACTTGGCGCATGGCTGAGCCATCAGTGGCGCTGGCAATTTTGATGTGAGCTCCAGAGACCTGGCGGATCTCATTGATCTTGCTGCCTTGTCTTCCAATTATGCAGCCAATAAACTAGAAAGGGAAAGAGTGGAAACATGTAAATGGTGAAACAGGTCATGTTGTCATGCTTTTCAGGGATTATATTTCAAAACAGCACATGGAAGTAACTGTCATGCTAATAGTAGCACCACAGCCTCCTGCTAGTTTTCTGCAGAAGAAAACCACATCTCCAGCTGTGTTACCGTATCAGCAGAAAACCATGATGTATTGAACCCTTATTATTTAACCTAACCCTAACCTTATTATTGTGAATTTCTCCACTGTGGGACTAATGAAGGAATATCTTATCTTATCTTATTACTACCACACCATACTGTAATTGTGAGATCACATGTTAGTTGATGACACTGTGAATTGGGTCACTAGAACACTGGCTGGTTTGACATTTTGGGAGATATACTTGCTTATATAATTTATATTATATAATTTATATTATATAATTTATATAATATATAATATAGATATACTTGCTCATATAACTCCAAGAGTTATATGAGAAGATTGATACCATGCACGATCTCTACAGTAAATCCAGTGTGCAACCTCCAGGAAAAGTGAAGCCAATGCTGAAGTGCCTTAAACTTGCATTATTTATAACAGCCAACAGGAGGCGACTCCTGGTTGCAAACAGAAATCTGATTGTATAGAAGTCTATGAGAAAATGAGCCTATTTCTCACTTGATTTATTACCTCAGTAATCATTGTAAACATTGAATTTATGGTCTCAATCGCTAGTTTCAAGTCTTCTTCAATACATGATGTTCATTTAGTAAATTATGGTCCCATTTAGAGTCAGATAGACCATATAACAGAGGATACAACTTTAACCTTTTCATAGTTTGTTTTCAGTTCATGAAAATTAAAATTTTGGTTGCCTAAAAATGTTTTATTCAGTGTTTGGTTGTACTGACTCTCTCGGGTCACTTCTGGTTGCAACAAAACAAGATGGCGACTTGAGGCTTCAAAACGGCAGCCCACAAATCAACGGATGACGGCACAGTGGCTACATCCACTTCTTATATACAGTCTATGGGTAAACACGAAGCTACCCTCAGTAGCTCGTTAGCTTAGCTTAGCACAAAGACTGGAAACGGGGGGAAACAGCTAGCCTGGCTCTGTCTGGCCGTCAACCAGCACTACCTCTAAAGCTCACATGTTATAATTGCTTGTTTAATTCATACCAACAAAATGTGTAAAAATGACTATTTCCAGTATTAGAGTCTCTGTTGGTTGCCTGGCAATCTCAAGGTGTCAGCAAGACTCCAGGAAGTTGCTGCTCATGCCTGAGAAATAGGATATAGCTAACTGAATAAATAACTGAGCTTACTGGTGCATTCAAAGCTATCTCATGTGCAAACTCTCAAATGTGCTTTCATTAGCATCATAGCCTACACTAAGCATGATTGGCTGGAAAAAGGTCATGTGAGAAGAGATGTGTAAATACAGACGAAGGATCCATACAGAAATTAATTAAAATGAGATGAGGTAGACTAAAACCAACTGCTATTTTTAAGCCTTATAAATGGTGAAATTATCGTACATTTGCACATTTGTCATTATTAGTAATACATCGTAAAGAGGGCAAAATTATCATACAAATATGATAATAATCGTGCATCTGGCAATACTGGAGTCGTGTCAAGACGATAACACACACATCGTGAAACTCTTGCGAAATGGTGAAGGTTAGTCATTCACCTCAAATGGTTATGGCTAGGATAGGCCATCAGACAGTCTTTTGTTTTGCAAGTTTTTGCAATTTGGAGATTACCTTCGAGACATAACTGAGACATAACCCCCTAAAACCACAACCTGCTGTTTTTATACTTTGTTTTTTGTACAGATTAAACAAACATATCAGATATTCATCCATCCATTTGCAACCGCCTATCCCGTTAGGGGTCGCAGGGGCCTGGAGCCGATGGCAGCTGGCATTGGGCGACGGCAGGGTTCACCCTGGACAGGTCGCCAGTCCATCGCATGGCACATAGAGACAGACAAATATTCACGCTCACATTCACACCTGAGCAATTTAGAGTCACCAATTAACCTGCTTTGGTGAAAGCTGGAGAACCCGGAGAAAACCCACGCTAACATGGGGAGAACATGCAAACCCCACACAGAAGACCCCCAAGCCGGATTCAAACCTGTGACCCTCTTGCTGTGAGGCGACAGTGCTAACCACTGCACCACGGTGTCAGATATAACATGTTAATTAGTGACAGAGCCAGACCAGCTGTTTCCCTGTTTCCAGCATGTGAAGCTGCTGGCGGCAGCCTCATATTTATCATAATCATCTAACTCTCGAAACTCGACACTCTAGAAAGCCAATAAATGTGTTTCCCAATATGTCAATCTATTCAACCCCTTAATCCACAGAAACATAACACAACATGTGATCACATGTAATTCTGAGGTGATTTATGACTCTGTTGAAAATAATCTCATTTAAGATAAAAGCAGCATAGCTAATAGACTGCTGACTTCTAGATATCTTTTCTGTTTTTGGTAATATTCATACTACAGTGGTGATTGCAGTGTATTATTGCAATGATATATGTAAAACAGGATAAATCACTTTCTGCAGCTAAGAAGGTGAACGTTTTCGTATCCAAAAACTCCTCATTACAGCTGTCCTCCTGGAAAGTGTTAATGAAGTGAGTAACATGAGGATTATCGGTGTGAGTTTTAGTGCTGGAAGAACGCAAACAGTGTGGCACTTACATCATTAGGTATTGCCATCTCCTGTGAACTTGTGGGGGCAGATGCATCCAATCCTGTAAAGTAGGACAAGGAATGCGAACAACAGTTTGGCACTAATGGCTTCCACTTTCAATGCATGACAAGTTAACCTACTTTATCACTTGTTCACTGCTAAATTAGGCACATTAAAATCTTTCCAGACAGACACATTTACTGTTTATATGCACATATTTTACATTGCTGCAATAAGATCTGCATTATTATTAAAACTTATTATTTCTCATGAGCTGTATCACATCGGTCATGTCTATATATAATAAAAATGTTTTGTCCTGAGTTAGTTGTGGCAGATTATATGAGTACGTGGGGTGGCTGAGGTCAGGGATGGCCAAAAGAAGACAATGTTAGATATGGAGGAAAATGTTGCAGAGGTGGAGGATGGGGTCGAGAGATTAGGATTTGTTTTTGGAGAGGGAAATTGGAATTTTTTGGGAGGATATGAGAAATCGTGATAAATGGTTAAATATTTACTGAACTGTAAATATTTCTGACATTTTTCACATTTCCCTCAGAGAACTCTGCAGTTTTGTATTTTCAATCTGTCACATACTCTTTTGGATCATAAATATTTCAGTGACTAACTTTCAAGATTGTTGATAATAAACTAGTTTGGTGGCTCAACCTTAAAACGTCACTCATTTTATTCTCTGCTACGAATGCCAATGCAAAAGCTAGCAGGTCATTTTTTTGTTATATGCACGTCTCTGTAAAGCCACCTTCTGCAATGAAATAACAAAAAACCTGTGAGAGAGTGTGTAAACTCTGAGAGAATGGAGACATCCCGATCCTCTCTGAAGTGACAGGGGTGTTGATGGTGTGATTCGAAGAGGAGTGAAGACAGAGGGATAGATGGACTTCCCCGGGGAGCCGTGGGTACGTACCAGGGAAGGTAGGGTTGCTCTGCCCAAGGGAAGGGAGGGGGATATGCTGCATAGCCAACTGGTGAAGCTTGGTCAACTGCAGGGTAGGAAGGAAGTTAGAGCTAACCAATCAATCTGGATTATTTCAGAGGAGCTGACAACTACAATACAGAGCCAATCTGAAGTTCACAAACATCACAGATAGTGTCAGTGTGAAGAGAGCATGCTGGCTTCTCCTGGCATTTATCTGAAAATACATCTCACACCTTCGGCTACAAAGCTATCGCTGATCATGAACTTTCGTTTCAATCAATGCATGCTGCTACACCGTGTTAGTGTTAGTAATGTCAACAAATCAGAGTTATTTCATCTTTGCAGAGTCGGGTACACAGAGGGCGTAGTGGTGGCTTGGAAGGAGTGGGCAGGAGGTCATTAAGGCGGCTGTCAGTCACTCAAATGAGCATACTTACATCTTGATGTGCAAAAGCATACTGCCCGGGAATAGCAAAGGCCTGAAAGGAATAAGAGATGAGGTTATGTGACTAGGAGGTGCAGACATGTTGGAACGTGTCACTTGAAATGTGAATTGGTAACCGAGTATGTGAGCGCTGTGAGCGCATTTCTGAAAATTCACTCCATTCCTCTTTTCCATAGCTCTAATGTGTATGGATTTTCATGGAGTTTCATCTAAATGTCATCTGCTGTCCCCCCCTCCCACTCTTTGACCATGGCTGGAAATCCAATAACATAAACAGATGTCTGATAGGTCAGAGCAGACTGAGCCAAAGTCAGGACAGCTGATGAAGAACACGAGCTTCAGTCACGACATCTCTCAGCTCTCACACTGCAGGGGGATTATTAATGTAAATGACAGTTATCCATATCTCCGACACGGGCTGAACGCTTTCTAATGCGATCATTACCTCATCGTACTGCTTACAGCATTACAATATGAATAGTTTATTGCTGTATAATTACACAGATGTGTCCCTCTAGTGGTGAAATGTGCTTAATGAGCAGCTTGACTGAGCTCTCACAAAATAAGGAGCTTGTTCAGTTGTTTTGCTTTTTAACAGAGCTGCTGAAATTGCAGCGATACTACTCCCTTATTGCTACTTACTTGTGCAGAGTGTTGTGGTGCTAATACTGCATGGGCTCCAGCAGGCATGGCCTTGGGACGGTAGGGAATAGTCGCTCCTTTTGGTGGAGACTAGAGGCACAGTCATGCAAACCAAAAAGGCAGAATTTATACACTGCAGAGGAGAGTTCGTACAGGCACTGATGCATTTTATATCCCCTGTTTAAATCGCCTGCTGAATCTCTTTAAACCACTTTCATCGGTTGAGAGAGTTACATGAGACCTTGAAACAAAGCAACATATCGTACAAATGTGAACAAACCTGAAAGTGGAGGAGATTTTTTTTAACAATACAGAGAGGTCAAGTGAATGAACTTAAACCTAAACTCCCATCAACTTACTTACAGCAATCTGTTTTAACCTATAAATTCAATCATAAAGATATAATTATATGTGATAGTATACTATACACCAGTGATTCCCATCAAGGGGTCCTTCTGTAGTTACACTCAGTGTAGTTCACTTCACAACATGTGGTTGCCAGTTCGTTGCACAACCTGCATATTTTATGGTCGAGAGGAGACTCAGGCAGTCATGTCAAGTGATGAATCTTTCCAGGTGGATTAATGAAATCATTTTTGCAACGTCTAGCTACAGGCTCATTTAAGGTCCTTTTATCGGTAGCGTATTTATCCCATTATTCCACACTAAGTGGCAACCTGACAGCTGATGACTCAGAGATACCACTGATACCAATGGCGTTTTACTATTGGCTCACAAGCCTTGTTAGAAGAGGGAGCCAAACATCAGATATCTTCCACAGAGATAAGCAAAACATTTATTTTGGACCCACCAAAATGCTTTAAATGATTAATTCACAATCATATGCAATCCTCTCCATAACTATTGGAACAGCGAGGCCAACTCCTTTATTTTTGCTGTACACTGAAAACAGTGAGCTAAATTAGCAGGTGACTGACAGGTGTTTATTGTTGCCCAGGTTTGTCTTGTTACATTGATTATTCAAACAGTGATTTTTGCCTGTGCAGACTGCATTTATAGTTAAAGACCAGACGACAGCTGTCTATGGGAGAAAAGCTGAAAGAAGATGGAAAATCAATCAGAGCCATTGCACATTGGCCATAGTCAATTTAACCATTTGGATGGTCCTGCAGAGGAAAGAAACCACTGGTGTCCTGAGCTACAGACGTCTAACTGGTAGACCAAGGAAAACATCAGCAGCTGATGACAGAAACATTGTGAGAGCTGTAAAGAAAAACCCTAAAACAACTGTCAGTGACATGGACAGGAGTGATGGTATCACAATCCACCATATTACACCATACTTTTATTCAGCACCTTTCTAAAAGCTCTGTGGAAGTATTTCTTTTAAATATTTGTCTATGCATATCAATAACACCTTTAAAGCAACTAAACTAATAAACAGAAATTATGATTTGATTGAAAATATATGTCCAAATACAGTATTTGTGTTAAGGAGCACTGATGGGGCTTATCATTTAAAAATATATTGAACATATACAAAGCTTTAGTCTTGCAGGAGTAAACCGTGTATTGAAAATATGCTAAACACCTTTTACCAGCCCCTAAACAAATGCGACATACATGCTGCCTAAGTAGAGCTGCTGAACGTGAAGATCATCTGCTGTCTGACAGCGCTTACCTCCAGCATGACAGAGCAGATGTGTCGTACACACTGAGTGATGGCCTGTGGAGTGCCGGAGATTGTGACAGCCCTCTCTGTAGAGTCCGGCAGCATGTCTCCTGCCACCTGAACCTGAGCGCCTGTAGTCTTTACATCGCCAGACAACGAGAAGAAACAAAGGCTATTTATTGATGAAAAGAGCACACCATCACCCAAAATTGAAATGCTGTTTTCAAGCACCCGCAAATTACCCCGAACACATTTTGACATGCAGGGAACAGCTGCAAGCCAAATAGCAATATGTGCTCCAATATTTGAAGAGGCGTACACAAATATTGTCCATTCAGAACGAGTATTCACTCTCCGCCGATCTTTACAGGCATAATCAGTGGGATTTTCATGAGCACCAACCAAAAAAATGCACACGGGAGAGAAAAACAAGAAAAGTTTGACTGGAGTGTTTGATACTTGAGGTGTTGAAGCAGCAGGGAGGAGGTTTCTCTGATCCCATTTGGGTGCAGAAAAACAACTTCCTGATAGAAAACAAAAAAAAGAAACAGCCTCCCACCCTACCTCTCTGATCTCTTTGATTTTTGAGCCTCCTTTGCCGATCAGCGAACCACACTGGCTCCCTGGGAAAACCAGGCGAAGTGTCACAGGTGGCTTGCTTGTCACGTTGCTGTTTGTCATCGCTGCTGTAATGTCCTGAGGGAGGATTCAAAAATATGTTGTTTTTTTCAATACTGACTGTAAGAACGTCGGCTTTATCTGTCAAGTCTTTTTTTCAGCCTGTTATGAGGCCATTAAATAGGCATGATCGGTCGTTAAAAGCACCATAGATGTGGGTCAACAGGGGCCTCCTACACACAATCATAGGTTTTATCATCTATTCACATGGCAGATCACCGAAATAGGGTATAAAAGAACATGACAGTGACTTATAGCGACTGTAGTAATTATGACACGAGCAGAAGCGACAGTATTGAATGTATATGGTGTGGTTACAGCGGTTACACCCTGGAGGGTTTGCATCCTGTTTGAAAACAACAACCTGTAGTTATCTTTGTGTCCTTCAAGTGTTACGTTTCACTTTTGAAACCTAGTTATTTTAAGCCAAAACACAATGTTTTCCCCAACATTAACTAAATGTTTTAGTTGCCTAAACCTAAAGAAGTTGTAGTTTTGTTGCTTAAACTGTAAAGTGCTCAAAGTTGCCGTAGAAAATGTTTTCAAAAATATTAGTTTTGTGACCCAAAAACTGTGTTTGCATGAGGACAAGAGGCCAAAATATTGAGGCAAATATATATATATTTTTAAATATCTGTATACGTGTGGACAGGGCGTTCAGGTGCGATTGATAACATTGATAACATTCAGCCGCCAGACGTCACAGTCTACCTCCCCCGCTCCACTGCATTCACTTCATAACATGTGGTTGCCGGTTGCATAACCTGCATGTCTTACGGTCAAGTGGAGACTCCGACAGTCATGTCAAGTGATGAATCTTTCATGGTGGAGCAGTGAAATCATTTTTGCGGTGTATAGGCTCATTTAAGCAGTGTGTGCATACGCAATGGCCCTTTTATTGTAGCTTATTTATCCATTTATACCACACTAACTGGCAACACGATCGCTGACGACACAGAGATACCACATGATACCAACAATGTTTTGCTATTAGTTATTATAGTTATTATTAGAAGTGGGAGCCAAACATCAGATATCTTCCACAGAGATCAACAAAACATTCATTGTGGACCCACCAAAATGCTTCACAATCATATATTACTTCATCTTGGCATACCCTAACTTTTTGTTGTTCTCTCAAGCTGCCGATACTCTTACCTGCCCTCTCTCTATATCAGGTTCATAACTAACTAGTGTATTGTGTCTCATAAGCCGTATGAATGTAAAAACAAGGTGTGAAGCATCTGGACGAACCGACGGCTAGTACGGGGGAGGGGGAAGAACGAGGATGCTGTCATTTATCAATACAATGTTCACATCCTTTTTGTAAAATAATTAGTGAACTGTTTGTCGTGACTTTTTTAAAAATTTCTGAACAAATATAATTAATGAAATATTTAAACGACTTCTGAATCGGCTCTTTTAGGGCAAACATTACCAGACGTATTAAATGTTCAGACGTAGATTGTGATATGTGTTGATAATAAGAATATAATTTAACTAGTTATAAAGGTCCAAAATGATGAAAAATTGCAATTTTAAGTCAAAATCTCCCAGTAATTTTTATTCACTGTCGAAATTCAGAAAGTGTCTCTTTATCCTGCTATAATGAGCATCCTGACTGAGACACTGCTCCTAAACCTGACTGATACCCACCTATAGGCTACAAATACAGGAAAGCACTTTAATTGTTAACACTAAACATACCACCTTAACCCTATAACGTTCCAGCTGGAATATTATTGGAGGATTATAGGCCTATAGAAGGTGCTGATTATGAGTGACATCCAACCATCTGCAACCACTTATGCTGTTAATGGTCACAAGGGGGGCTGGAGCCGATCCCAGCTGACACTGGGTGAAGGCGGTGTTCACCTTGGACAGGTCGCCAGTCCATCGTGGGGCTGACACATAGAAAGACAACTATTCACGCTCACATTCACACCTACAGGCAGTTTTGGGTCATCAATTAATCTGCATGTCTTTGGACTGTGGGAGGAAGCTGGAGACCCTGGAGAAAACCCACGCTAACATGGGGAGAACACGCAAACTCGACACAGAAGGGCCACAAGCCGGATTTAAACCTGCAACCCTCTTGCTGTCAGTGCTAACCACTCCACCACCATGCAGCCCACATTGTAACATGCTTAAATAAATAATTAATAAAGAGGAATAAGTTATAAGAGATATCAACACATGAGCCAACGTGTGAATAAGAGAGTACCGGCACTTATTTTTTTCCACTTCAAGCACTGATCTAAACCTAAAGAAGCCTATTTGTTTGCTCCAAACATAATGTTTAAGTTTCACTTTCACTTTTACAACATAGTGGGTGTAGTAGGCCCCTAATGACCCATATCTATGGTGCTTATAGCGATTGATAACGCCTATTTAATGGCCTGCTAGCAGTCGAATCAAAACTGAGGAAAAGGTTAAAAAACCTTCAAAGACTCGTCCTTAGATTCTCATGTAAAACTAATAGATTTTGTTGACAGTGTGTGAAAAGTTGCAGTGGAGCTTGTTGCACGTTTGTACCTCCTCAAACTTCTGTGCGATCATGGAGAACGCTCTGAAGATGCCCTCTGTCGGCCCTGTGATGGTAACTATCCTCTCGGGAGATGATCCCTCTGATATGTTGATACGAGCGCCGCTCTGGAAACACAAATGCACAATTAATCCAACCCCCAATTTGTTGTAATTGATCTGCCAGAACGCATTAAATTACACGTGCTTTCGCATCACGGATGTCAGGGTGAATGCTCACCTCCTCCCGCATTTTCTTGACTGTTTCTCCTTTCTTGTATCGTGTTGAATATAAAACAGTGGAACTGATTAGTTTAATACAGAGAAGAGAATCAGAACGAAAGCAGTGTGATGTTGATGTGTTGTAAAAAATATCTACCTTCCCGATTATACTGCCAACTTCCTGTGAATGAAAAGGCAACAATGCTCAACAAGCAAGTGGTTTTTCTGTTAACAGCTTTTTACATTGAGAGCAGGATGTAATCATTTTAACCACGACATACCATTAGGATATCAGTTATTTCAACTATGTCCATATCTGAGTCTTACCTTTCCATGCATCAGCAGCCTCAGCGTCAGTGTGACATTCAGACTCCCATCTGAAGCCATTTCCTCCTTGTCAGACATCCTCTGTGTTTTCTGAGCTTCAGTGTAAACTCTGCAAAAAGAAAGGTCTTGTTTAAGACATTTCCTGTGTACAAGAGCTCCAGTATTTCAGCTGGTTCAGTAGATTATTAGAATCAGACTTATTTGCCAAGGATGTGCACATACAAGGACTTTTTTTTTTTTTTTGCATTTCTCTCAAAGAAGTAGAAATAACAGCGAGGTCAACAAAGCTGGAAATTTGTTAAAATCTACAAGATCCTAATTTTTTACAAAGTAAAGTACTGATGAAAAATGGTAGAATGTAATTAAGTACATTTATTCAAGTACTGTATTTAAGTACAAATTTATACTATCTCCTCCTCAGTGGGCTCAGTTTTAAAGCTAGAGTGAAGATACTTATACAATATGAAACTAGAAAATTAATTCATCGGTATCAACCTTGTCATACTAGCTTGTCATGAAGGAGGTTAAATGACGCTCCAAACTTGTGCTAAATTTTAGCAAGAAAAGCTGTCATGTCCATTTCCAAAGGGGTCTCTTGACCTCTGACCTCCAGATGTGTGGATGTAAATGGGTTCTCTGGCTCCCCACCAGTCTCCCCTTTACAGACATGCCCACTTTATGATAATCCCAGTCAGTCTGGATCAAGTCATAGTCAAGTCAGCACTCTGACACACTGACAGCTGTTGTTGCCTGTTGGGCTGCAGTTTGCCGTGTTGTGATTAAATGCAGAACCTGTGAGGGTTTCTGGACAGTATCTGTAATTGCTTTGTGTTGTTAATTGATTTCCAGGAATAAATATATACATGCATTTGCATAAAGCAGCATATTTGCCTACTCCCATGTTGATAAGAATATTAAATACTTAACAAATCTCCCTGTAAGATACATTTTCATCAGATAAAAAATGTGCGATTAATTTGCGATTAAACCTGATTAACTATGGATAATCATGAGATTAAATATTACAGTACGATCAACTGAAAATATTACATGATTCCAGCTTCACAAATATGTTGATTTTTCCCTTGCATTATTTTTATCTATTTTTATTCAATTGGAAATTTCACTATCTTTTTAAGATTTTCAAACCAAACTATCAATCAAGAAATAGAGAAAATAATCATCAGATGAACCCATAATGACAGTGATAATTATAGTTGCAGCCCTTTGTAAAATACAGTTAGCTCCACACATCCAGCTGTAACATTAAAATGCTGCTTAAATGTTAATGCATGAGTTATAATAATCTAATGATGTAATATATAATAGTATAACAGTAAAAGGGGCCATTTTTCTGCATTTAGTTTTTACTTTTAACACTTTAAGTAAATTTTGCTGATTATACTTTTACTTGAATAAGTATTTCAGTGCAGGACTTTTACAAGTAAAAGAGAATTTTCACAGTGTGGTATTAGTAGTTTTACTTAAGTAAAGGATCTGAGTATTTCTTCCACCTCTGCTGATGAATTTCACATTTCAATAGATTTCCAGCCATCTCTGTCTGTGGAGCCATTGTTGTTATCATGCTCATACTAACTACCCTGTTCTTCTTCTTCTGTTTATTACTGCTGCAGCTGCAGGAAATGTGAACTTCATCATTTCCTGTGCTGGGAAAGAGCCACCAGACACAGTTAAATGGAAAAGCTTTCATGAACTGCGTGTAGGCTGCATCATCATTGTTAAATCAGCCTGCAGCAGAGGTAAAACAGATCTATTTGAAGATGTTATGATCATAACCTTAACTATGGGGATTGTAGAGTAACCACAATCATTTTTTTGCTGCTATAAAGAGCCAGATTGCCTTTTTTTAAAGAATTTATCAAGCGACTAATGCTTTCTGAAGAGTTATGGATGGTTGTTGTTTGCCTTCCTCTGACCGTGTCGCGGGGGAAGATAAGCTTATCACAAGGTGCAATCTTCTTCACATGGGACTGTGTCTTTAGTTCCGGCTAAATACAAGTTAAGTTGTGAGAGTCCTTCGGATAAGATAAGCTACAAAGGAAGCCACTTGTGCTGTGGAGGCCTTAGGATCAAGCGATGTGTGTGTGACCGTCTCTTAATATCACACCACACAATGTCGGCTCTGTTGTGGCCGCGTATCCAATTTGTCGTATTTGCAGAGCAAATAAAGAATGTCTCGATGCAGTGCAGGAAGGGCAGCTTATTGCACCATAACAGACGAGAGAAGACTTTAAGTCTACCAGGGACCAAGGTCACCTTGTTTATTAAACCATCATGACTCTGAGAAATGATTTCACCATTTTATATGTCATATTATGGGTTAGCTCACTGTTTGAGAGACGCTGCACACAGACAATTGGCTCAGATGACGATTTTGTAACGAATAAACAAAATAAAAGAAGAAAGGTCATTTAAAAAGGGATGGCTTACATGGAGCGAGTAAACGGTCACATGTGAAACTTCACTTAACACCTGTTGGCTTAATGGTGATAAAGAGGAGGGAACATAGCAGCATGCTATCAGTGAGTGTGCATGAGGTGTTCCCAGTTAATCCAGACTTTAATTCAATCCTAATCTCAGGTCCACTGCCGCCATTTTGGACTGAAAGCGCTTATGATATTTCTAATATTTTATTGTCCAACACAGGCCATTTAGGTAGAATATGACAGTAGCAGAGAAATCATTTTGTTTTCCTTTTCTACGGCACATAGCGGAAGCGAAGATTTGCTGCTGGAACAAACACCTTTTTTAATGCAGCAACAAAAATTGGTCAAAACAGAAATGAAAAGTCCAGTATTTCATGTCTATAGTACATAAACATAGAATTGAACTGAATAGATCAGAACCATTTGTGCCTGATATCTAATCTGGTATCGGTGCATCCCTACTTATACCACATTTGTTTAATCCATACAAAGGTTAGAAATGGTGCTGCGGAGGTTATGTGCCAGACTAATTAATGGCTCTGACCAGCTGCCAGGAAAACAGTGGAGACTCCAAGAAATTACTGCTCCCAGCCAAGATAGAGTGGCACATAACCGCTCATGAAACACTGAATTGTTTTTTCACTGTACTTAATCCCTGTAGAGATTAAACACACCAAATATAATGTGTTAATTATAATTGGTGAGCTTTAGAGGGGATTTGTTGCCTCTGGACAGATCCAGCTGTTTGCTGCTGTTTTCAGTCTTAATGCTAAGCTAAGCTAACCAACGCAACAAAGCAAATAAGCAGATTTCCCAAAATGTCACACTATTTCTTTAAATCATGACCGCTAACACTTGAACTGTAATTCTTCTTCATCTTCATCATCTTCATCTTCAACCGCTTATCCGGGGTCGGGTCGCGGGGGCAACAGATCCAGCAGGGGACCCCAAACTTCCCTTTCCCGGGCCACATTAACCAGCTCTGACTGGGGGATCCCGAGGCGTTCCCAGGCCAGTGTGGAAATATAATCTCTCCATCTAGTCCTGGGTCGTCCCCGGGGTCTCCTCCCAGCTGGTCGTGCCTGGAACACCTCCCTAGGGAGGCGCCCAGGAGGCATCCTTACCAGATGCCCGAACCACCTCAACTGGCTCCTTTCAACGCAAAGAAGCAGCGGCTCTACTCCGAGTCCCTCACGGATGACCGAGCTTCTCACCTTATCTCTAAGGGAGAGGCCAGCCACCCTCCTGAGAAAACCCATTTGGGCCGCTTGTACTCGCGATCTAGTTCTTTCGGTCATGACCCAGCCCTCATGACCATAGGTGAGAGTAGGCACGAAGATTGACCGGTAGATAGAGAGCTTTGCCTTCCGGCTCAACTCTCTCTTCGTCACAACGGTGCGGTACAGCGACTGCAATACCGCCCCCGCTGCTCCGATTCTCCGGCCAATCTCACGTTCCATTGTTCCCTCACTCGTGAACAAGGCCCCGAGGTACTTGAACTCCTTCACATGGGGTAAAGACTCATTCCCTACCTGGAGTAGACAATCCATCGGTTTCCTGCTGAGAACCATGGCCTCCGATTTAGAGGTGCTGATCCTCATCCCAACTGCTTCACACTCGGCTGCGAACCGATCCAGTGAGCGCTGGAGGTCACAGACTGATGATGCCAGCAGAACCACATCATCTGCAAAAAGCAGCGATGAGATCCTCAGCACACCAATCTGCAAACCCTCCTCCCCCCGACTACGCCTCGATATCCTGTCCATGAATATCACGAACAGGATTGGAGACAAGGCGCAACCCTGGCGAAGGCCAACGCCCACCGGAAACGAGTCTGACTTACTGCTGAGAACCCGGACGCAGCTCTCGCTTTGGGTGTACAGGGATTGGATGGCCCTGAGAAGTGACCCCCTCACCCCATACTCCCGCAGCACCTCCCACAGTATACCCCGGGGGACCCGATCGTACGCCTTCTCCAAGTCTACAAAACACATGTAGACTGGATGGGCATACTCCCAGGCCCCCTCAAGGATCCTTGTGAGAGTGAAGAGCTGGTCCGTTGTTCCACGGCCAGGACGAAATCCGCATTGTTCCTCTTCAATCTGAGGTTCGACTATCGGCCGGACCCTCCTATCCAGCACCCTAGAGTAGACTTTACCAGGGAGGCTGAGTAGTGTGATACCCCTGTAATTGGCACACACTCTCTGGTCCCCCTTTTTGAACAGGGGAACCACCACCCCGGTCTGCCACTCTTTAGGCACTGTCCCCGACTTCCACGCAATGTTGAAGAGGCGTGTCATCCACGACAGCCCCTCCACACCCAGAGCCTTCAGCATTTCTGGGCGAATCTCGTCAATCCCCGGGGCCTTGCCACTGCGGAGCTGTTTAACTACCTCAGTGACTCCCCTTAGGGAAATTGACGACGATCCCCCATCAGCTTCCAGCTCTGCCTCTACAAGAGAGGGCGTATCAGTCGGGTTCAGGAGTTCCTCAAAGTGCTCCTTCCACCGCCCGGTTACCTCCTCAGTTGAGGTCAACAGTGTCCCATCCTTACTGTACACAGCTTGGATGGTTCCCCGTTTCCCCCTCCTGAGGTGCCGGACAGTTTTCCAGAAGCACCTTGGTGCCGACCGAAAGTCCTTCTCCATCGCTGCTCCGAACTCCTCCCACACCCGCTGCTTTGCCTCCTTTACGGCAGCGGCTGCCGCCCCACGGGCCCATCGGTACCTTGCAACTGCCTCCGGAGTCCTCCGAGATAACATATCCCGGAAGGACTCCTTCTTCAGTCGGACAGCTTCCCTGACCACCGGTGTCCACCACGGTGTTCGAGGGTTACCGCCCCTTGAGGCACCTAAGACCCGCAGGCCACAGCTCACCGCCGCAGCTTCAGCAATGGAAGCTTTGAACATCGCCCACTCAGGTTCAATGCCCCCAGCCTCCACAGGAATGCTAGAAAAGCTCCGCCGGAGGTGTGAGTTGAAGATCTCTCGGATAGGGGCCTCCTCCAGACTTTCCCAGTTCACCCGCACTACACGTTTGGGTTTACCAGGTCTATCCAGAGTCTTCCCCCACCCTCTGATCCAACTCACCACCAGATGGTGATCAGTTGACAGCTCTGCCCCTCTCTTCACCCGAGTGTCCAAAACATGCGGCCTCAGATCAGATGATACGATCACAAAATCGATCATCGATCTTCGGCCTAGGGTGCTCTGGTACCAAGTACACTTATGAGCATCCTTATGTTCGAACATGGTATTTGTTATGGATAATCCATGACTAGCACAGAAATCCAATAACAAATGACCGCTCCGGTTCAGATCAGGTAGGCCATTCCTCCCAATCACGCCTCTCCAGGTACCTCCATCGTTGCCCACGTGTGCGTTGAAGTCCCCCAGCAGAACAATGGAGTCCCCTACTGGGGCCCCACACAGGACTCCATTCAGGGTCTCCAAGAAGGTCGAATACTCTGAACTGCTGTTCGGTGCATATGCACAGACAACAGTCAGAGTTTTCCCCCCCACAACCCGAAGGCGCAGGGAGGCGACCCTCTCGTTCACCGGGGTAAACCCCAACGTAGCAGCACTCAATCGGGGATTTGTGAGTATCCCCACACCCGCTTGGCGCCTCACACCCTGGGCAACTCCAGAGAAGAATAGAGTCCAACCCCTATCCAGGAGAACGGTTCCAGAGCCGAGGCTGTGCGTAGAGGTAAGCCCCACCAGATCTAACTGATAGCGCTCCACCTCCCGCACAAGCTCCGGCTCTTTCCCCCACAGAGAGGTGACGTTCCACGTCCCCAGAGCCAGCCTCTGCCGCCCAGGTCTGGTCCGTCGCAGTTCCTGGCTTTCACTGCCACCCATATGGCAGCGCACCCGACCCCAGCGGTTCCCCCTGCGGGTGGTGGGCCCACAGGATGGAGAGGAGGGGGTCTCCACGTCGCTTTTCGGGCTGAGCCCGGCCGGGCTCCGTGGCAAGCCCGGCCACCAGGCGCTCGCTCACGGGCCCTCCATCTGGGCCTGGCTCCAGATGGGGGCCCCGGGCTTCCTCCGGGCCGGGTCACTCCTCCTCTTCCTCGGCTATTCATGGGGATTTTGAACCATTCTTTGTCTGGCCCCTCACCTGAGACCAATTTGCCATGGGAGACCCTACCAGGAGCACTAGGCTCCAGACAACACAGCCCTCAGGTTCATAGGGACACACAAACCTCTCCACCACGTTAAGGTGATGGTTCCCGGAGAGGGAACTGTAATTCCTGTTGCACAATTTATTATTTTAATACAATTCACTGAATTTATTTCTATGTATTTATGTGTTACATCTTGTTTACACAGCTAGGATGTTCAAGTGAAGCCTCATCAAGGGATGTATATCGCCAAGAAGTGAAAGTCAGTTGTTTGTTCCAGCAGCATTTTGAACTTAGAGTAACTACTGGACACCAGTAAAACATCCACCTAAAAGGTGGCGAACAAAAGTAAATCAAAATGATTTCTCTTCTGTTGTCATATTCTACCTAAATAGCCTGTGTTGAGCAATAAAATATTAGAAGCTTCATATTTACCATACAGACATCAACCCATTTTCTAAAGACATAAGTGGTGAAAAAGGGACCCTTTATTTTGCGGTTAATGAGGTTTCACACTGCGAATAAAAGGCATCAACCCATCACGTTGTTCCCAGCAGGTTGACTTGTGTCTATAAATATGAAACAACAATAGTCCGAACACAGACAGAAAACTTTATTATTCCTTTCAACCTCGACAAAGGCGGCGCAGACCAGATCCACTCTGTCTGTTCTTACCTTTCACAATAAAAGCCCCAGACATATAATATTACCAGACAAGTATTCTCTGTCATTTATTTTGTTATATATTTGTCACATTTTTCGAACTGTTGTTTTTGTCCCATCATCATACTTTCACACAAAACGTGAATATCAGCAGCGACAGAGACATACTTTTTTTTTTAACCAAGAATGAGGTTGATTTTCTGAGCTTTAGCGCTGCAAATAAAACCATGAACCAATCATGCTGTTCACAATGGGCTGAGTTGAGCCTGTAATTATGAAACAACACAGAGGCTCCTTAATGAAAAGTAGAACGGCAAACTTATCTGAAACATAGAATTTTTATATAATATATTTTTATATACATATAATTATATAATTACTTAAATATACAGTGTTCGCAGGTGAGTATTTTGTATTTTCTTTGTCATTTTTGTTGATTGTAAAGGCCTTCACTCTCTACCCGAAAGCAAATAAGCACATTTCCAAAAATATTGAACTGTTTAAAATGTCATCGTGAATACTGTTAAAACCCAGATCAGGACTGAATTAAAGTCTGCATTAACTGGGAACATCTTTGGACAAAGCCAGGCTAGCTGTTTCCCCCCGTTTCCAGTCTTTATGCTAAGCTAAGCTAACCAACTGCTGGCTGTAGCTTCATATTTAACGCAACAAAGCAAATAAGCGTAAACTATCACAGTATTTCTTTAGTAGTAATGTGGCAGTAAATAACAAGTAAATAAAACATCGTTTTTGAGGAGCAGAGATGGGTTTACAATAAGATATTGTTCTAACACATTCTGGTGTTGTTAATACCTAAAGGACTCACTGATAACAAGACTCACAGCTATTCTCCTCACAGCGTATCATTATAAAGTTACTGTGAATACATCAAATAAACAGCAGCATCTCCGTCTAATCCTATAGGCCGGGATTTGTTTAGTTAATGTTAAGACCCTTTTGACCCATTTCTGTCACCTCTAGCACGTCAGCGCCCACTCAAGACTTCCGAACAAAACACTGGTGCACAACAGCACCCTCGGAGTATAATGATAAAACAGATAATCTACAGGAACACAGCTCCCACAGCACTGACAGGCAGAAATGTGCTTCACACAATAAAAAAAAAAAAAAACAGGGCAATAATCCTTGAGGGAAGTGGAGAACAATGTCTAAGTGGATTACTTGAGGGGTTCATGTTTTCCAAATCTGAGGCTTAAACAAAGCAATTTTGTAAAAAATTGTAATGTAAGATTATTGTATTTTACAAGATTATTACATATAAGAGTGCTCCAGTTTAAAGCTCATGGACAATAATTCAAACTTTTTGTTATTTATGTTCATCATAACGAAAGAATTCTATGAAGCCGCGACTAATCTTAAATATCTACAGTAACAGTCTATTTATAACCATCACATATTGGACTATAAGCATGGGGCCGTGCAGCGTGGCATTCCTCCCTCAACACAAAGGTTACCCCATCACAGATTCATAATGTGATAATTCATTGTAGCCCGAACTATCCCTGAAGTTAAGAGTGAAAACATAATGCATCTTTACTGATAAACAACCAGCGCAAATGGATTAATGGAGTCAGGAGTGGTGCGTTAAAATGAAGACACACATTCTTTAGCTCACTTTAAATGAGCAGAACCAGAAACGACGGCTGAATTAAAAGTTCAGCATTACTGTAGTCTGCAGCACATTGTTAGAAACGGAGCTGTGAAGGCGTCTGACCCTTGCAGTTGTGGCTCAGCGCTCACAGTGAGAGGCCTGTAATGCAAGAATGATTAGTTCAAAGTACTGACCTTATACACAAAATACTCCTCTTCTGTATTTCTGGTATCTCCTATAAACGAACGGCCTTTTAGTTTGTGGTCCGTGTTCAGTGTTTGCCCCCTTTGTTGTCAGTTATCCACAGAGTGGACAGATGGTTCCCTGTGCCCTCAGACCGGCTGGAGCGGAGGCTGGCTTTGCTATTAGTCCCTCAGCTTAGCCCAAGATAAGCCCCTACGCAGGGCAAGTGAACCCGCATCTCTTGCCTAATTCTCCCTGTCACGGCCACCAAAGAGGCGTTCCTCCACACGGAGATCCACAAGCCGTAGAGGCCTGAGGGCAGGGCAAAGAGGCGCTTTGGCTGGACACTGTCCAGCGCAGATAGAGCAGGCTACAGTTACAGCCACCACAACAAAAGAATCTAGCCTTTTACAGTCATCAAAACCACACTGAAGAGAAGCTTTGTTAACCGATGTTGCTCTGAGACTAACAACTCTGCATGACTGCTGTGTTCTTCATTAGATTTTCAGAGAGCTTCCTGCCTGCACGGGGCCGGATTTTCTCTAAAAATAAATCACCCTGTATGAAATCGGTGCTTTGTACAAGGACCCCACTAATTGAGGGCTGGGAAGGACAATGTGGCGTTTGAGGTATTTAGTGATGTTAAGCCCAATGTCTTCACGGGGTACTTCTCCCCCCTCGCTGCCCCGGCCCTCCCCCACACCAAGCCCTTCTGCCCTTGTAATGAGGCCATACTGGATACAATACAGCCCTTCTGCACAGAGAAAAATGTATTCAGCTGAGCTTCAAAATTGTGAAGGAAATGAATCAGTGAAGCATAAGTGGCATATTTAATTACTACTCACTGCGTTGCACGGGGACAATGATGGCTGCTGTGAGCCTCATGGCAGTCTATCAGACATCTAAGCAGGTCACATTACGTTACAACCAAGATTTTAATACAACTTCCAAGTTTTATTTCTTTAATTAAAAGGACTGAACACCCTCATGAGAACACAAAATGATTAAATTTTAAGGGACTTTTTCAGGGTAGGATATGTTAGGATTAGGGGTTAAGGAAAGGTCACTAAAAGTCCAGATAAGTATAATAAAACTTGCTCTGCAGTGTCTTTTTGTTTCCAAAGTGCAAACAGAAGCTGTCAAAGCTGTCAAGGGCATGGCACCTGACCGACTATGTGACAGTTATTTCTATCCTTTCAGAGACCATGAGATGATCGGGCATTTCATGCCAATCATTTGTGACCAATTTCCTCTCCTTCATGTACCTTGTGTGTCAGAGAGATTAAGGAGTCAGGGTTTATATGTAATGGGATTACTGTGGAGCGACCGCTGAGACTATAGTTACAGTTACTGAAAGCAGGGTACATTCAAACCAAAGGAAATAACTCATTTACCTGACCGACTGGCCAAAGGATAAATACATGATTGTGTCATTATTAGCTTTAATAACACTCTACAGGTCTAGTAGTCTGACATTAAGTAATAGCTATTAATATTAACAAATCAGTATTTATTTAAATAACATTTTATGGCACTTTTTAAAAGCTTCTTTTTATTTCCTTTTAACGAGTACAGTCGTACAGCACAGTCACGTTTTAAAACACAACAGGGTCATAAGTGTCCTTAGGGGGACGTCCCCCACTGTCCATACATTGCTCCTCACTCACTGGAAAAAATAACATGGTTGTTTATACATTATTAGGACGATAAATATAGAAAAGAAATTGAAAAGGAATAAATAAATAAAAATAAAATAAAGTTAAAGAAGCAGAAAAAAGAACAGAAATAAAAGAGTAAACATTGAATAACAAGTTTTGATAAATAAAAACTGAATAAATTAAATTACAATGCCACCTCTTTTTAACTAATGCACTTCTTCATGTACAGGATAAGTGTCTGGGGTTATATGTAATCAGATTACTGTGAAGTCATTACTGTGCCTTGCTGGTCTAATCTATTACAGTTACTAATAGCAGAGTAAATTTCACATTTCTTGAAAGGAAAAGATCTGGAATAAAAAAATATCAATATAATGTCCATGATTAAAAGCATCAGATGATTGGAAACTGTTGAAGATAAAGTTAAAGTGAGAGTATTATTAGCCTTTTATTTAGCCGTTAGGAGTTAAACAATGCAAATCAATAAAGATTAACCCTGAAAAAATAAAAGATGAGGGGGACAAGGTAGCTTGAATACATGGCTAAAAGATAAATATAATGAATAAATATTAGAAAATATATAATACTTACATGGTTCTTTCATCATCATTTGTGCTTTACACTGTACTTTCAACTTTTCAGGTCTGGTAGTCTGACACAACACTACTACAAATCTGATATATCACTGTATATGAAAATAACATTTTAATTTTAAGTAAAGTAAAGTTTTATGCTATTATGAACTATGTTAATTTAGAGGATTTTTTCACCAAGTTGTTGGTGTACAATTTATTAATGTATTAATATCAGTAAAAGGGGAGGTGTTAGCGTGGGTTTCTCCGGGTTCTCCGGCATCCTCCCTCAGTCCAGAGACATACAGGTTGATAATAAATTTCATGGAGGTGTGAATGGTCGTCCGTCTCTGTGTGCCAGCCCTGTGGTGGTCTGGTGACCTGTAGCCAGCCCTGTGGTGGTCTGGTGACCTGTAGCCAGCCTTGTGGTGGTCTGGTGACCTGTCCGGGATGTAGCCAGCCTTCGCCCAGTGCCAGGGATCAGCTTCAGACCCCGGCCGGATAAACGGCTGCAGATGGATGGATGGATTAATATGAAATAATCGCTGCTTTAACTCATAGTATGAAAATAACTCCCTCGCCCTTCTTTATCGCTTCTTCTGCAAAGTTAGCAGCTGTTAATGTTTCCCAGTTGAAGGGGGAGGAGATAAAATAGCTCGTCACATGATCGATAAGCACTTTTTACAACCCACAACCGATTTTCCTCTTTTGACCAGTGTTTCTTCGGATTTATTTACCAGCTAAGCTCCGCGTCCACGTCGACACAAAGTCAACTTTGTGTGAGTCGGTAACTTATCTCATCATAAGTCAACGTGGCTCCCGGTAAATAGCCTCGAGACGGTACGCACGAGGTCTACAGAGGGAGGAGGGCCATGAAGATCAGCTCGGGACTGAAACATGTCAATGAGTGGACGAGTGGTCCTGTGTGTTGAAACCCCAGCAGCCCCGCTGTCTGCTGCTCTGTAGCTGTCTGTCTGTCTGCCTGCCTGTCTGTCTGTCTGTCTGCCTGCGGCGCGCTGCGTCCATGGATTTCCAAAAACTTTGCGCTTTCGACACTTTTACGCAGCTGTGGAGTCACTACGGTTATGGGGGAAACTTACAGGACGTGGTTGAGCAGGAGTTCACACGGATTAAAGGTACGTTCAGTCATGACATAGTGTAGCAGTGGCTAGCTGACTGCTGACAGGCTGCTCCTCTTGTAAACAGGAATAACATATCTGGATCATGCAGCAACTACTCTGTACCCTGAGTGTCTGGTCAGGGACTACTTCCAGGACATCTCAAGGAATTTGTACGGTGAGAGAAATCACATAAAAAGTGTGTGCTCTTTATTTAGTCATAAAACTAAAAGCGTTTATATAATGTGTCCCAACAGGAAACCCTCACAGCCATAATCCCAGCAGCAGACTGACACACGACACAGTGGAGAGGGTCAGATACAGGTAGAGCATTTATAACAGGCTCTGTTGACTCCCCTGAATGGTACTTTCCTGCATGAAATAAATAAAAAAAAAAAAGAAATAACATTTTCTTACAGGGTATTGCAGCATTTTAACGCCACCCCCGAGGAGTACTGTGTGATTTTCACTTCTGGTTGTACAGCTGCACTCAAATTAGTGGCTGAGAGCTTTCCCTGGAGGCCGCCGACTGAGGGCGAAGCGGGGAGTCGCTTCTGCTATCTCACTGACAGCCATACCTCTGTAGTTGGCATGAGAGGACTGGCCTCAGGCCGGGGGGCAGCCGCCCTGCCTGTCTCCCCTCAGGAAGTGGAAAGCAGGGCGAATGTGAAGGGTGAAGATGTGACTTGCCAGACGCCACACCTCTTCTGCTACCCGGCGCAGAGCAACTTCTCTGGGAGGAAGTACCCACTTAGCCATGTGAGAGGCATCCAGGCGAGACACCTCTACCCAGCGTGTGACCACCAAGGCCGCTGGTTTGTGCTGCTGGACGCAGCCTCTCATGTCAGCTGTTCCCCTCTGAACCTACAGGAGTGCCCCGCTGATTTCATCCCCATCTCCTTTTATAAGATGTTTGGTTTCCCCACGGGTCTGGGAGCCCTTCTTGTTCGTAACGACGCAGCAGGCATACTAAAAAAGACTTATTTCGGAGGAGGCACAGCTGCAGCTTACCTTTCTGGAGAAGATTATTATGTGCAGGCGGCAAACATTTCTGACAGGTAAAGCACTGTACAAGCCCTGTCAAATCCTGGATACACTGTGAAAGCTCCCCATTGTTCTGCAGCTACTGCATCCTTATTCTAAAACACCGTTTTTCTCCCTTATAAAGATTTGAAGATGGGACTGTGTCTTTCTTGGACATTGTTGCTGTAAATCACGGCTTTGACGCTCTTTACAGGATCACAGGTAGTGTCACAGAGCAGGCTGATTAATAGAAAAACATCAAATTTAATAGCAGAATCATAATACACATGCAGGTTATTCATGATCTGCTTCAACGTCAACCCTGTCTGCCTTCAGGGGGCATGCACAACATCCAGCAGCACACGTATGGCTTGGCACGCTACACTTACATGCTGCTGTCAAGCCTTTGCCATGGCAACGGGCGACTAGTGGCTCAGATATACACCGAAGGCCAGTTTGAGAGTCCAAGCACACAGGGTGCAATCCTAAACTTCAACCTCAAGGATTCTCGTGGACAGATGATTGGGTATTCTCAGGTAAATAGGATGTCTTTTTATTTCACAACTAATTACTGCATGTTGATGCGTAGGCAGTGCTGGTGAATATTAAGATTACTCCTCTGATGCTGTCAGGTGGACAGAATGGCCAGTCTGTACAATATCCATGTACGCACAGGTTGCTTCTGCAACACCGGGGCCTGTCAGTCCTTCCTCGGTATCACCAATCAGCGGATGAGGAGAAACCTGCAGGTTTGGAGAGAGGAATAGAAAAAATGTCAAAGTCTGCTAAGAGCATGTGTAGGTAGAATATAACATCTTTTTCTCCTCAAGGCTGGCCACGTCTGCGGAGACAACATCGACCTGGTGGACGGCCAGCCGACCGGATCAGTGCGTGTGTCCTTTGGCTACATGTCGACATTTGAAGACTGTCAAAAGTTCCTGAACTTTGTTGCTGAGTGCTTCGTAGAGAAACCAGTCACAGTGGACCAAGTGAGACTAGAGAAGCTGAAAACAGCCACAGCAGCATCCCAGGGCATAAACAAAGATCCGCCAATCACTAATGGAGAAATATGTAAAGTAGATGAGAAGGAGACGCCTACAGAAGTGTCGCTGAGGGGATTTGGACGCAGACACTTGGCTTATACTCTGACCAGCATCTACATATATCCCATTAAATCATGTGGAGCATATGAGGTTTGAGAATAACAAACCACACGTTTGTTTCTTTCACTATTTTCCCTTCCCTGTCTGCCCTCTTTCTTTCCCTGGCTCTGCTTAGATTTGTGCTGTTCTTCATGCAGGTCCATGACTGGCCGGTGGGACCGCTGGGTTTACTGTATGACAGAAGCTGGATGGTGGTGAATGGAAACGGTGTGTGCCTGAACCAGACGAGAGAGCCGCGTTTATGCCGCATTCGCCCACAAGTCCACCTGCCTTCAAACAGTTTGCTCCTGCAGGCATCAGGTCAGCGGCTCGCTGAAAATAAACATGCTGCTTAACCAAAAGATATTCCACATTTTCTGATATAAATTCTCTTTGTTAGAGGATTTATATGTTTTTCCTGCCGCCCTGCAGGGATGGATACCATTTCGCTTCCTCTGGAAAACAACGCTCAAACGCACACCAGCTATCGTGTGTGTCAGAGTAAAGTTTGTGGTGACAGGTGAGCTGGCAACGTTGAAACATCTGAAAGCAATAGCTGCAGGAAATACAGTGACACATGTCATTTGTTCCATATTTTTTTCACTCATACCAGAGTGTTCTCTCACGCCATTGTTGTTGATGCTACCTTTCTACAGTGGGTGGCATTATAAGGTCTCCTGCTCTAATATAAAGTCCCTTTTATTTAAAGGCAAAACAAACAGTGAGTGAGACATGATATGAGATACCCACATGATCCTCTGATTCTTGGATTACCGTCGATGTGGCATCAAATAGCAATCAGCATCAAACTCTGTAGATTTCCCTCGGGCCCTCCACAATATAATCCTCCTCCTTCCCCCAGGGTGGAGACTGTTGACTGTGGGGATGAGGCTGCATCGTGGCTTTCAGACTTCCTTGGACAGCCATGCCGCCTGATAAGACAAAGTCCTGATTTTACCCGAGACATGAAAAAGAGGCCTAGAGGAGGTACGTATGTGAGCATTTTACCTGTGCTGCCTGGCTCTTATGTCTTTACCCTGGATTTATCTGTAATACTGTACATGAGCAATCCAAGGTCGCATATCCTGCTAATACCACCTCGTTGTGGCTTGACCTTGAATTCCTTTCAGCTGGTCTCTTGGAATTTAGAAATGTCATCTCTTTCTGCTTTTGCCAGTTACTCCGTTTAAAAGCACCAGTTTATTGCAAAAAAGACAATATGACATTCAGGCTGAGGTTGGGCGATGTAATAATATATATCAGTCATTCTCAAAGACTGGGTCGGGACCAGTGGACAACTCAGGGTCTGAAAAGTCTTGTATTCTTTCTAATAGCCAGCCATTGCAAAAAGAGGTCTGACTGTATAGAAGTCTTTGAGAAAATGAGTCAACTTCTCACTTGAGTTATTACCTCAGTAAACACTGTAAACATGAGTTAATTGTCTCAATCACTAGTTTCAAGTCTTCTTCAATATAGGATGATGATCATTTAGTAAATTATGGTCCCATTTAGAGTCAAATAGACCATAAAGCAGGGGATGCTTTATTGCGGGGCTACTTCGTGATTGACAGGTCGCTACCACGGCGTTGTCCGATTTGGGAGTAGTCCATGTTTTTGTTTTACAACCTTTCAGTGGGTTTTTAATCCATGAACGTTTATTAGAATCTCTTTCATCGCCTAAAAATATCTTATTCAGTGTTTGTTTGTAGCACCGCCCTCTCGAGTCACTTCTGCTTGCAAAAAACAAGATGGCCAAACAGCCAAAATGCTGAACTCAAGGCTTCAAAACGGCAGTCCACAAACCAGTGGGTGACGTCATGGGGACTACGTCGTATACTACTACTATTACTACTACTACTACTAGATTACTTCTTACATGCAGTCTATGGCCGGGACCCACAGGTGGGTTGCAGGGTTGCCAAATAAGTTGTTTATTCAACATTTATATCTGCAGAACACCTTTGAGCCTACTTTAGCCTACTGTACTTATAACACTGAATCTGCTATGAAAGTACTGTAGCTAGTGTACATTCAGTTTGTTTTACTGACGAGAGGAAAAACGCGAGAGCCTGTTAACTCCGCTTTAATGCATTTATTTGGTCTCCTTTATAAAGTTCACATGTACACATAGGTTTTCAATAACATGCATAAAACAAAGTGGTGATTTATCAAACGTATATCTCTTCAAAATAGCTGGTTTACCTATTCAAGATGGTAAAATGCAAAGCCGAAATGGCACTAAAAATGGTCAGGCAGGTTCATTTATGCACACATTTGCTCTTCTCACAGTTAACAGTTAAGGCCTATTGAGAATTTGGAAACACTGATATATATTATTGCATTCATGAACATGTTTTGAACATGACGGGTGGTGTCTACGAAGGGGTACTTGAGTTCATCTGATAGGGCTGTGGAGGCACATCACACAGAAGGGAGTTGACATTCTGGTACTTCATCAGCTTTATACATCCAGTTCAGTTTTCATGTTGCAGTTAGTTGTGCTCAGCCTGTGAAGGAGCTCTGTCAAGTCTGGGAAAATCACCCTGATGTCATCTGAGCTTGGGCTTAGAGACAAATTTCCAATTGAAAGCCTGCGTTACAATCTGGCGATAAGGAATTTGAAAGACGTGGTATTACCAGCTGGGAGGATCTAACAAAGAGATACTATTGAGATGCATTATGGGAAGTGTGGGCTCTAGAGTTTATGGAGCTTGACTCAAAATAAAGACTAAAAATGAGGATATTTCAGCCTCTGCTGCACAGATTTTGGCCAGTCTTTTTTTTTTTTAAATGTGCTGTTGATCACATTCAGCCACTAGATGTCACACTCTCCCTCCTCTGTTCCATTGCTTTCACTTCACAAATGGTTGCAGGGTTTCTGCCAGAAAAGTCGTTAGAACCGGGGGAGGATGGTGCTGAGCAATACTCACGAGCTGAGCTGAATTGGCATTAACTTTTTGGCTAAAACCTTCAGTAACTGTGGCGAGCAAGACACAGGAACGTGGCTTGTCATGAGGAGTTGTAGCATTTCTTCACCGACAGCCTAAACTGTACACACACTGCACTGCTACGCTCACAGCTATACTGCTACCCTCATACTCGTCGTCAGTCCGTCACACATATACACTCCTTCACTCAACACATTTAAGTTTAAAAAAACATCTTAAAAATAGATAATTCCCCGATGCTAAGGCCCAGTGGGGAATCAATTTAGGCCCGGCGAAAACCTGGGTTGCCAGTTTGTTGCACAACCTGCATATTTTATGGTCGAGTGGAGTGAGAGTCTTCATGAGCAGCAACATGTAGCCTGGCAGGCCTACAGCTATAGATTGAGGGTACTGTGTGTGGTGGATCTCAAACAGGTCTGACGAGATAACCTGACTTTTAGTCCCTGAGTCAAACTCCAAAGCTGGCTCCTATCTTTCCCAGAATGCAACTGATATGTCTTTTCATTTGATCCTACCTGACCTGTAAACGCACACATCTGTTGTCGTTTGTGATGCAGGCTTTCTGTTAAAGATTTGTAGACAAACGTAAGCTGAGGTAACGCAGGTGACACCTTGAGATTATTCTCTCAGCCATTAGAAAGCTCCCTTCAGAGCCATTATGCAACTATTTTCACAGTCTGAGTAGCAGTACTCATAACAACACATAGTGCCCCTTTAATGTCTGTAACTGTATCAAGCTTTTGCTGGTAATGTTGCATCAGTGAGCCGCATTATTGAATTCACAGCATCAATATGATGAATTATATTAGTTGTTCTTTCATCATTGTTCCATTAACTGGATGAGCCAATTCCCATCTGGCTATTTTATGTATTCATTTCTTATATCACAGTATATATTGCTATTTTTACAAAGCAATCGTATCACAAGGTCCATTTAGTTGCTGTTCTGGAGCTTTTGATCGTATCTCACAATCTCTCTCGGCAGATGCAGTTTGACCGGTCTTCATTGAATTGTAGATGTTCAAATTTACATTTTCAGAGCATTTCAAGGACTTCTTGTTGGCTTAAAAATTGAGATTGATATTGCTGTATAAAATTATACACACAGGTGACAGAATATTTTAGTCCACCTCTCGCCCACCTCTAATTCATGTTTTTTGAATTGTGAGTGCACATTTTGATTAATTTTAACAAGTTTCACCCTCTGTGTGACAGCTGAACCTCAGTTTTCAGGCCGTGTGAGGATGCAGGCTGCACAAACCAGAGATCAGAATGTTTTCCTCAAATTGAACAATTCACGGGGGTAATATAAAGTCTCTCTCTTCTAGCTGCCACCTCCACATCCCTCTCCCTGGTGAATGAGGCTCAGTATCTCATGATCAACCGTGCCAGTGTGGAGTTCATTCAGAAACTAATGAGCAGCAGGTTTGAACACATGATGTGTTATTCAAAATACCCAATGCTCCAGTGAAAAAACATCAGGATCCGTCGACGCCTGTGCATTTACATTACAGTGGATAATTTACGCTGCAAAATAACGTGCAATTTCCACATTTCCTTTCTCAGGCAGGACGACTCCGAGGGCGATCAGCTCCTTGACACACAGAATGTCATTAGCCGCTTCCGAGCCAATTTAGTCATCGCTGGAGAAGAACCATTTGAGGAGGATAATTGGTCACACTTGATTATTGGCAACACTCAGTTCGTGGTGAGCTGACACTTTGAGATACATGATGAAAAATCTTCACATGCCTTGAAAGCAGATTTCTCTGATATTATTGTCCTCTCTTGTCTGTGCGATTAACCGAAAAGGTCGCAGGTCAGTGTGGACGGTGCCAGATGGTTGGAGTAGACCAGGAAAGTGGGACCAAAACCAAAGAGCCGCTGATGTCTCTGTCGGCCTACCGCAGTGGGAAGGTCAGTCAAAACAAGTACTGCTCATTCATGCAGATGCTGTGTATGTGTGTTGGGGCAGTGAAGTGCATGTAAAGTCATATCACTTTGCCTGTTATTTTACACATTTTTAGGTCACTTTTGGTGTGTACTTGACCCACCAGCTACCAGAGGGCTCCACTAAACCCAGTGTTCTCTCTGCTGGTTCCCTGATACAGCCAGAGCAGCACACTCCTTGATCTGCATCATCCTCTTTATTTACAGTATTTTGGTGACATCTTTGGTCCATTTCTGCACTGCATGTTCTAAAGACCACCTGTCAAACACTGCAGGGAGTTTCTACAGATGCTTCACTTTTATTTGTCTGTGTAGCCCCCGTGGCTTTTATCCTCTCAAGTGTGATTTTATTCTATCCAAGTCTGTTTTGATGGGAAATGAATGTGTTTTCTAGATTTTTTTTACCCCCAGTGATAACCTTTTTAAAATGTGTGAAATAAAGTGGATGAGTATATTAATATATAATTCTAATTTGAATGTATTACTGTTATTTGAGCCAAAACATGTCAGGCTTGATGCCATAATCGCTACTCATGTTAATGTCCCAGACAGTTCTTCCTCTGTTTATTCCCATGGAGGATTATGTATATTGCTATTAATTCCAAGCACACCACCGCTGCCACAAATCTAAAACATATTGCTCCTTGTAATGGGAAAACTCGGTGCTCAATATACAGTATGCTCTCAGTCTGATATGCACTAAGACATCAGATGTTCTATATATAAAGTAATAATATCTTGGCCAACAGAAATGATGCTCAGTGACGTGTTCTGTCGAGGTTTGTCAGTAAAATTGTCCCTGTATATTGCTTACCTGTGGAGCAGTATGAGGTGTCTGCTGTGTGTCTCAGCGTTTTGTACTACTTCTACCATGTTTGCGAGTATGTGTGCACACATGTCAGATTGCATGGTGCATAGAAATCACATGTATAAATGTGTGGATAGATTGGATAGGGTAGAAAATGGTACCAAGAATTACAAACAAACGCTAAATGAATGACACATGAAAGGAAGTGCCTACATAAAGTGTCATAGTAAGGTGTAAGGAGCGTCCAGGTCAGCTTCAGGCCCTATGGGAGGGTTGAACACCATTATTCCAGGAGAGATTCTCTAATATGGTATTTTATAGGCCATAAGCTGCGACTTACAGCATTTTCATACTCATCGACCCTTCATGGACTGTTTTTCCTTTAATACATCACCCATCTCTTCCTCATGGTGCTCAGACTCTGTACTCTGACAGTGGTTGTTTCTCTAAGTTGTAATGTGAATTAATCATATACTGTATGTGTGTGTATATGTGTACTGTATGTATCTATACATCTGTGAATGTTCTCATTCATCCAGGTCATATTCATTCTGGCAACAATTGAATGGAAGGCAACTGGACTTAGATTTGATCTAAATCTAAGTCGTGTGTGTGTGTATATGTGTGTATACTGTATATATGTATGCATATATGTGTATATATATATGCACACATATACAGTACATACTGTATGTGTATATATGTGTGTGTGTTTGTATATAAGATAAGATAAGATGAACCTTTATTAATCCCCGGAGGGGAATTCGGGTGTCTTAGCAGCATCAACAACAGTACAGATAAATACAGTACAGTAAAAAGTAACAGAGAAGGTGCAGTGAATGAAATAAGGTGCAATGAAGATAATTGACAATAAAAATAAATAAGTAACAGTAATAAGTAAAGTGCAGCAGGTGGTGGGTATTGTATATGCACAGCATATGTATATGTAGTTATATAATTATATGTAATTATATACATTTGGAATAAATACGGAGCAGATGATCACAGAGTCACATGGGGGTCATACTGTTATACTATACTGTTTATATATTGTGTATATATATATACACACACAGTATACTGTATCTGTGTATATGTATATGATGTAAGTGTACAGATGTATATATACAGTATGTATATGTATGTTTGTATATACCATATATATATTTATACATATACTGTATGTGTATATTATATACTGTATGTGTATATTCTTATATATGTATACGGTATATTTATATATAGATTCTTATATTCTACCAAAATAAATGATCTCATCTAGAAGTTTATTTTAAGTAAACTTTATTGGAAAAAACTGAAAATGACACTGACGTTCTCATTTGTTTAGATCTGTATTTATAGATTTGGACCAGCTTTGTAAGGATGTCCACAGGTTTTGAACTATGTGACAGGAATAAGACAAGTACTTGGTGGTGTTGTTTCCACGTTTGAGGTACACAGGTGACAATTTTCATCACCAAATTTAAATCTCTTTTTAACAAAATCAAAAAATATAATAAAAATAATTTGAGGAATAAATTTGGTTCAAAATTGTAAGATGTAACTATGTTCAGGAGGAATTGGGAATGTAAGGAATTTTGTTCTAATTGTAAATTATTATTTTTTTTGCTTTTTTAAATAATTTTGAAATGTGGTATCCTTGGAAACGAAGGGTACATTAATTTTACAAAATATTGTCTAAGAAATTTATTGTTGCATCATCGTGTAAAAAGTATTCATTGTCAATATATGAGCGTGCCAGTGTTTTCCAGATTGTCACTGATGAATAGAGTAAGTGCTTCGTGTCTAGAAGGTAACCCCCAAGTTGAGAAGACGTGGGAAAACTCTCGCGAGACTAGCGACCCGACGACATACTCTGGCCGTAACGCGCCTCCACTGTATCGCGAGAGTTTCAACTTGGGGGTTACCTTCTAGACACGACCAAAGTGAAGGTTGGTAAACGATTCAGTTTACTGTGTGCTATGTTTAAGGTGGCGTCGCCTGTAACATGTACAGTATTGTGCTTTGTAATACAGTATGTAGTAGCGCCACCTTAACAATCCCTGGCACCTCCTCTTCTGCGCGATTTAACCAGTTTGATCGAAGTTTGTGTTGTTAGCTCTTTACCATGTAACAGAAAAACAGCATAACGGAGGTCAGAGGTTACTTATACATTGAAGTGTTTTTACTGAAATAATACTGACGTTAAATGACGAGGAGGAGGGTCGTCAAACAGGATGGTTCATCCTCCGCAGCCAGCCAGGTCCAGAGGTCTGCCCGGGTCCGGGAGGAGGGGAGGCCGTGAGTTAGCTTCATTTACTCCAGTGTGCTGCTGCTAATGGCTCTGCTAACTTCACATTAAAGCGTTAAAGCATTAAAGCGTCTGCATCTGCTGTCGACAGCGTCACTAACTTCTTGATCAGCTGTGTTTTGGTTTACAGTGATCAACTTCCACAACCTAAAGTTTGTAAATTAACCTAGCATACAAGTAAGTAGTGACATTAACCAGGAGACCC
This sequence comes from Pterois miles, assembly GCA_947000775.1. Taxonomy (NCBI): domain Eukaryota; kingdom Metazoa; phylum Chordata; class Actinopteri; order Perciformes; family Scorpaenidae; genus Pterois; species Pterois miles. The sequence continues at coordinate 5,432,964 of CAMQGK010000341.1, forward strand.
GGTGACAAGACGGATATAGTTAATATATCTCTATTTTCCTGTTCTAAGGTTAGCAATAAGTCAACAGCATGATTTAGTTAATATATATCTATACATTTCCTGTTCTAACATTAGCAGTAATAGTTAGTAGCAGAGTCTGAACATGTAGCCAGTAATAACATTCAAAGCACCCTTATTGTACTGTTTATAAAACAAGATGTTTGGACTTTGTTGTAACTATCTGAAGTATCAAATACTTATCAATGCATAGAAAATAAATGCAGGAAATGTGTTAAACAGACACTGAAATGGTTAGGTAGTTCACAGTGCAATATCAGGAGGTGATATGGGAGTTGAACCTTTGTGGTCAAGGACTGTGCTGTAAAAATGCTATAAACTTCAGTATAAGTCATGACTTTTATCTTTATGGGTATCAGGACGATACAGAGTCAAATAGCTGGATCAGATATCGATGACAGCATTTGCAAAGCTCACTAATTAACAGGTGATATGTTGGGATGCCCTGATCACGCTTTTTCAGTCATGATAAAGATATCTGGGCTTTGGGTATCGGCCAATACCAAGTACCGATCTGATACCAGTGTTTTAATTAATAAGCTATATTCCTCACAGTGTGGAAGCTGACATCAGGCTTCACTTAAACATTGCTTTCCTGGCTTTGTAAAACAAAATGTGAGCTATAAATAGATAGAAATTCAGTGAATTGATCCATCCATCCATCTGCAATTACTTATCCTGTTCCAGCTGACATTGGACGAAGGCGGGGTTCACCCTGGACAGGTCTCCAGACTATCACAGGGCTGACACATAGACACAGACAATCATTCACACCTACAGGCAATTTAGTCTTCAATTAATTGTGGGAGGAAGCTGGAGAACCTGGAGAAAACCCACACTAACACGGGGAGAACATGCAAAACTGCCAGTGAATTGATATTAAATTAATAAATTGTACACCAGCAGCTTGGTAAAAAAAGATCTTCTAAATGTACAGGAATTATAATTCACAATTTCACAAAACTTAAACAGGATTTAAAATTTCAGTATATAATGTATATAACATATAAACGTAGAATTGAATTTAATAGATCGGCCCCATTGTCATATCTGATCCACCTATTCGAGTCAGTATCATTGCATCCCTATATAGCATATTATATACTAAAATTGTAATTCCTGTTTAAATTTGGACCAATTTGTTGCTGCATTTAAAAGGTTTACACCAGAATTTTCATTTAGATGAAAATATAGATGTATTTATTTGATCATTTTATTTTAGAAATTTAGGAAAGTGACGATTAAGTGAAGACTTACACATAAATAATGATCCCAGTCACAGTGAGCCATACTCTTATTAATTAGACTGGTATCGGATCAGTACTCGGTATCGACAGATTGCTAAAGCCCAGGTATCATTGTCAGGACTGAAAAAGTCAGATCAGTACATCCCTACTTTATATTCAGAGTCATAGTAGTAAGCTTAAAGGTAACAGTTACATGAATTCCTTGTAATATGGTTGTAAAACAAAGGTTGCGTTGCAGTAGTGAAATCTGGTATGAGGTGTTGGACATCTAGAAAAGATCTCTAATGGTATAGTAAAAGCTCTGGACAGACGAGGCGACACTTCAATGGCTGCTGAAATAAATGATCTCCTATATGTTTCCCTCAGGCAGTGAGCAGAAATCCTTCTTGGACTAAAAGGGCTCTTCTGGCTGATTAGAGTGTTAATGGAGGGGGTGGGATGTATTGTCCATTAATTGCCAATAGTCTGAATAGCATCCTCTTTTCTGCTGCTGCCTCCAGGGAGTCAAGACAGACTCCAATGACAGCCTGCCTTATTGATTAGATTATTCAGATCTTCTCTCCCATATTAATGCTGCAACCACAGACTGGTGGGACATGTGCGGAGCAGCTCTGTACATGCCAATGGGCTTGAGTGTACATTCCCATCATGTACATCTGCTGTTTGAATAGTGATGCGTTCAATTGCTGGTGCTGAACAGTGAGCGAACTACAGTCAGCCAGTCAGTCAGTCAGTGAGTGGCTACGACTGTGAACTGAATTGTGATTCGAATCAGCAAAGCAATGCGAGATTTCCACCTCCTCTAGCGCCTCACAATTGCTGAGTCATCCAAAAACTTCTGCAGGTGAAATGAAGCAGAGTTGCAGCTGAAGTGAGATGTAAAGTGGATGAAAACGAGAGGTGGGAATGAAGCTTTTCCAATGTTATTGTCACAATACTGGAATTTATAACTCCAATACTATACCTTGAAAAATATTGATATCCTGCAAGAACCCCTTATTTGGTTACCATATTTTTTTCCATCAATCACCTGCATGAATATCGAGGTCACCCACCTGAGCCATTCGCGACCCGAACACGACCACAGCTTGTCAGCAATAAAGACTCATAGCTGCTAAGGGGCGGCAATAGCTCAGTCTGTGGGGACTTGGCTTGGGAACCGGATGGTCATCAGTTCATTTGGGGACTGGTAGCTGGAGAGGTGCCAGTTTGCCTCCTGGGCAGTGCCAAGGTTCCCTTCAGCAGTGCACTGACACCCCCAACTGCTCCCTGGGCACTGTATAGTAGCTGCCCACTGCTCCTAATAAACAAAGATTAAATGCAAAAGCTTAATTACACTGTGTGCTGTACTATGTGACAATAATAGTTGTACATTTTTACATGACATCTCACCCCCTTAACGAATTAAACCCAAACTTATCGGGCAAATGAACACTTGAACAAACACCAGTGTGGTATGAACGACCGAAAATGACAGAAACCATCTTTGGGGAAAAATATTGGATGTAAGCTTTTGGTGCCGTAAAATAAAACTCGTGAGATTGTGTTTACAATATGGGAAGTCGTGCTTAGTGTTCAAGTGGCAATGGCAATATTAACGTTACTGTCTCTGTCTAGAAGCCACAGAGGTTAATTTAGCAAGCTAGCAAGTGGGTAACATAATAAAGGAAATGCAAAGACATAATATCAGAGGAGAAAGATGAGTTCATTTATGCACCATGGAAGACCAACTTCCATGGTCTCCGCCATTTCTGACGTCAACAAACTCGTCACAAGTCGTGACCTCTGAGCTTTCAGAAACTGGGGGGGCAGGATTTATGACGTGTACTGCAGCCAACCACCAGGGGGCAATCACAATGTTTTGGCTTCACTTTTGGGAGCTGTCATGCCATCCATGTTTATATACTGAACATGGTCAACATGTCAGTAGAGCAAAAAAAGGTGTGCCCTACTATGTACATCACAAGTACATTTAAAGTAATTATAGCATTTCACTTTATAAAAATTCTGTATTTAATTGATCAAGATGTTTTGGCTTCACTTTAGGGGAGCCGTCATGTCATCCATGTTTATATACAGTCTATGATTTGGTGTTGTGACACTTGAAGCGAGTATGAGCTGATCTGGCTCAGAGGTGGGGGTTTAAAACCATCAATAATCAATAATAATCATTGTCAAGTTAACAGATGGTGATGCGTAGTGCTCTTAGTCTCCTCCATTGGGGTCATCTGCCTTTACTGACACACGTTATGTAAGATAATGGTCAGATGGTCAGTAGTCACATTCATTCTGTTCCTCTCTGTGCTCTCAGGTCCAGATGGTGGCTGAAAAGAGGCTTATTGGCCCTCTTTGTGGTGCCTTTCTTGCTGAGAATACTCCCAGAGTTAATCCAGCACTATGTGTACACTCACAGACGTAAGTGATTTCCCTCTCTGCCTTTGGGAAGTAATGTAAGTCTTCATGTCATCCACCTCTCTTCTTTCCCGGTTTGTAGTCAGGGTGCCGTTCTTTGTGGACCTCAGCCGACCTGCTGATTTCTCCCTTAATCACACCATCAACATGTACCTAACATCAGAAGAAGGAATCTCCCTTGGTGTGTGGTGAGTATAAGCCACCATTTTTGTTTCTTTTTCTAGCCACCTCTCTCTGTATAAATAAAAAAGCTAATTGATCGGTTCTGTCTCTAAGCGGGTGTATTGCTCTAAACTGTTCAAGGCACACAGTCCCTGAAAGGCACTGGAAAGAGGCACAGGGGAAGGACTTGGCCTGGTACCAGAACACTTTAAGGGATGGGAGTCCAATTTTCATATATCTTCATGGGAACACAGGCACACGGTATGATAAATAATGCAGTGGTATTATATTTTGCTCCCCAAAGAAGCAGAGAGTAAAAGCTCCACACTGCCAGACGTATTTGGATTTGTTTTTCTGAGACGCTGTTGTCTGTGAATCATTTCCAACAGGGCAGCCACTCATCGGGTGGGAGTGGCAAAAGTGAGTGATCACCGACACAAATATATTAATCTTTTGAATGTCTAATAAAGATATGAAATTCTCAATAGCCATTCTGATGACAAACAAGCGTTATGTGTCAACAGGTATTGAGTGCACTGGGTTACCACGTGCTGGTGCCTGACTACAGAGGTTGGTGAAAAATTAAGATTTATAGCTTTTCTTCTAAACATATTTTCCATCTCTATGCTTCTTTGCCCTCTTATTGACTGAAATACATAACCTTCTCACATTGATTTAACATCATTTGCAGGCATAAGCTTACTGTGGAGTCATGCACTTGACTTGTGCTTGATGAGTTGATTGTTTTAAGGCAGTCAAAAAACAGCAGTTCAAATTAAGGTCAGCGTCTAGTGCAGGTTTCTCCTCTGAGTGGCTGCCACCTGGTGGACATGAAGAGCATCTCTGCGATCTGTCTTTGAAACTCTGGCAGGGTTTGGAGATTCCACCGGGGAGCCGACTGAAGCTGGCCTGACCGCTGATGCCCTCTACTTGTACAAATGGGCGAAAGTACGCAGTGGAAACAGCCTGGTCGTCATCTGGGGACACTCTCTGGGCACCGGGTCAGTAAGCAAAGACTCCCAACCCACAGTGTTTTCTAGTGGAGACACTCTTGCATGAGTTAAAATGATTCAGGTGACTGTTTTGGATGTACGCTGCATGCTTTAGCTTTTATGTAATCACCTGCAGCATATATACCTTTGTGGCACTTGTTATTCATGTCTAATTAATCTACACTAATACAGCAGCAACCTGCATGATGGCCGTAATGGCTGCACAGATGAGGAAAAGCGCTCCACACAGAAATTAGTCGCCAACCGATTAAAATATGCCAGATATTGTCCAGAAACCCTCACTGGTTCTGCATTTAGCATAAAAAACATACTGAAGTCATAACACGACAAACTGCAGCCCAGCAGGCCACAACAGCTGTCAGTGTGTCAGAGTGCTGACTTGACAAACTAACTGTGATTATCATAAAGTGGGCATGTCTGTAAAGGGGAGACTGGTGGGGACCCAGAGAACCCATTTACATTCACACATCTGGAGGTCAGAGGTCAAGAGACCCCTTTGAAAATGGCCATGACAGTTTTTCTTCGCCAAAATTTAGCACAGAGCGTTATTTAACCTAACCTAACCTAACAAGCTAGTCTGACATGGTTGGGAGTAGTGGACTGGAGGTTTTCTAGTTTCATATGATGCCAGAATCTTTACTCTAGCTTTAAAATCAGCCTGCTTCATTGCCTTAACGCATGAAAGAAATTTGTGGCCTTAAAACCAATTTGCATCAATGTGTTATAATCGCGATAACTTTGCATTGCATGATTTTGAGATATGAAACTTCACATTTTTATGTAATTGCATGTAGCATGTACACCTTAATGGAACTTGTTATTCATATCTAATTTATATAATACAGCAGCAACCTGTGTGATGGCCATAATGGCCGAACAGATGAAGAAAGAGCTCCACATGTATCAACAGGGAATCTCTTTTTATTACTCCATAAATCAGAAAATACTGTCAGCAGCCATAAAAAAAAAAAAAAATCCATTTTCGCCATGTTTTTAGTAATAAAACATTCAATTAATCAGGCTATGACTGATATATGAACAAACCCCTCCGTAAAAACCTTCAGAATATAGACTGTAGACTATAGACAGGAGTGAAAATTGAAAGTTCGGTGTATGTAAGTGCTGCTGAAATGTAGATTCCTGGCTTAGAGTAAGACAACCATTATTTTGAGAAACTGGCCTTCAAACATATTTATTATTCTTTTATTTATTAAAATCCCAAACATTTTGAAGACACTACAGGTGAAATAGTAATAAAGCATTAAATTAATTAATAACTAATTGTACAATAAAATTCGACATTAATACATTTGTTTACTAATGATTAATTATTAATCTATGAATAAATTGACTAAATTACAAAGTAATTCATTATTTCATATTTTAGTGGGCAATAAAAAGAAATATTAATCTATAAGGTAATAGTTCAAATTAAAACAGGATTTACGAAAACAGTACAAAATAGTCAGTATGTAAATGTAAGTAATATCTATGACCATGAAACATCTCCAGTTACCAGATAAATTCTATTTAATATGTATTAATTTAAATATGTAAATGAGGCTAATGCTAGTTTTTATTGAATTTAGGAGAAATCTACAGATGCAAATAGACACATTGAGATAAAATAAAAAGTTAAATATGTATTTTGGATGTTTTCTTTCCACTAGTTTGAAAGAAAACATGATATGGAAGCAAAATAGCCCAGAATCTCAAAGTGAATGAAAAACAATGTTTGCTGCCTGTAGTGTCTCATGAGAAGAAGCTCCTTCCTCGGCTGCTGTTAAACTGAGGCAGGTCACAGAAAATAGAAATACGCTGCGTTATATATACTAAACCGCAGACAGATCTCACCATATTCAATACAATCATGTCTGACAATAAGATATAAATACAAGCTAAAGTAGGTTTTCTGCTTGCATAGTAAAAGATTTAATTGTCAGGGTACATTCATGACAGAAATGAGTTAACATCAGGATTATTTGACTGAGGATGTTGCTCTTCTGCGCAGAGTGTCCACCAACGCTGCAGTAAAGCTGACTGAGCAAGGTAGGTGTTGCTACCGGTAGATTTTGGTAAGTATAAATAAAAGGGAGTAATCCCAGCATCTGAATATCTTGTTTTCAGGTGAGAGTTTTGATGGTGTGATGCTGGAGGGTGCATTCAATAGTGCTCGACAGCACATACCAGATCATCCTTTTACCTGGGTAAACTCATCGAATTTGTCACTTTTCATATTTTGGTTTAATGTGGCTGCTACCACATTACGTATAACATGTTGATTTTTTATTTTCTGTATGTTTAAAGTATTACTGGAAGTTTCCGGGTATTGGATACTTTTTCCCAGAGCCGTGGGCACAAAACAAGATTGTCTTTCCAACTGAAGAAAAGTAAGTTTTCACCAAACACTAACATGCTGCTTATACACAACAGTTATATATTAAATGATGCAAAATATCAAACATTGACCGGCTTAATAATGTCAATAATGTCTTTATAGACGCCGGCCATTGTTCACTACCAGGGTTATTATAATAAACTAAAAGTGAAACAAAAATGAAAAATATTATTAGTAAACTTAAACTAAATAAACTCAGAAAAAAAAGTGTTTTGAAATATGTGTTTGGTGGATTGTTTCTCTGTTGTTCCAATGCTAATTGTCATTGTATTTGACCTGGTAGGAAAGCCTGTTTATTTACCTTCACAGTGATGTCCAGCTTGTAAGGATCAGGCTTTTGTGGGATGAGCAGCACAGCTGATTATGTGGGTAGCACTCAAGTGAAATCAGGCACCTGATTGGCAGCACCTGGAGCTCAGAACAAGTCAATACCAACAGGAGAAAACACTGTTTAACGTTGGCAGAGAATCATTTCTACATCATTATTCCCATTTCATTGAAAAACTTATTAAGATGATTATGTTGTGATTTTTTTGTGACGTGTACCAAACCGTCTGCCTCTGCTGCACCACAGTATTTAATTTAAAATGGTATTTTGAGACACATTTCACCGTTAACAAATATTTCCTCCTCATTCTGCCATTTGAAACATTGTGATTCCAATAAAATTTAGATTAATTGTGCAGGTTAACAGTTTTTACCAGTTAAGTGTAATAACTCAGTACATGTTTTTGTGATTCTGCAGTTTGAAGAAAATGCGGTGCCCGATCCTTTTCCTCCATTCAGAGGACGATCACTTGGTTCCCCTTCAGATTGCTCAGCAGGTGTTACTGGCTGCTTTTAACCTGATATAGTATAAACTGAGGTGGTATTTTCCTTATATCTGCTCTCTGTTTGTTTTGCGTAGACTGAACTGTCTTTGCTTTTCTCCTCCAGATGTACGAGGTAGCAGCGAGCGCCCAGAACGCAGAGCGAGTCAAGATGGTGTCATTCGAAGGTTCTCTCGGGTATCTGCACAACGGCTTATACAGAGACCCCCGTCTGCCTGGCATCATAAAGTGAGGAAACGTTTCACTAATAACGCCTAAAGTAATTATATTCTAGCTTGTCAATAAAGAATATCTTTTATTTAATATGTGTCTGTTTTATTTGTCATTATGTCTCCTCTGCAGGGAGTTTGTGCTGTTGTTGTGATGTTGGAAAGACGACTGAAGCAGAAAAAAACAGACCAGACTTCAGATGCAGAGCGCTGGCTTCATTTGATCACACACTTGATTACAGTTATTTGCTTTGTCTTTACGGCTGCTTATGCCTGTATGTTGCATAAATAAGTGATTCACTTCAAATATCTGTTCGGGCAAACCGATGTTAAAATTAGTTTTTAGACCAGCTGATCAAGAGATGATTCACTTGTTAAGTGTTGATTTTTCCCCTTTATCTGTGGGGGATTTATTCTGAATTAAATAGCATTTCCCATTGGAAATGCAACATGGATGAGCCGTTGTTGCAGTAGGTGCCCTCTACTGGGGGTTGTTGTGTGGTAATAATGCTCATCTACAATACTGAATAATGAGTTTGGTAATCCAAGGCTTAAGATTTCTCGGGGTCAGTGACATTTCAGAACGATACCAGGAGAGCAGCTGGGAAATGTCTGTGGCTGTACAAGAAATAAGATTTCTGAAATTCTTTCAGTTTAACCACAGAATGTGTTGTGCAGTCAGATAAGTGTCGTTCGCCAGCACAGATGAGCCATGGACAGAGTTAGTCTCCAGCTGATGAACCTGACGGACTCTCGGCTAGCTCAGTCTGGTACCGAGCGGCTGCAGCTGGCCACGCACAGCTACTTTAAGCAGTTCAGGAAGATCTACATCAGTGATCAGGTGCAGAAATCAAAGCTTTATCGACGACTATCAGAAGTTCTGGGGTTGAATGACAAGAAAGTGGTACTCAGCGTCTTTATAGGGAAAGTCATCATCATCAGATCAAATGTCATTACAGTTTACTTACAGTAAATTTGACGTCTGTCTGTGTCTGTCATGCACTTTTGTTCTAAGAAAACACTTTATGTCTTGGTCTCATTAGGTAGAACACTGGAGGAGATATCCACCTTGCAGAGTGTATGTAACGCCTCTTTGCCGCTCATGAATTCACAATGAATCGGCTTGGATTATTTCAGTTACATGTAGCACCGTTTAAAGTTGCCTTGAACAGTCTGTTCAACCACTAGTGGTCTTATGTGACTGAAGAAACATAGAAGAGTAGTTACACTCTCAGCACGGCAAACGTCCCTGTGCTTCAAAATGTGCTTGATTATGTAAAATACTCACAAAGCTGTGTTTACTTTGCTGATGTCTCTCAATGTCAGACACTTTTATGCTTACTTCATCTTAGTCAGCTATTGTATGTTTAAGATACTGTTTTTTTTTTTTTCAACACAACGCCCCCCTCTGTAAATTATAGTAGATGTACATTTCAACAACGCCTTCCAACTTCATTTTGCACTGATATTAGGGCAAGCAATTAAAAACATTTATCACTGATTTGATTGTTCATAATTAATCATACATTTGTATCTGTTCAAATGTACCTTAAAGAGAGAATTGTCAATTATTTTATTACTCTTATCAGCGTGGGAGTGGACAAATATGCTGCTTTATGCAAATGTATGTATATATTATTAGAAACCCATTAACAACACAAAACAATGACAAATAATGTCCAGAAACCCTCACAGGTACTGACTTTAGCATAAAAATATGCTTAAATCATAACATGACAAACTGCAGCCCAACAGGCAACAACAGCTGTCAGTGTGTCAGAGTGCTGACTTGACTAGGACTTGATCCAGACTGACTGGGACTATCATAAAGTGGACATGTCTGTAAAGGGGAGACTGATGGGGACCCAGAGAACCCATTTACATTCACACATCTGGAGGTCAGAGGTAAAAATTTTGCATAAGTTTGGACTGTTATTTAACCTCCTTCCCTACAAGTATGACAATGGATACCTTGAGGTTTCTAGTTTCATATGATACCAATATCTTCACTCAGCCTAAAAATCGCAAGTTGCATTAATGTGTTAAATAAATTAGTGGCATACACAGAAAATATACATATAAATATACAGTATATACAGTATATATATATATATAGTATACCCAATATAAAGAATATATTAGAATGTACAATGACATACTATATTAGCAGTGTGCAATGACATACTATATACATAAGCAAAGTGTACAATGACATACTAGTACTACCACTACTACTGTATATACAATAGCAAAGTGTGCAGTGACACGTTATATACAATAGCAGTGTGTAGTGACATACTATATACAATAGGAAAGTGTGCAGAGACAACAATATATAAAAGCAATGTGTGCAGTGACATTAATGTCAATAGGTAAGTGTGATAACATACAGTACATTATGCATTATGAAAGTGTGCAAATACAATGTTTTGGTGTAAAAATGTTTTTATTAATACATGAAAAGTGATGTATTGTTGAGACAACTTGGGGCCCGTCTGGGGGCCTCATGAGACAATGAAAAGACGCTGATCATGTTTGGTGGAGCAGCTCTGTCAAAGGTGAGGTGAAGCTGTCTTGGCAGTCGGATGACGTGGCTGAAGGTTGCGGACGATGCGCCGACAGGGTTTATTTATTCACCGTTGGAGCCATCGCTTTCCGCTGTGATTGGACGCTTTGAGTCATGTGACTCAATCCAGCCAATCCACTGTGTCTGCGATGAGCGCTCGTGAATCGCTTACGCCATATGCGTACGAGAGCATCCCAAAAATTGCCTCTGTCATACAACCAGGAAGAAGGTGGGATAGCCCTACACAGCTAACATCCCCAATCTTTCTGCATACTTTCTCCGAAAATAATGGGATCTTCCAGGTGGAAGGTGGCAGCGGCGGCCTTTCTCGCTATAGTGGGCTCTTTATTACCTGTCGACGCAGATGAACATGAACACACGGTAAGACGGCGGTTTGGGAGGCCGATTGAAGAAGGGGAGCCTTGAAAATAATGGACGTTTGTGCTCTGTGTAACCTGCTAGCTAGCTGTAGCTGCTAGCTGCATTCAAGAAAACAGAATTACAGACACGACAGAGTGCACGGCTCGGCCTGTTATCGACACCTGAGAGCTATCAAACAGACAAGCACTTAGTTAGCGAGCTAACTTGGCACCACTTATCGGCCTAAGTGCTTACGGCTAAAGGTTGCTTGCTAGCTTGTTAGCACGGCTTCCACACTGGTCTCCACTAGCTTTTCCGTGAGCACCGGCGGAAACTGCGCTCAAGTTAGTGCTAGCTAGCGTTAGTTAGCAGTTGGTTGTTCAACAAAATCAAAACTACTAACACGATAGACGTGTACAGTTTCAAGCTAATCCAGACAAACTGGATTCTCCCCGAAGTGACGACTGCGATGGCTGGCAAGTCAGCCAACGTTACGCTATGCCGGTTAAACGTCAGGGCCTCTTGGTGTTTCTCATGTCTTGGTCGCTTTTATTAAACCCAGACACCATGACTACAAACTCATTAACAAGTTAATAAAGTCTATTACATTGTCGTCTTCACGCAATGCATCGTGGAAGCTGTTAAGTTAGTGGAAACGGATATAGCATTGAAGCTAACTTCCTTGACTGCAAGCAAACATGCTTAATGTACACCACTTTTAATAGTGAGGCACTCAGCGTTAGGTGCTTTTAATATTTTCTTATGTTTGCATGCATTTGAATGCAACAGCTAACGTCAGTTGGTTTCAGTGGAAATGTGATGATAACGTTACTACAGACACCAGTGTGTAAATCAAATGTGAATAGGCAAGTAGCATACACACATACAATGAGCATGTCTTGGTGTGCAGTGTGCATACAATAAACAGTAATACTAATATACAGTATTATACTAATGAAACATAATTACAGTAATAGTAATGTGAGGGTGCACATGTATCGCAAGTTATTTATAAATCACACACACTTTATTGTGACAGCTAGAATATGAAATCAGTAGGGATGCACCGGTACTGACTCAAATAGCTGGATCAGATATCAGAGACAATGGGGCCGATCTAGTCAGTTTAATTCTGGTTATATACTATATACATTGTATACTGTTGACTAATTTACTGCTGCATTCAAAATGTTTACATTTGAATTGTCAGTCCTGTTAATTTTGACTTTTTTGCCAAGATGTTGGTGCACAATTAGCTGTTTTAATGATAAGTGACGATTCACTAAATTTCAGTTAATTTATTTGTGACATTTTGTTTTGCAAAGTTAGGAAAGCAATGTTTCAGTCAAGCCTGATGTCTCCTGACACATAATAGAATGATTCCTGTCACTTCCCCACAGTGAGGTGTACAGCTTATTAATTGAACATTGGTATCTGATGGGCACTCAGTACTGGTGGATACCTAAAGCCCAGGTATTGTTATCAGTATTGGGATGGGAAAAGTCAGATCGGTGCATCCCTAGAAACCAGTAGGACTGGAAGAACTGGTGAAGCGCTCCTGGTCTTCACAATAAGAGTCCTTGTTTTTCCTTTGCAGTATGCCGAGAAGGAGGAGGTAGTTTTATGGATGAACACAGTGGGGCCTTACCATAACCGACAGGAGACGTACAAGTACTTCTCTTTGCCCTTCTGCGCGGGCTCCAAGAAGACCATCAGTCATTACCATGAAACGCTCGGAGAGGCTCTGCAGGGAGTGGAGCTTGAATTCAGCGGTCTCGACATCAAGTTCAAAGGTGTTCTACTGTCGCGACTTTCACTTGTTGAGCACACATGAACTGATGACATTGGAATGATAATTTGTCACTTGTTGCTCCTCTTTTTCACATGCCATTTTCTAATAAAAATAATGTGATATTTGTGATGCCTATAGATGAAGTCATGCAGACAACATACTGTGAAATTGACTTGGACAAAGCCAAACGGGATGCCTTTGTCTACGCCATAAAGAATCACTATTGGTACCAAATGTACATTGACGACCTGCCCATCTGGGGTAAGTGATATTTCATTTCTCTTTTTTAAACTGCCTTTGGGCTCTAAAAAAATTGACAAATCCTGAATACGTCTGTGTTCTGAGTTGTTTGGTGATTTTGAGTATTAATATAGTATTTTCTTACTTTTAACTTTGTTTTCCATTCTGTTTCTGTTATTCATTATTTGTTTATTAGCTCAATTGCATCTGTCAAAGGTTTGCAGGGACACTGGCTTCCTACCAGTGATCTCTTGATATCGGAGCCATTAAACCAGTTCTTTTTCATGGTTGGGACTGTCCATTCATCCTTGGCCAGCCTGCTGGGGGTGCATGTTAATTTATAGTCATTTCTATCATGTATGAAATGGCTTACTTGAAAGTCATTCAACTCAGTACGTGTGGTGACTCATAACAGCTCAGCATGTTTTTGTTGTTCAGAATCTGTTGAACAATACAGTACTTGTTGTCTGGTTGTTGTATTGTAGAGAGCTGTATATGTACGGTGAGCCAGTCGTTGTGAAATAAACCTCTTTAGGACAATGCAACACCCATCCATCTTTATATACAGTCTATGGCATAAAACCAAACTTACAGTATTGGTGTGTTCACATGTGGAAAAGAGCTTTTGAGGCCAACCTTGACAATAAAGCGCTCAATTATTGTTATGTGTTAAGAAGCATATTGATGAGTCACTCTAATGACAGACTGTTGTTATTGCTGTAACTCTAACAGGCTATCAGTGTGTGATCACTTCCATACGTGGTAATAATTTGTACAGTTTTGCCACTCCTACAGTTGGTCAAACATGACGTTGTTGGTAGAAGGTGGGGCACTGACATTTACACAAACAGTGCTCCATGTTGTATGTTACACACTCATGGCCTTAATCACAATAAATAAATATAGACTTTAACCTCTTGTCCGGTTTGCCAGCTTGGTAACTGAACCAGTGTGCTTATCATGTCTGAGACAATGGCATTTGGTTGGAGTTGTTCACTTAAAGCCTGGAGCAGCAGATCTGATCTAGACTAAAAACATTCCCTGCCAAGAATAGTTTGTTATCCAGAATAATGTGCATTTTTTAATAGAAGTGTATAACCTTACCTGCTAACAGTGCTATAATCAGAAGCAGTGTGATTCACTTTAGGAGGCACAAGAGCTCAATGGAAAACTTTCTCATTAGTGAAACTATTTTTCTAGTGGCCTCACATCTGTGTTGCCACAAGGGAATAACATTGACTTTCTATATTAACATTACATTATTTGTTGTGTACCCATGCAGTGCAGAAACAGGAGGATAAAATATGCAGTTGTTTTTAAAGACCTAGAATAACTAGCAGCCAGTCGGGAGTTGATTCAGAACTGACTGTTTTACATCAAACTGATGTTTATGAAAAATGATGCTCTTACAAAGTTAATGTGCGGTGTAGCAACTAGTAAGCAACCTTTATTTGGCATTTACACACCCTGATTATTAATTTCCCACAACCAAAGGATGTTTGTTTACACCTGTCCATTTGACCACTCTGTAAGGACCAGCTCTCTAATTCAATGCATGTCAATTGTTGAAGGCATTGTTGGTGAGGCGGATGAAAATGGAGAAGATCATTACCTGTGGACGTACAAGAAGCTGGAGATCGGCTATAATGGCAACAGGATTGTTGATGTAAATCTGACCAGTGAAGGAAAAGTCCGACTTGTGCCAAACACAAGAATCGCAATGTCTTATTCTGTGAGTACATGACTAGCTACCCAGTGGTCCATTATTTGTGCTAATACTAGGGCTGACAATCAATGAAAATATTTAATTATGATCAACTACATGATTGTCCGTAGTTAATCGTGATTAATCACAAAACAATCACATTTTATTTGTTCAAAATGTACCTTAAAGGGAGATTTGTCAAGTATTTAATATTCTCATCAACATGGGAGTGGACAAATATGCTGCTTAATGCAAATGTATGAATATATCTATTATTGGAAATCAATTAACAACACAAAACATTGACAAATATTGTCCAGAAACAACTCCCACAGGTTCTGCATTTAGCATAAAAAATATGCTCAAATCATAACATGACAAACTGCAGCCCGACAGGCAACAACAGCTGTCAGTGTGTCAGAGTGTCAGAGTGCTGACTTGACTATGACTTGATCCAGACTGACTGTGATTATCATAAAGTGGACATGTGGGTACCCATAGAACCACTGTAAGTTCATATATCTAGAAGTCAGAGGTCAAGAGACCCCTTTGAAAATCGCTTTGCCAGTTTTTTCTCAACAAAATTTTGCCAAAGTTTGGAGCGTTATTTAAGCTCCTTCCCTACAAATATGACATGGTTGGCACCAATGGATTCATTAGGTTTCTAGCTTCGTATGATACCAGTATCTTCACTCTAGCTTTAAAATTGAGCCTGCTGCAGCCTGAAAATCACAAGTTGCATTAATATGTTGAAGAAAATTTGTAGCTGTTACATGACATTTTTGAAGCTCAAAATATGAATGAATAGTCAAGGAAACTTTATTCGTCTCTTTTTGAAGACAAGGTTTGAACACTGTTGCCCCACATTTGTAGAGTGGTATCTTGAAAGAGAAATAACACTGGAATACCTCTGAACTCCTGCTGTAGGTGGCACATTGTTTGTGTGATTATCATAAGGTGTATATGTCTGTAAAGGGGAGACTTGTGGGTACCCATAGAACACATTTCCATTCGCGTATCTGGAGGTCAGAGGCCAAGGGGACCCCTTTGAAAATGGCCATGAGAGTTTTTCCTCACCAAAATTTAGCCTCCTTGTGCTAGTATGTGCTCGGTACTAATGGATTCTTTAGATTTTCTAGTTTCATATGATGCCAGTCTCTAGTTTTAAAACTGAGCCAGAAAAGTTGTTAATGTGTTAAAGTAATTAATAGCATTGTATAACATGACTGTATGATTGCAAACCTTTTGTACCACAGGTGAAGTGGAAGAAGTCAGATGTGAAGTTTGAAGACAGATTCGACAAGTACCTTGATCCATCCTTCTTTCAGCACAGGGTGAGATGAATATTATAAGTTTGGTTTTCATTGTGCAAGGTGCCAGTGGCTTGTTGTAACAGCACACTTGTGTATAACCTTTCAGGAGGTACGAGTTGAGCCATGTATGTCTCCTGGTAAATACGGTGTAATTGACCAGTGTGGTAACTTTTGGCTGACTGTTTGACTCCAGCAGCTCTTTCTAACAGGAAGTTTGAAATCCACACCACCTACTACAGCCGGTGGATGTAAACGTTTGTTTCCTGCCTTGACTTGCACAGTCAAGCTAACCCTAACCCTACTGAGAGCAGGGATATTACAAACCAGTATTTATGTGATTTAAATTCATTGAAATGTCCTGAGTAAAGCATTCAGCATTTTACTGAAAATGTTTTTACGCCACTAAATCGTTCATATTATTTTATCAAAGTTGTTAATATTTCTGTATAGATTTAATAAGCTTAGTAACATGGTTACTTCTTAAAATAATTAATAATTATTCTTTCTATTAGATTCACTGGTTCTCCATCTTCAACTCCTTCATGATGGTCATCTTCTTGGTGGGTCTGGTGTCCATGATTTTGATGAGAACGCTACGAAAGGATTACGCCAGATATAGCAAAGAGGAGGAAATGGATGACATGGTGCGTTTTTCTTCTTCTGCTTTTTTTTTTTAAAAAAACATTTATTCCTTTAATTGGGGATCACATTACCGCAGTAGTTCACACAGTCATCTTTACTTTTCAAGATTGATCCAACACGGGGTGTTTTTCATTTAAATTAAATACAGAAATTTAAATAGAAGAAGGTCGTTTCAGGGAAATATACATTTTCCACTTCTCTAATATTTCTTCACATTTACTTTCCTGAAGCTTCGTGGAGAAGGTGATTCGTTACATGGTGCGTTTATTGTTAAGCCTCAGGCCAGAGTGTGTTTTCAGGTTATCCATACATATGTCCGACCCATTCTCGTGCACATGATATCTCAGGAACGCTTGGCACAAACGTCCACTTAGACTCAAGGATAAACTGTTTAGCTTTTGGTGCTCAAAGTTCAAGGTCACTGCGACCCTACGTTTGTCCTGTTCTGGTGAATGTGATATATCAGGAATGTCTGGGGAAAAATCTTCAAATTTGGCACAAATGTCCATCAAAGGTGAATGCCTCTGTTACCTCACAAAGCACGTACAAAAACTTAATTTTTACGAGATTACATTTGAACACATTGTGATTGACACGAGCCATTTTAGTGTCATGCGCCAATGAGCAACTTTCATAGGAATGAACAGAGCCCTGCCTCCAACGCGGTGTCCATATCTCTTTATACATCCATGGGCATGAGATGCCAAGGAATCGGACACCTAAGAACCAGTTCTTAATGGGAACTGATTCTCTTTTCCCATTTGTAGCGTTTTCCCTGTCTACCAAAGTGGCAGATGGTCCTGATGATTTTACCTGCCACAGCCAACAATTTACCTGCATTTATCAGGTGGCGGCTGCTAATTTGAGATCCTGGGCATGGGTGTAAACTGCGAAGTGACTTTGTCGGCGGAGGCATGCAACTACAAGGCGCTGATTCAAGTTGACTAATGCAGTTTGCGCTTGAGCACATTATTTGCTGCTTGTAAAACTCAATAAGTTTAAAATATTAGGTTTCATAGTTGTTTTCTTTTAGTTTTAGTGACCGGAGGGTTTTGTCTTGCAGTTTTTTTTTTTATTCTTCTTCCTACTCTCTGTTTTTCCTTTTTTTTTGTTTTTGTTTTGTTTTGTACTTGAGTACAAGTAATGGACAATGTGACTTTATGGTATGCAAGAACTCTTTTTGAAATTTCCCTCTCATTTTTGCATTTTGTCACTGTGCACCATCAGGACCGAGACCTGGGAGATGAATACGGGTGGAAGCAGGTTCATGGTGATGTTTTCCGGCCGTCAAGCCATCCACTGATCTTCTCTTCACTCATCGGCTCCGGCTGTCAGATCTTCTCCGTCTCCCTCATCGTCATCATCGTCGCAATGGTCGAGGATCTGTACACAGAGTGAGTAGCTGGCAGCTAACTGCCTGCTTATAACTTATTGTTGTAATTGTGGGATTGGCGTCAGATACCAGGTTCCAGTTTGTAAAATAGGTAGATTTGTTGAACTCAGGGTCTAATGAGTCTTTCATCAAGTATTTGCCCACCATTCAAACCAATAAATAATAAATAAATGATAAAATGAATAAAAAAAATAAATATGTAATCCATTGGGAAAAACTTAATTTTGAGCTTTTGAGATTTTTTTGTAATGTAAAATTGCAAAAACAAACCTAGATGGACTCAATAATCAGATTCAAAAGGATTCAGATTTTAAAAAATGTTCTAGCTGCACTAACCTTATATAACTGTCTGGATAAAACATGTATAATTTACACAGCTCAAAAAGTATTAAGAAATATTATTTGCATATAAATGAGGAAAACACAGAATGAATGGGCCCTTAGAGGAAAAGGAAAAAAGGTAATGCTTTTATGAAGGAAACAAATGATTGTGTTGGCTGTGTTTGAAGAATCTTCTGCTTGTGTTTTTCTTTGGGTGATGTCTGGTGAAATTTAACATCTTTATTGAATTCTAGCTTGAAAAATATATGATGAAACGCCTGTGTAGGTAAACACTATGAATATGAAATACCAGTTTCAAGGGGAAATAGGTTTGCACAGTATGCCAATACTAGAAAGATATCATAATACCCCCTTTTATTAGTACCGGTACTTAAAGAATGACAGTGTTTTATCAGCCCTACTCTGAACTGGTGTCTGCATCAGCAGAAATCACTTAAAAAAATAAGAAAAATAACAACGCAGTTATAATTACTGATCAAATGTACCAATACATTAGATACACCATTTTTACTTAATCTGTCCAAGAATCTTCTGTAATTCAGCAAATGCACAATATGTTATGTATTATTTTACTGTGTGTCTGTGTAATGGCGACATTTTTGTCACAAACACCACTTCGACACAGCAGGCTTTCCTGCGTCAGCTTCTCATAGAACTTCATCCATCATCATCATCTGCAACTACTTATCGCGTTCGGGGTCGTGGGGGCACTAGAGCCGATCCCAGCTGACACTGGGGGAAGGTGGGGTACATCCTGGACAGGTCGCCAGCCTATCACAGGGCTGACACAGACAACCATTCACACCTACGGGCAATTTAGAGTCATCAATTAACCTGCATGTCTCTGGACTGTGGGGGGAAACTGGAGAACCTGGAGAAAACCCACGCTAACGGGGAGAACATGCAAACTACACACAGAAGGACCCCAAACTGGATTTGAATGTGCAACCCTCTACTGATGCTCCGGTGGTGGCGTTTTTTTTTTTTTTTTTTTTTTTTTTTTTTTTTTTGTAAAACAGCGGAGGCTGCACAGCAAGAGGGTCGCCGGTTCAAATCCAGCTTGTGGCCCTTCTATGTGGTGTTAGCATGTTCTCTCGAAGGTACAAGTGTGAGCGTGAATGGTTGTCTGTCTCTGTGTCAGCCCTGTGATGGACTGATGACCTGTCCAGGGCGTACCCGGCCTTCGCCCAATGTCAGCTGGGATCGGCTCAAGCACCTGTGACCCCAAATGGGATAAGTGGTTATGGATAATAAATGAATGAATACTGGTTGGTTGCAAATATAAAGTTAACTATCAAAGGAATAACATAATCCTAAAGTATAGGAAACATCAGATTACTGCATGCATGTACATTTTTGATTAATACATTCTAACATATATTATTGTTATTAATTAAAAGATTTAATCTATTATTCCATTACTATTCCTGAGATTTTTGCCATGGTATCGTTTAAGTATCAGTAGATATTTAGGCAGGACCTCAGACTGAAGTCATGGTTTTGGTATCGTGACACCACAAAGAGGAATAAAGCCCAAACACTGAGGGTGTAGTGGACTTCACAGGACGCCACTCATTTCACTTTTCTCTGCAGGAGAGGATCCATGCTGAGTACGGCCATTTTCGTGTACGCTGCCACCTCACCTGTCAATGGCTACTTTGGGGGAAGCTTATATGCAAAACAAGGAGGTAATTAAAAAACAGTCCATGCATCACATTTTCTCTTTTCTGTATATGGATTATTTGCTTTATATCCTTTCAAAAGCTTTTGTAAATGTCTCACGTGATGCTGTTTGATTTGTCTGAATACCACAGGCAGAAGATGGATTAAGCAAATGTTCATTGGGGCCTTCATGATCCCAGCCATGGTGTGTGGGACTGCCTTCTTTATCAACTTCATTGCTATCTACTACCACGCCTCCAGAGCCATCCCATTTGGCACCATGGTGGGTTTGACACAGCAACACCTCCCTAAAAAAAATAACCACAGAGTTATGAAGAACATCCTCATAGTCAACAGCGCAGCCCAGTTTATCTTTGTGGCTGAGCTGCACTGTGGTGGAAGTGGTGTTATATAGAGTTTATCAGCCATGGAGCTGATAGACGGCTGAAGTAATGAGAATAGTGTAGAAAGTATCAAGTCACAAGTGTTTAAACTGCGTCTCACGGTTTATGTTGTTGAAAATACATTTTTGTGGTTCCTGTGCCTCATCTGAAGATTGTTAAAAACATATCACATCCTATAAAATACATTCCACATGACACTGGCCCCCTAACTCAATACATTTTATCAGCTCTGTTGAGTTTATGTTCACATTTAGTTTCTAAACTGAGCAGTAAAAAAACACAAATACTTTCCAAGGAAACTCCTCAAATTACTTAATTGCAAACAGCTGTTTGTTGGCTCTCCACACAAGAGTTATGTGTCTATCAGCACAACATGAAATCCATCGTGAGTGTCAAGTAACCATCTTGAAATCAGACCATGAAAAGCCAGCTGCATCAGCCAGAGTTATTTAATATTTGAACATTTGTGGAGAAATCAGGGACAGTTTTAGTTTTTTTTTTCTGACCAAAATCTGAAAGTCCTCTCATAATAACCACAAGCCTGGAGGCGTTTATTATCCCTTTAATTTAATGAGCACTAGTGTTTTTAGCATTTGCATCTCCAGATCAGGCTATGAGAATAAATTTTATTAGATGTCATTTCGCTGAACGAAGCACTCTGGGGACACTAGTGATGTGCGGGTCGACCCACAACCCACAGGGGTAGGGCGGGTTCTGGTGAGCTTACTAGAAACGGGTTTGAGCGGGCAGGTCAAAACGTGCAAAAGGAGCAGCAGCTCTACTCCGAGTCCCTCATAGATGGCTGAGTTTCTCACCCTATCTCTAAGGGAGACACCAGCCATCCTCCTGAGAAAACCTATTTCAGCCACTTGTACCTGCGTTCTAATTCTTTCAGTCATGATCCAGCCCTCATGACCATAGACGAGAGCAGGAACGAAGACTGATCAGTGGATCGAGAGCCTTCCGGTTCAGCTCTCTTTTTGTCATGACAGTGCGGTAAAGCGACTGCAGTAACGCCCCCGCTGCTCCGATTCTCTGGCCAATCTTACGTTCTATCGTCCCCTCACTCTTGAACAAGACCCCGAGGTACTTGAACTCCTCTTTGAAGCAGCCTACAGATTGGATCAAACAGGATTTTAGTACCTCTGGGACCTTCATCTGAGACTTCCTGTAAATTCACTGAAGGCTGCTAGAAACTGTGACTTGACCGCAACTGCTGCAGCCTGATCTCGTCTACTTTCCAGGCGAGGCGCAGTTCATCTCGAACGAGCCTAATGATACAGAAACACTGCGTGTAATACTCCATCTTGTCTTCCCCTCTATCTGTCTCTCTCTCAAACACACACACTCTAGCCGTGGCGGCGGCACGTAATTTCAACATATTCTGTGCCGCCACATAATACACTGTCAAGACGTTGTGGCTGTACACACATGTCGAGATGCAGCACTCGAGTCCACTCGTCCTTATCTCAGACCTCAGTCCTGACATTTATTGTGCTACTATGATGCATAAAATTGGTGGTTTATGGGTCAGGTTGGGTTTGGGTGGTCGTATTTCTGCGCGTTAGGCGGTGTAGATTGGCTCTCATAATGGGTCGGGTGGATGTACTATGGGACATAGTCAAAGGACAGTTGAGATAAATGATGGGGGATCTGTGATGCTGGACCGCCCAGTGTAACATTAATAATGTTTGTTTCCTGCAGGTTGCTGTCTGCTGTATCTGCTTTTTTGTCATTCTGCCGCTAAACCTCGTGGGAACAATTCTGGGCAGGAATCTGTCTGGCCAGCCGAACTTCCCCTGCCGAGTGAACGCCGTGCCGCGACCCATCCCTGAGAAGAAGTGGTAAGTGTGGCAGGGTCTGTTTAATACAGAAAATACTTAGGAAGAGTCAGACACAGCTGAAACCTTTATGATGCAGGCACACTGTACAAAAATGTCAATTAAAACATACTATTGATCACAGACAACACATACTCTGCACATACAAATAATATATTATCAAGTCATCTTTTCTATACTATTGGACAAAATTTTCATTAATTTAGTTTAGAAAATGTCAGGTAGTTGTCACAAGTAACAGAGCCAAATATAACATCTTAAAATTGTTTATTTTGTTGTACCAAAGATTTTTAATTTACAATGATATGCAACAGAGAAAAACGGCAAATAACCAGCAAATTTGAGGGATTTTTACAGTATTTCTGAATCAGATACTTAAGATACAGGGCTTTATTGGAAAGGTCAGAATAAACAGTTTGATGGGGAACTATCAGATCACTGAGAGGACTACTCCATATTTTTGAATAGTCATTCCTTTAGGTTGTACTCTACACGAGTAGATGGCATTTTGCATGAAGGGTTTATTTTGTACATGGAGAATAAAATGCTGTACAATGATTCAACCAGACTGACAAAGATTCAAAGATCCCTCTGAGCTACAGTTCAGTAAGAATAGAGGAAATCACTGAAAGAAACTTGAATCTTCATCAAAATGTGTGCAGATATAAACAACAGGTTCTTGTTTCTTTGTCAAGTGCACAATTATGTATATAACAAGCTGGAATTATCTGGTGTGTTGCTTTTAGCAAAGCTGTTCAAACCTCATAATATAAATAGGTTTGTCAACAGTAGTCTCCCCTGTTGTGCAACACTGTGGGAACTTTGACTTAATTGTAGGTTTAATCATATAATTATTCTTCTTATAGGGCCAAAACTATTTCAAATGTAAATAACTGGGGCTGTCAAACTTAACATGATAATAACTCACCACAATGCCACAATTTTTTTTAATGCATTAACACAATATTTTGGACGTTGTAGTGGGCTCCGTTTTAAAGCTAGAGTGAAGATACTGGCATCATATGAAATTAGAAAACCTAATGAATCGATTGGTACCAACCCTGTCAGGAAGGAGGCTAAATAACGCTCCAAACTTGCTCCAAAGTTTTGGTGAGATAAAACTGTCATGGTCATACATTACAGACATGACATGGGTATTAGCTAGGGCTGTAAAAGTTAAGGTGATAATAATGCATTAACATCAATTCATTTTACCGCATCAACACAACTTTTAGGCTGGCTCAGTTTTAAAACTAGAGAGACTGGCGTCATACGAAACCAGAAAATCTAAAGAGTCCTTTGGTACCAACCCTGTCAGGAAGGAGGTTAAATAACGCTCCAAACTGACCTCCAGATGTGTGAATGTAAATGGGTTCTCTGGGTCCCCACCAGTCTCCTCTTTACAGACATGTCCACTTTATGATGATCCCAGTCAGTCTGGATCAAGTCATAGTCAAGTCAGCACTCTGACACACTGACAGCTGCTGTTGTTGTCTGTTGGGCTCCAGTTTACCATGTTCTGATTGGAGCAGATTTTTGATGCTAAAGTCAGAACCTGAGGGTTTCTGGACAATATCTGTCATTGTTTTGTGTTGCTAATTGATTTCCAGTAGTAAATACACACATACATTTGCATAAAGCAGAATATTTCCCCAATCAAATCATCCCATTTTGAAGAGATAACAAATGTGATTAATTTGCGATTAATCACAATTAACTATGGACAATCATGTCATACTAGCTTGTCGTGACAGAAGTGAAATAACGCTCCACACTTGCGCTAAATTTCCAATAATATATACATACATTTGCTTAAAGCAGCATATTTGCTCACTCCCACGTTGATAAGAGTATTAAATACTTGACACGGTAGATACAAAATGTTTGATTAATCTTAATTAAACAGTAATTTACAGCCCTATAAATAATACATTTGGTGTCTGAATTATACTGTTTTTTATCTCTGTTAAAATAAACATTATTGAAGGAAAGAAGAAAACATCAATGCAACAGTTTATTCTGAACATTTGAACAGCATTATGTCAAAATACTACTGTGGTACTATAGTGTTTTTATCGCTGTGGAGGGAAGTGTAATGACTGATTGATTGGTGAGCAATGAGGAAGTTTTACTTAAAACATGAAAGGAATCCTGATTGTTGAAGGCTGTGTTCAATTGTTATACAAGTAGAAAATGTGTTTGCTGTCTCCACAAACTCTTTGGGTAATGAAAAATGGCAAAGCAATAAATTGAGTGTATTAACATTTCCAACCTTGTGCTGAACTCTGTGGGCAGCTGCCAATTGGAAATAGTAGATGTGACTTTAGGCCACTTAAATTTCCAATCTGTGTCTCCCTTTTCCTTTTTCCTCCTCAAAACACAATAAGCCATGTACCGGTGCCCCAGAGGGGGGAATCGGATGTGACCACTCGTATACAGCGTTCACTGTATAGAGTCACATTCATATGTCGAACCTTGTGTTTCAGGTTCATGGAGCCAGCCGTCATCGTCTGCCTCGGAGGAATCCTTCCATTCGGGTCCATTTTCATTGAAATGTAAGTCCCTGCCTCCTCCCTACGACCAATAGGGTTCTGTGTTGTGAGGTGATCTTTGCAGCAGGTGACATGTTTTCTGTCCATACTCTTCAGGTACTTCATCTTCACGTCCTTTTGGGCCTACAAAATCTACTATGTGTACGGCTTCATGATGCTGGTCCTGGTCATCTTGTGCATCGTGACGGTGTGCGTCACCATCGTGTGTACGTACTTCCTGCTCAACGCTGAGGACTACAGATGGTGAGTTTGGTCACGTTTGGCTACAGTCTACAGCCGCGCAGTTAAAGTCATAGAGTGTAGTGGTGGAAAATAATCTTCTAATCATGTTCACCTGCCTCAGTCTCAAATCAAGAGCTGAGAGAATAATTAAGGATTCAAAAAGCAGCGGTGCTACCGGTGAAGTGTCTGTTTGCTGACTTTTCGCTTCTCTTTTCTAGGCAATGGACAAGCTTCCTCTCTGCTGCATCCACTGCTGTTTATGTTTACATGTACTCCTTTTATTACTACTTCTTCAAAACTAAGTAAGTTTTATACTTTATTAACCACAAATACACACGTCTCATTGTGAGGTGAAATGAAAATCAGAAAAATTGGATGCATTTCTTACACGTTTTATCCTTTCTGTATTTCAGGATGTACGGACTGTTCCAGACATCCTTCTACTTCGGCTACATGGCTGTGTTCAGCACTGCCCTAGGAATCATGTGTGGTGAGTCCCACATCTAGTTATTTATATACCGTAGGACTGTCCTGAACCAAAATAACTCATGACTCCCTGATAAATAATATTTGCATAATTTGGCTTTTATGAACTCTAGATTTAATCAAAAAATGGGAAAAAAAAATGCATGTCTGTAGCACAATGATCCCCAAAAATGATATATAAACCTCTGTATTTAGCTCAGTTCATGTGCAAGTTTCATTCACAAAAATGTTACCAAAGAGTGACAACTACCTCGCTGAACTTTGCTTTTCATATTGGCCATTTAATTTCATTATAAATGTCATTTAGATTTATTTTAGACATAAACAGTTTAAGAAGTGTGTGTTCATTTGTAAATAATTATAATAATCCACAATTTAAAGCCAGTGCTATTCATTTATGGAGCCATCAAGTCACTCAACGCTGTCCTGCAAACATTTCAGAATAAAAGCCTTGTGTGAAGTGAATTGATTCTCTCCACAGAAAAAGGCTAGAGGGAGCTTTTATTCTGAAACAGGAAGTGTTGAGTTAAAATATTTTTGTGTTGATTCTTTTCGCGTCTGTGACGTATGACGCCTTCAAATGGGGTTGTGTTTACCGTGTTTATGAGTTGGGTCCATGTGAACGCCCCCCTCATGTCGTATTTATGACCTCGTCAGTGGAAAGTTTCTGAAAGCTCAGTGTTCACGCCTCGTGACATGTTGACGTTGCGAGAAATGGTGGAGCCCATAGAAGTTCATTTATTGGTGCATAATAAGTTAATATGTTGTAATTTTAGTCATATATTGTTTTTCTTGATATGTTGATATTCTTAATTACGTCATCTTTCTCCTCTACTTTTCATTTCCTGCATTGTTTCCCACTTGCTAACTTGCTAACTTGCTAACTTGCTAAACGGTTAGCCTCTGTGGCTTCTAGACTCGGACAGTAACGCCAATATTGCCGTTGCTTAGCAGCAGTGTTCTTCATGACTTCACGACTTCCCATGTCATGAACAGTTGTGAACACGAGTTCATGAGTTCAGTTTGAAGGCACCAGTTTTCTACAAATATACAGGTAGATGTTGAAACTGTAATAATCAGCGTTGCCGCAAAGTCTTAAAAAGTCTAAAATCAAATCACCCAAATTTAAGGCCTTTAAATGAATTAAATTCTCACAAAATGTTTAAAAAAAACAGTTTTGGCAGGTCTTAAAAACTCATTCACGTATAATATATAATTAAAACCACTAATTCAAAGATTTACTAATAAAAATAAAATAATTTATTTCCTTATCATTTGAATTTTCTGTTTTTATGTAAACAACCACTATAGATGACAATAACAAAGTAAAGGAGAATATTTAGTTTTTGATGGTTGTAATTTAGTACAACATTAAAGTGAAGTCGGCGCTCTATGAAACAGCAAACGGCTGCAGTCAGCCAGTGTCGTTCCACGTCGAGATCAAGAGCATCGACTCCAATCGACCTTCAGACAGCGTTTGGAGCTCCGCCTCCACTAGTACTGGTATCATGTCAATATACTGTCAAAAGATCATTTTCACAGTGTATTTTTAATGTGAACTGCACGCGAACTGCATTTTTGGGGGAAATTGTTATCAGTAGTTTATAGAATGAAACGGAAACGTTCATTTTGCTCAAACACACATTTATAAATAGGCTAGTAAAACCAGATAAAGTGGTAATTGCAATGCAGCTTTCATTTTGTTCCAGAGCTACTTTAGTGCAGAGTGAGGAGGGCTGGCGTTGCTGGCTTTTAGCCCTGAATGTGGTTTTTGTTCATGGGTATATCAGTTATTACCTGTCGATCTCTGAACTCCTTGTGCAGGTCTGGGTGCTTGTATCTCAGAAGTTTTGCCAAGTTGAAAGTGTTTCACTCTTGGCCAGACATGTTTTATAACACCGTTTGCACAGTGATGCTTCGGTGTTAGTGGCTTCACCGTGCTCATTTATTCTGAAGCCGAAGTGATTCTGAGCCGTAGCGCTCTATCTAATGGAAGTACCGGTCTCATCCAAACGCAGTATAGTACCACTTTAAATGCTTCAGTATCCCAGTACACCGAACAAGCCTACTTAGGAGCTGATCTGTACGTACATGCAGTTCTCTTTCCACATCGGTTCTGAGTAGACCTTTCCTCAGCAGCTGCAAGCCAAACTCATTCTTCAGCTTGATGAGCAATAAGCTCCTTTTTAAAGCACCTCTGTGGAGCTTTCTCTCTCTGCACCAGCTCCTGCAGGATGCCTTCTGGGTTAGTTGGATGTCTTACTGCTCATTTTGTAGATGTGCTTTTTCCTGCTCAAATCTTTATTGGATACCTTCACCAATAATCATTTTACCCTGTGATGGATGTACCTGCACAGTGGAGCAGAGTGATCACTTGGCCACCTGACAGAAACACATTTGTTTTCCAGGTGCCGTCGGATACATGGGAACAAGTGCCTTTGTGAGGAAGATCTACACAAATGTGAAAATTGACTAAGAAGCGAAGCAGCAACACAGGGATATTAATGGATTTGCCTACGTGTATCCTGAAAGACGGCGGGCACAAGTCATTCTTTATTACTTTTCATTCTTGCAAAGAGATTGTGAGAATCTCACTTTGTACAATATAGTTTTTTTTTTTTCCATTTTTTTCTGAATGAATTTCAACGCCGCAACTCCGATCAAGAGCAAATGCACGGAAGAGATATCAAACACAAGGTTCTGTTTTTATCAGTTGCTTTCAAACAAACGTCGGGGCAAGTGTTTAAGGCTGACGTGGCTTTTCTTTTCCGACCCAGTCCCACCTGAGACCAGAGAACAGAAATGTTTGATGGAATAGTGTAGCTCTCTTCAGTGAAGAGGCCTAAGTGTATTGAAAGCCTTTGTTCTATTGGGTCAGAATATTGGAGAGTTGGGTTTATGCCCGTGTTCTGACATGATTTCTATTTTGTATTCTTGAAGTCACTCGAAATATTGTTAATACACAGTACGGTCGTTTGTTTCTGATTTACTTCCACTGCAAAAAGATGATATATAAAAAAAACTGTCGAGGATCATTCCCCCATTTTGCCGATTCTTAATTCCCTGTTACAGTAGCAATCCATCCAGTTTTTGAGAGAGATTTTAGTCCTGCTGTAGTTTACTGTACAGACGAGAACAGAGGGACTGATCAACGGTTGAGGTACAGTAAGAACCGATTTTTAAATGGATGTTTGATGTGATCCCATTTCCCCATTTAGCCGGGGTTTTCTTAATGTTTGGGTTTGAATGAAGTCTACTTGTAAAGATAATATATGGATGGGTGGGAGTGTATATAACCTTAATGTACCTTTAGATGTAGATCCCAAATGTATTTTCGTTGTACAGATTTACTACAGGGTGTTTTTTTTAATGAATCATTCAGTTATAAACAAAAAAAGGTTTTGTTTTGTTTGGTGCTTGGGATGGGGCTGGTGGCGCTGTTACATCTTGCCTGAAATTGCATGAAGTTTTTACCAAACCATCTCCTCATCAAATTCCACTTCCAGTCAGCGTTGTCTGTCGGTTGTTTGTTAGTTTGTTTTTTGGCCTGCTTATGGACACTCTTATTTTAATTTCATATATTATTTAAAGCTTTAAAAGGCTCTACATCTTCTGGTAAGCCATTTCCCCCTCATGTTCTTTCTGTTGCCTAACCTGAAGCATCATTTGTGAATGTCAGAAGGAATGAGGCGATTGCTTTGTTTCTGCAAACATACTGTACAAAGTGAAGTTTATGTACACTTAAAAACTAGATGTTTTCATAACCACACAGTGCTGCAGAGTGTTTCAAACGCTTTTCTCCATTTTGTGTAAATACAGTATGTACCCTACTTGTATGAGAAGTGGCAATGCCTTTTTTCTAATTTCCAGTTCTCCCCCACTGAAGTTGATTTTGGCACCTCATGTTGTGTACCAATGTCTAATTAGACATTTTGAACCTGCATATTAACTTGCTGTAAAAAGAGAAAATAAACATGTTTATGTACAGGGGTTATTAAGTGTGGTTTGGATTTTGAGGGTACCCTTACTATAGATTTGTACAGGGGCAGAATTTTTCAAAGGTGGGTGGGCGCAGTAAATAGTGCAGGCAAAATATCCTTAAAGGGGCTTTAGTTATTGAGGTGCCCCTACCTGATGTAGAACAAAAAACAACCATGCTTTCTTAGTCCTTATGAGGAAGGTCGTAACAAGTGTTTTATACGGTATAGTAAACAGTCCCCACTAGTCTGCAGACTAGCATAGCATAGTTAGTTAACTAGCATATTTAGACATTTATGTGTGTGTGCGTGAGTGCTTGAGTGTGTGTGCACTTGAGTGTGAGTGCGTATGCGTGAGTGCGAGTGCGTACATATGTGAGACTGCGTATGCGCGAGTGCGTATGGGAGACTGCGTGTGTGTGCGCGAGTGCGTATGCGTGAGTGTGTGCTGCGTGAGTGTGTGCGCGCGAGTGCGTTCGTATGCGTGAGTGGCTGCGTGTGCATGACTGCCTGTGTGAGTGTGTATGCGTGAGTGTGTGTGAGCTTAAGTGCGCGTGCGTGCACGTGACTGCGTGAGTGCATGTGCGCGAGTGTGACTGCGTGAGTGTGTGTGAGTGCGTCTGCGTGACTGCGACTGCGTGAGCGTGTGAATGCGTGACTGCGTGCATGTGCGCGAGTGCGACTGCGTGAGCGTGTGAGTGCATCTGCGCGCGAGTGCGTGTGTATGTGTGAGTGCGACTGCGTGAGCGTGTGAATGCGTATGCATGACTGCGTATGTATTCATGAGCGCGTATATGTGCGTGCGCATGTATGCGTGAGTGAGTGCGTATGCGTGCGTATGTGTGACTGCGTGCGTATGCGTGAGTGACTGCGTTTGCGTGACTGCATGCGCAAGTGCGTGCATATGCGTGACTGCGTTTGCGTGACTGACTGCGTATGCGAGAGTGACTGCGTATGCGAGAGTGACTGCGTATGCGTGTGCGCACGTGACTGCGTGCGTGTGCGCATGAGTGTGAGTGCGTGTGCGAGTGCATGCGTGTATGCGTGACTGCGTGCATACTAGCATAGTTATTTAACTAGCATATTTAGACATTTATGCGTGTGTGCGTGAGTGTGCGTATGCATGAGTGCGTATGTGTGACTGTGAGTGCGTCTGCGCAAGTGTGTTTGTATGCACGAGTGTGTGTGCATGTGAATGCTTGAGTGCGTATGCAAGACTGCGTGCGTATGAGTGAGTGCGTATGCGCGAGTATGTATAAACAAGTGCGTATGCGTGAGTGCAAATGCGTGCGTGACTGCATGCATATGCGCGAGTGCATGTGTGTGCATGACTGCATGCATATGCGTCAGTGAGTGAGTGCGTGCGTATGCGTGACTGCGTAAGTGCATGTGTATGCGTGACTGCGTGTGTGCGTGCATGTTCGACAGCGTGCATATGCGTGAGTGAGAGTGCGAGTGCATGTGCATATGGGTGACTGCATGAGTGAGTGCATGTGCGCGTGTGCGTTTGTGTGAGCGTGCATGTATGCGTGACTGCGTGAGTGCGTGCCTGCATGCATGAGTGCGTATGCGTGACTGAGCGAGTGAGTGAGTGCGCGCGTGAGTGTGTACGTTTGCGTGAGTGCATGTGCGTGCGAGCATGTGTGTATGCATGACTGCGTGCGTATGTGTGAGTACGTATGCGTGTGCGTATGCGTGTGTGTGAATGCGTATGCATGACTGCGCGAGTATAGTTTGCGCGACAAACTATACTATGACGTTTTTCGACATGCTATACTATGACTTTTTTAATCAGAAAATCTTTTTAAATACTATAATATGATTGTTTTCCTGACATTTTTCAAGATTCGATACTATGACCTTTTTTTCATAAAATTTTTCGACATACTATACTATGACTTTTTTTCATGAAATTTTTCACTATAATTTTGACTTTTTTATCATAATATTGTTAAACATACTGTAATATGATTGTTTTCATGACATTATTCAAGATTCGATACTATGACCTGTTTTTCATGAAATTTTTGACATACTATACTGACTTTTTTTCATGAAATTTGTAAACGTACTATAATATAACTTTTTTTAACATAATATTGTTTAACATACTATAATATGACTGTTGACATGAAATTTTTCAAGATTCAATGCTATGACCTGTTTTTCATTAAATTTTTCGACATACTATACTATAGTACATTTCGTGAAATGTTGGAAAATTTTACAAAAAAGCGTCATAGTATAGTATGTCGAAATTTTTCGATGAAAGCGTCAAATTTTTTTGATGTTGAAAAAATGAAAACGGTCGTATTATTGCATGTAAAATGATTGTATGGTGGGAAAAAGTCATTTCTTGAAATGTTGGAAAATTCAAAAAAAAAACAGTATAGTATGTCGAAATTTTTCGATGAAAACGTCTAATTTCTTTGATTTTGAAAACAATCATGAAAACGGTCGTATTATAACATGTGAAATGATTCTATGGTGGAAAAACGTCATTTCGTGAAATGTTGGACAATTTTACAAAAAAAACCGTCATAGTATAGTATGTCGAAATTTTTCGATGAAAACGTCTAATTTTTTTGATGTGGAAAAAAATCATGAAAACGGTCGTACTATAACATGTATAATGATTCTATGGTGGAAAAAAGTCATTTTGTGAAATGTTGGAAAATTTTACAAAAAAACGTCATAGTATAGTATGTCGAAATTTTTCGATGAAAACGTCAATTTTTTTTGATGTGGAAAAAAATCATGAAAACGGTCGTATTATAGCATGTAAAATGATTCTATGGTGGAAAAAAGTCATTTCGTGAAATGTCGTAAAATTTTGCTAAAAAAACGTCATAGTATAGTATGTCGAAATTTTTCGATGAAAACGTCTAATTTTTTTGATTTTGAAAACAATCATGAAAACGGTCGTATTATAACATGTAAAATGATTCTATGGTGGAAAAAAGTCATTTCGTGAAATGTTGGACAATTTTACAAAAAAACGTCATAGTATAGTATGTCGAAATTTTTTGATGAAAATGTCAAATTTTATTGATGTTGAAAAAAATCATGAAAACTGTCATATTATAGCATGTAAAATGATTCTATGGTGGAAAAAAAGTCATTTTGTGAAATGTTGGACAATTTTACAAAAAAAACGTCATAGTATAGTATGTCGAAATTTTTCGATGAAAACGTCAAATTTTTTTTATTTGGAAAAAAATCATGACAACGGTCGTATTATAGCATGTAAAATAATTCTATGGTGGAAAAAAGTAATTTCGTGAAATGTTGGACAATTTTACAAAAAACGTCATAGTATAGTATGTCGAAATTTTTCGATGAAAACGTCAAATTTTTTTGATGTTGAAAACAATCATGAAAACGGTCGTATTATAGCATGTAAAATGATTCTATGGTGGAAAAGTCATTTTGTGAAATGTAAAATTTTGCTAAAAAAACGTCATAGTATAGTATGTCGAAGTTTTTTGATGAAAATGTCAAATTTTTTTTATGTTGAAAACATGAAAACGGTCGTATTATAGCATGTAAAATGATTCTATGGTGGAAAAAAGTCATTTCGTGAAATGTTGGAAAATTTTACAAAAAAACGTCATAGTATAGTATGTCGAAATTTTTCAATGAAAACGTCAAATTTTTTTGATGTGGAAAAAAATCATGAAAACGGTCGTACTATAGCATGTAAAATGATTCTATGTTGCAAAAAAGTCATTTTGTGAAATGTTGGAAAATTTTACAAAAAAAAACGTCATAGTATAGTATGTCGAAATTTTTTGATGAAAATGTTTAATTTTTTTGATTTTGAAAACAATCATGAAAACGGTCGTATTATAACATGTAAAATGATTCTATGGTCGGAAAAAGTCATTTCGTGAAATGTTGGAAAATTTTACAAAAAAACGTCATAGTATAGTATGTCGAAATTTTTCGATGAAAACGTCTAATTTTTTTTATTTTGAAAATAATCATGAAAACGGTCGTATTCTTCATCTTCATCTTCATCTTCAACCGCTTATCCAGGGTCAGGTCATGGGGGCAACAGATCCAGCAGGGGACCCCAAACTTCCCTTTCCCGGGCCACATTAACCAGCTCTGACTGGGGGATCCCGAGGCGTTCCCAGGCCAGTGTGGAAATATAATCTCTCCATCTAGTCCTGGGTCGTCCCCGGGGTCTCCTCCCAGCTGGTCGTGCCTGGAACACCTCCCTAGGGAGGCGCCCAGGAGGCATCCTTACCAGATGCCCGAACCACCTCAACTGGCTCCTTTCAACGCAAAGAAGCAGCGGCTCTACTCCGAGTCCCTCACGGATGACCGAGCTTCTCACCTTATCTCTAAGGGAGAGGCCAGCCACCCTCCTGAGAAAACCCATTTGGGCCGCTTGTACTCGTGATCTAGTTCTTTCGGTCATGACCCAGCCCTCATGACCATAGGTGAGAGTAGGCACGAAGATTGACCGGTAGATAGAGAGCTTTGCCTTCCGGCTCAACTCTCTCTTCGTCACAACGGTGCGGTACAGCGACTGCAATACCGCCCCCGCTGCTCCGATTCTCCGGCCAATCTCACGTTCCATTGTTCCCTCACTCGTGAACAAGGCCCCGAGGTACTTGAACTCCTTCACTTGGGGTAAAGACTCATTCCCTACCTGGAGTAGACAATCCATCGGTTTCCTGCTGAGAACCATGGCCTCCGATTTTGAGGTGCTGATCCTCATCCCAGCTGCTTCACACTCGGCTGCGAACCGATCCAGTGAGCGCTGGAGGTCACAGACTGATGATGCCAGCAGAACCACATCATCTGCAAAAAGCAGCGATGAGATCCTCAGCACACCAATCTGCAAACCCTCCTCCCCCCGACTACGCCTCGATATCTTGTCCATGAATATCAGGATTGGAGACAAGGCGCAACCCTGGTGAAGGCCAACGCCCACCGGAAACGAGTCCGAGTTACTGCCGAGAACCCGGACGCAGCTCTCGCTTTGGGTGTACAGGGATTGGATGGCCCTGAGAAGTGACCCCCTCACCCCATACTCCCGCAGCACCTCCCACAGTATACCCCGGGGGACCCGATCGTACGCCTTCTCCAAGTCTACAAAACACATGTAGACTGGATGGGCATACTCCCAGGCCCCCTCAAGGATCCTTGTGAGAGTGAAGAGCTGGTCCGTTGTTCCACGGCCAGGACGAAATCCGCATTGTTCCTCTTCAATCTGAGGTTCGACTATCGGCCGGACCCTCCTATCCAGCACCCTAGAGTAGACTTTACCAGGGAGGCTGAGTAGTGTGATACCCCTGTAATTGGCACACACTCTCTGGTCTCCCTTTTTGAACAGGGGAACCATCACCCCGGTCTGCCACTCTTTAGGCACTGTCCCCGACTTCCACGCAATGTTGAAGAGGCGTGTCATCCACGACAGCCCCTCCACACCCAGAGCCTTCAGCATTTCTGGGCGAATCTCGTCAATCCCCGGGGCCTTGCCACTGCGGAGCTGTTTAACTACCTCAGTGACTTCCCCTAGGGAAATTGACGACGATCCCCCATCAGCTTCCAGCTCTGCCTCTACAAGAGAGGGTGTATCAGTCGGGTTCAGGAGTTCCTCAAAGTGCTCCTTCCACCGCCCGGTTACCTCCTCAGTTGAGGTCAACAGTGTCCCATCCTTACTGTACACAGCTTGGATGGTTCCCCGTTTCCCCCTCCTGAGGTGCCGGACAGTTTTCCAGAAGCACCTTGGTGCCGACCGAAAGTCCTTCTCCATCGCTGCTCCGAACTCCTCCCACACCCGTTGCTTTGCCTCCTTTACGGCAGCGGCTGCCGCCCCACGGGCCCGTCGGTACCTTGCAACTGCCTCCGGAGTCCTCCGAGATAACATATCCCGGAAGGACTCCTTCTTCAGTCGGACAGCTTCCCTGACCACCGGTGTCCACCACGGTGTTCGAGGGTTACCGCCCCTTGAGGCACCTAAGACCCGCAGGCCACAGCTCACCGCCGCAGCTTCAGCAATGGAAGCTTTGAACATCGCCCACTCAGGTTCAATGCCCCCAGCCTCCACAGGAATGCTAGGAAAGCTCCGCCGGAGGTGTGAGTTGAAGATCTCTCGGATAGGGGCCTCCTCCAGACCTTCCCAGTTCACCCGCACTACACGTTTGGGTTTACCAGGTCTATCCAGAGTCTTCCCCCACCCTCTGATCCAACTCACCACCAGATGGTGATCAGTTGACAGCTCTGCCCCTCTCTTCACCCGAGTGTCCAAAACATGCGGCCTCAGATCAGATGATACGATCACAAAATCGATCATCGATCTTCGGCCTAGGGTGCTCTGGTACCAAGTACACTTATGAGCATCCTTATGTTCGAACATGGTATTTGTTATGGATAATCCATGACTAGCACAGAAATCCAATAACAAATGACCGCTCCGGTTCAGATCAGGTAGGCCATTCCTCCCAATCACGCCTCTCCAGGTACCTCCATCGTTGCCCACGTGTGCGTTGAAGTCCCCCAGCAGAACAATGGAGTCCCCTACTGGGGCCCCATACAGGACTCAATTCAGGGTCTCCAAGAAGGTTGAATACTCTGAACTGCTGTTCGGTGCATATGCACAGACAACAGTCAGAGTTTTCCCCCCCACAACCCGAAGGCGCAGGGAGGCGACCCTCTCGTTCACCGGGGTAAACCCCAACGTAGCAGCACTCAACCAGGGATTTGTGAGTATCCTCACACCCTGGGCAACTCCAGAGAAGAATAGAGTCCAACCCCTATCCAGGAGAACGGTTCCAGAGCCGAGGCTGTGCGTAGAGGTAAGCCCCACCAGATCTAACTGATAGCGCTCCACCTCCCGCACAAGCTCCGGCTCTTTTCCCCACAGAGAGGTGACGTTCCACGTCCCCAGAGCCAGCCTCTGCCGCCCAGGTCTGGTCCGTCGCAGTCCCTGGCTTTCACTGCCACCCATATGGCAGCGCACCCGACCCCAGCGGTTCCTCCTGCGGGTGCTGGGCCCACAGGATGGAGAGGAGGGGGTCTCCACGTCGCTTTTTCGGGCTGAGCCCGGCCGGGCTCCGTGGCAAGCCCGGCCACCAGGCGCTCGCTCCCGGGCTTCCTCCGGACCGGGTCACTCCTCCTCTTCCTCGGTTATTCATGGGGATTTTTGGTCGTATTATAGCATGTAAAATGTTTCTATGGTGGAAAAAAGTCATTTCGTGAAATGTCGTAAAATTTTGCTAAAAAAACGTCATAGTATAGTATGTCGAAATTTTTCGATGAAAACGTCAAATTTTTTTGATGCTGAAAACAATCATGAAAACGGTCGTATTATAGCATGTAAAATGATTCTATGGTGGAAAAAAATCATTTCGTGGAATGTTGGAAAATTTTACAAAAAAACGTCATAGTATAGTATGTCGAAATTTTTCGATGAAAACGTCAAATTTTTTTTATTTGGAAAAAATCATGAAAACGGTCGTATTATAGCATGTAAAATGATTCTATGGTGGAAAAAATTCATTTCGTGAAATGTCGTAAAATTTTGCTAAAAAAAACGTCATAGTATAGTATGTCGAAATTTTTCGATGAAAACGTCAAATTTTTTTGATGTGGAAAAAAATCATGAAAACGGTCGTACTATAACATGTATAATGATTCTATGGAGGAAAAAAGTCATTTCGTGAAATGTTGGACAATTTTACAAAAAACGTCATAGTATAGTATGTCAAAATTTTTTAATGAAAATGTCAAATTTTATTGATGTTGAAAAAAATCATGAAAACGGTTGTATTATAGCATGTAAAATGAATCTATGGTGGAAAAAAGTCATTTCGTGAAATGTTGGACAATTTTACAAAAAAACGTCATAGTATAGTATGTCGAAATTTTTTGATGAAAATGTCAAATTTTATTGATGTTGAAAAAAATCATGAAAACGGTCGTATTATAGCATGTAAAATGTTTCTATGGTGGAAAAAAGTCATTTCGTGAAATGTTGGACAATTTTACAAAAAAACGTCATAGTATAGTATGTTGAAATTTTTGATGAAAACGTCTAATTTTTTTGATGTGGAAAAAAATCATGAAAACGGTTGTATTATAGCATGTCAAATGATTCTATGGTGGAAAAAAGTCATTTTGTGAAATGTTGAAAAATTTTACAAAAAAACGTCATAGTATAGTATGTCGAAATTTTTGATGAAAACGTCTAATTTTTTTTATTTTGAAAACAATCATAAAAACGGTCATATTATAGCATGTAAAATGATTCTATGGTGGAAAAAAGTCATTTCGTGAAATGTTGGACAATTTTACAAAAAAACGTCATAGTATAGTATGTCGAAATTTTTCGATGAAAATGTCTAAATTTTGATTTTGAAAACAATCATGAAAACGGTCGTATTATAGCATGTAAAATGATTCTATGGTGGAAAAAACTCATTTCGTGAAATGTTGGAAAATTTTACAAAAAAACGTCATAGTATAGTATGTCGAAATTTTTCGATGAAAACGTGTAATTTTTTTGATTTTGAAAACAATCATGAAAACGGTCGTATTATAGCATGTCAAATGTTTCTATGGTGGAAAAAAGTCATTTCGTGAAATGTCGTAACATTTTGCTAAAAAAACGTCATAGTATAGTATGTCGAAATTTTTCGATGAAAACGTCAAATTTTTTTGATGTGGAAAAAAATCATGAAAACGGTTGTATCATAGCATGTCAAATGATTCTATGGTGGAAAAAAAGTCTTTTTGTGAAATGTTGGACAATTTTACAAAAAAAACGTCATAGTATAGTATGTCGAAATTTTTCGATGAAAACGTCAAATTTTTTTGATGTGGAAAAAAATCATGAAAACGGTCGTACTATAACATGTATAATGATTCTATGGTGGAAAAAAGTCATTTCGTGAAATGTTGGAAAATTTTACAAAAAAACGTCATAGTATAGTATGTCGAAATTTTTCGATGAAAACGTCAAATTTTTTTGATGTGGAAAAAAATCATGAAAACGGTTGTATCATAGCATGTCAAATGATTCTGTGGTGGAAAAAAGTCATTTTGTGAAATGTTGGACAATTTTACAAAAAAAACGTCATAGTATAGTATGTCGAAATTTTTCGATGAAAACGTGTAATTTTTTTGATTTTGAAAACAATCATGAAAACGGTCGTATTCTTCATCTTCATCTTCATCTTCAACCGCTTATCCGGGGTCGGGTCACAGGGGCAACAGATCCAGCAGGGGACCCCAAACTTCCCTTTCCCGGGCCACATTAACCAGCTCTGACTGGGGGATCCCGAGGCGTTCCCAGTCCAGTGTGGAAATATAATCTCTCCATCTAGTCCTGGGTCGTCCCCGGGGTCTCCTCCCAGCTGGTCGTGCCTGGAACACCTCCCTAGGGAGGCGCCCAGGAGGCATCCTTACCAGATGCCCGAACCACCTCAACTGGCTCCTTTCAACGCAAAGAAGCAGCGGCTCTACTCCGAGTCCCTCACGGATGACCGAGCTTCTCACCTTATCTCTAAGGGAGAGGCCAGCCACCCTCCTGAGAAAACCCATTTGGGCCGCTTGTACTCGCGATCTAGTTCTTTCGGTCATGACCCAGCCCTCATGACCATAGGTGAGAGTAGGCACGAAGATTGACCGGTAGATAGAGAGCTTTGCCTTCCGGCTCAACTCTCTCTTCGTCACAACGGTGCGGTACAGCGACTGCAATACCGCCCCCGCTGCTCCGATTCTCCGGCCAATCTCACGTTCCATTGTTCCCTGACTCGTGAACAAGGCCCCGAGGTACTTGAACTCCTTCACTTGGGGTAAAGACTCATTCCCTACCTGGAGTAGACAATCCATTGGTTTCCTGCTGAGAACCATGGCCTCCGATTTAGAGGTGCTGATCCTCATCCCAACTGCTTCACACTCGGCTGCGAACCGATCCAGTGAGCGCTGGAGGTCACAGACTGATGATGCCAGCAGAACCACATCATCTGCAAAAAGCAGCGATGAGATCCTCAGCACACCAATCTGCAAACCCTCCTCCCCCCGACTACGCCTCGATATCCTGTCCATGAATATCAGGATTGGAGACAAGGCGCAACCCTGGTGAAGGCCAACGCCCACCGGAAACGAGTCCGACTTACTGCCGAGAACCCGGACGCAGCTCTCGCTTTGGGTGTACAGGGATTGGATGGCCCTGAGTGACCCCCTCACCCCATACTCCCGCAGCACCTCCCACAGTATACCCCGGGGGACCCGATCGTACGCCTTCTCCAAGTCTACAAAACACATGTAGACTGGATGGGCATACTCCCAGGCCCCCTCAAGGATCCTTGTGAGAGTGAAGAGCTGGTCCGTTGTTCCACGGCCAGGACGAAATCCGCATTGTTCCTCTTCAATCTGAGGTTCGACTATCGGCCGGACCCTCCTATCCAGCACCCTAGAGTAGACTTTACCAGGGAGGCTGAGTAGTGTGATACCCCTGTAATTGGCACACACTCTCTGGTCCCCCTTTTTGAACAGGGGAACCATCACCCCGGTCTGCCACTCTTTAGGCACTGTCCCCGACTTCCACACAATGTTGAAGAGGCGTGTCATCCACGACAGCCCCTCCACACCCAGAGCCTTCAGCATTTCTGGGCGAATCTCGTCAGTCCCCGGGGCCTTGCCACTGCGGAGCTGTTTAACTACCTCAGTGACTTCCCCTAGGGAAATTGACGACAATCCCCCATCAGCTTCCAGCTCTGCCTCTACAAGAGAGGGCGTATCAGTCGGGTTCAGGAGTTCCTCAAAGTGCTCCTTCCACCGCCCGGTTACCTCCTCAGTTGAGGTCAACAGTGTCCCATCCTTACTGTACACAGCTTGGATGGTTCCCCGTTTCCCCCTCCTGAGGTGCCGGACAGTTTTCCAGAAGCACCTTGGTGCCGACCGAAAGTCCTTCTCCATCGCTGCTCCGAACTCCTCCCACACCCGCTGCTTTGCCTCCTTTACGGCAGCGGCTGCCGCCCCACGGGCCCGTCGGTACCTTGCAACTGCCTCCGGAGTCCTCCGAGATAACATATCCCGGAAGGACTCCTTCTTCAGTCGGACAGCTTCCCTGACCACCGGTGTCCACCACGGTGTTCGAGGGTTACCGCCCCTTGAGGCACCTAAGACCCGCAGGCCATAGCTCACCGCCGTAGCTTCAGCAATGGAAGCTTTGAACATCGCCCACTCAGGTTCAATGCCCCCAGCCTCCACAGGAATGCTAGGAAAGCTCCGCCGGAGGTGTGAGTTGAAGATCTCTCGGATAGGGGCCTCCTCCAGACCTTCCCAGTTCACCCGCACTACACGTTTGGGTTTACCAGGTCTATCCAGAGTCTTCCCCCACCCTCTGATCCAACTCACCACCAGATGGTGATCAGTTGACAGCTCTGCCCCTCTCTTCACCTGAGTGTCCAAAACATGCGGCCTCAGATCAGATGATACGATCACAAAATCGATCATCGATCTTCGGCCTAGGGTGCTCTGGTACCAAGTACACTTATGAGCATCCTTATGTTCGAACATGGTATTTGTTATGGATAATCCATGACTAGCACAGAAATCCAATAACAAATGACCGCTCCGGTTCAGATCAGGTAGGCCATTCCTCCCAATCACGCCTCTCCAGGTACCTCCATCATTGCCCACGTGTGCGTTGAAGTCCCCCAGCAGAACAATGGAGTCCCCTACTGGGGCCCCATACAGGACTCCATTCAGGGTCTCCAAGAAGGTCGAATACTCTGAACTGCTGTTCGGTGCATATGCACAGACAACAGTCAGAGTTCCCCCCCCCCCACAACCCGAAGGCGCAGGGAGGCGACCCTCTCATTCACCGGGGTAAACCTCAACGTACCAGCACTCAACCGGGGATTTGTGAGTATCCTCACACCCTGGGCAACTCCAGAGAAGAATAGAGTCCAACCCCTATCCAGGAGAACGGTTCCAGAGCCGAGGCTGTACGTAGAGGTAAGCCCCACCAGATCTAACTGATAGCGCTCCACCTCCCGCACAAGCTCCGGCTCTTTTCCCCACAGAGAGGTGACGTTCCACGTCCCCAGAGCCAGCCTCTGCCGCCCAGGTCTGGTCCGTCGCAGTCCCTGGCTTTCACTGCCACCCATATGGCAGCGCACCCGACCCCAGCGGTTCCTCCTGCGGGTGGTGGGCCCACAGGATGGAGAGGAGGGGGTCTCCACGTCGCTTTTTCGGGCTGAGCCCGGCCGGGCTCCGTGGCAAGCCCGGCCACCAGGCGCTCGCTCCCGGGCTTCCTCCGGGCCGGGTCACTCCTCCTCTTCCTCGGTTATTCATGGGGATTTTTGGTCGTATTATAGCATGTAAAATGTTTCTATGGTGGAAAAAAGTCATTTCGTGAAATGTCGTAAAATTTTGCTAAAAAAACGTCATAGTATAGTATGTCGAAATTTTTCGATGAAAACGTCAAATTTTTTTGATGCTGAAAACAATCATGAAAACGGTCGTATTATAGCATGTAAAATGATTCTATGGTGGGAAAAAGTCATTTCGTGAAATGTTGGAAAATTTTACAAAAAAACGTCATAGTATAGTATGTCGAAATTTTTCGATGAAAACGTCAAATTTTTTGATTTGGAAGAAAATCATGAAAACGGTCGTATTATAGCATGTCAAATGATTCTATGGTGGAAAAAAGTCATTTCGTGAAATGTTGGAAAATTTTACAAAAAAACGTCATAGTATAGTATGTCGAAATTTTTCGATGAAAACGTCAAATATTTTTTATTTTGAAAACAATCATGAAAACGGTCGTATTATAGCATGTAAAATGAATCTATGGTGGAAAAAAGTCATTTTGTGAAATGTTGGAAAATTTTACAAAAAAAAACGTCATAGTATAGTATGTCGAAATTTTTCGATGAAAACGTCTAATTTTTTTGATGTGGAAAAAAATCATGAAAACGGTCGTACTATAGCATGTAAAATGATTCTATGGTGGAAAAAAGTCATTTTGTGAAATGTTGGAAAATTTTACAAAAAAAACGTCATAGTATAGTATGTCGAAATTTTTCGATGAAAACGTCTAATTTTTTTTATTTTGAAAACAATCATGAAAACGGTCATATTATAGCATGTAAAATGATTCTATGGTGGAAAAAAGTCATTTCGTGAAATGTCGTAAAATTTTGCTAAAAAAACGTCATAGTATAGTATGTCGAAATTTTTCGATGAAAACGTGTAATTTTTTTGATTTTGTAAACAATCATGAAAACGGTCGTATTATAGCATGTAAAATGATTCTATGGTGGAAAAAAGTCATTTCGTGAAATGTTGGACAATTTTACAAAAAAAAGTCATAGTATAGTATGTCGAAATTTTTTGATGAAAACGTCAAATTTTTTTGATGTTGAAAACAATCATGAAAACGGTCGTATTATAGTAGGTAAAATGATTCTATGGTGGAAAAAAGTCATTTCGTGAAATGTTGGAAAATTTTACAAAAAAACGTCATAGTATAGTATGTCGAAATTTTTCAATGAACACGTCAAATTTTTTGATGTGGAAAAAAATCATGAAAACGGTCGTATTATAGCATGTAAAATGATTCTATGGTGGAAAAAAGTCATTTCGTGAAATGTCGTAAAATTTTGCTAAAAAAACGTCATAGTATAGTATGTCGAAATTTTTCGATGAAAACGTCAAATTTTTTTGATTTTGAAAACAATCATGAAAACGGTCGTATTATAGCATGTAAAATGATTCTATGGTGGAAAAAAGTCATTTCGTGAAATGTTGGAAAATTTTGCTAAAAAAACGTCATAGTATAGTATGTCGAAATTTTTCGATGAAAACGTCAAATTTTTTTGATGCTGAAAACAATCATGAAAACGGTCATATTATAGCATGTAAAATGATTCTATGGTGGAAAAAAGTCATTTCGTGAAATGTCGTAAAATTTTGCTAAAAAAAACGTCATAGTATAGTATGTCGAAATTTTTCGATGAAAACGTCAAATTTTTTTGATGTGGAAAAAAATCTTGAAAACGGTCGTATTATAGCATGTAAAATGATTCTATGGTGGAAAAAACTCATTTCGTGAAATGTTGGAAAATTTTACAAAAAAACGTCATAGTATAGTATGTCGAAATTTTTCGATGAAAACGTGTAATTTTTTTGATTTTGAAAACAATCATGAAAACGGTCGTATTATAGCATGTAAAATGTTTCTATGGTGGAAAAAAGTCATTTCGTGAAATGTCGTAAC
The DNA here is from genome assembly GCA_947000775.1 of Pterois miles. Lineage (NCBI taxonomy): Eukaryota > Metazoa > Chordata > Actinopteri > Perciformes > Scorpaenidae > Pterois > Pterois miles. Next base: position 5,477,040 of record CAMQGK010000341.1, read on the forward strand.
ATTTTGCTAAAAAAACGTCATAGTATAGTATGTCGAAATTTTTCGATGAAAACGTCAAATTTTTTTGATGTGGAAAAAAATCATGAAAACGGTTGTATCATAGCATGTCAAATGATTCTATGGTGGAAAAAAGTCATTTTGTGAAATGTTGGACAATTTTACAAAAAAAACGTCATAGTATAGTATGTCGAAATTTTTCGATGAAAACGTGTAATTTTTTTGATTTTGAAAACAATCATGAAAACGGTCGTATTCTTCATCTTCATCTTCATCTTCAACCGCTTATCCGGGGTCGGGTCACAGGGGCAACAGATCCAGCAGGGGACCCCAAACTTCCCTTTCCCGGGCCACATTAACCAGCTCTGACTGGGGGATCCAGAGGCGTTCCCAGTCCAGTGTGGAAATATAATCTCTCCATCTAGTCCTGGGTCGTCCCCGGGGTCTCCTCCCAGCTGGTCGTGCCTGGAACACCTCCCTAGGGAGGCGCCCAGGAGGCATCCTTACCAGATGCCCGAACCACCTCAACTGGCTCCTTTCAACGCAAAGAAGCAGCGGCTCTACTCCGAGTCCCTCACGGATGACCGAGCTTCTCACCTTATCTCTAAGGGAGAGGCCAGCCACCCTCCTGAGAAAACCCATTTGGGCCGCTTGTACTCGCGATCTAGTTCTTTCGGTCATGACCCAGCCCTCATGACCATAGGTGAGAGTAGGCACGAAGATTGACCGGTAGATAGAGAGCTTTGCCTTCCGGCTCAACTCTCTCTTCGTCACAACGGTGCGGTACAGCGACTGCAATACCGCCCCCGCTGCTCCGATTCTCCGGCCAATCTCACGTTCCATTGTTCCCTCACTCGTGAACAAGGCCCCGAGGTACTTGAACTCCTTCACTTGGGGTAAAGACTCATTCCCTACCTGGAGTAGACAATCCATTGGTTTCCTGCTGAGAACCATGGCCTCCGATTTAGAGGTGCTGATCCTCATCCCAACTGCTTCACACTCGGCTGCGAACCGATCCAGTGAGCGCTGGAGGTCACAGACTGATGATGCCAGCAGAACCACATCATCTGCAAAAAGCAGCGATGAGATCCTCAGCACACCAATCTGCAAACCCTCCTCCCCCCGACTACGCCTCGATATCCTGTCCATGAATATCAGGATTGGAGACAAGGCGCAACCCTGGTGAAGGCCAACGCCCACCGGAAACGAGTCCGACTTACTGCCGAGAACCCGGACGCAGCTCTCGCTTTGGGTGTACAGGGATTGGATGGCCCTGAGAAGTGACCCCCTCACCCCCCACAGTATACCCCGGGGGACCCGATCGTACGCCTTCTCCAAGTCTACAAAACACATGTAGACTGGATGGGCATACTCCCAGGCCCCCTCAAGGATCCTTGTGAGAGTGAAGAGCTGGTCCGTTGTTCCACGGCCAGGACGAAATCCGCATTGTTCCTCTTCAATCTGAGGTTCGACTATCGGCCGGACCCTCCTATCCAGCACCCTAGAGTAGACTTTACCAGGGAGGCTGAGTAGTGTGATACCCCTGTAATTGGCACACACTCTCTGGTCCCCCTTTTTGAACAGGGGAACCATCACCCCGGTCTGCCACTCTTTAGGCACTGTCCCCGACTTCCACGCAATGTTGAAGAGGCGTGTCATCCACGACAGCCCCTCCACACCCAGAGCCTTCAGCATTTCTGGGCGAATCTCGTCAATCCCCGGGGCCTTGCCACTGCGGAGCTGTTTAACTACCTCAGTGACTTCCCCCATCAGCTTCCAGCTCTGCCTCTACAAGAGAGGGCGTATCAGTCGGGTTCAGGAGTTCCTCAAAGTGCTCCTTCCACCGCCCGGTTACCTCCTCAGTTGAGGTCAACAGTGTCCCATCCTTACTGTACACAGCTTGGATGGTTCCCCGTTTCCCCCTCCTGAGGTGCCGGACAGTTTTCCAGAAGCACCTTGGTGCCGACCGAAAGTCCTTCTCCATCGCTGCTCCGAACTCCTCCCACACCTGCTGCTTTGCCTCCTTTACGGCAGCGGCTGCCGCCCCACGGGCCCGTCGGTACCTTGCAACTGCCTCCGGAGTCCTCCGAGATAACATATCCCGGAAGGACTCCTTCTTCAGTCGGACAGCTTCCCTGACCACCGGTGTCCACCACGGTGTTCGAGGGTTACCGCCCCTTGAGGCACCTAAGACCCGCAGGCCATAGCTCACCGCCGTAGCTTCAGCAATGGAAGCTTTGAACATCGCCCACTCAGGTTCAATGCCCCCAGCCTCCACAGGAATGCTAGGAAAGCTCCGCCGGAGGTGTGAGTTGAAGATCTCTCGGATAGGGGCCTTCTCCAGACCTTCCCAGTTCACCCGCACTACACGTTTGGGTTTACCAGGTCTATCCAGAGTCTTCCCCCACCCTCTGATCCAACTCACCACCAGATGGTGATCAGTTGACAGCTCTGCCCCTCTCTTCACCTGAGTGTCCAAAACATGCGGCCTCAGATCAGATGATACGATCACAAAATCGATCATCGATCTTCGGCCTAGGGTGCTCTGGTACCAAGTACACTTATGAGCATCCTTATGTTCGAACATGGTATTTGTTATGGATAATCCATGACTAGCACAGAAATCCAATAACAAATGACCGCTCCGGTTCAGATCAGGTAGGCCATTCCTCCCAATCACGCCTCTCCAGGTACCTCCATCATTGCCCACGTGTGCGTTGAAGTCCCCCAGCAGAACAATGGAGTCCCCTACTGGGGCCCCATACAGGACTCCATTCAGGGTCTCCAAGAAGGTCGAATACTCTGAACTGCTGTTCGGTGCATATGCACAGACAACAGTCAGAGTTTCCCCCCCACAACCCGAAGGCGCAGGGAGGCGACCCTCTCATTCACCGGGGTAAACCTCAACGTAGCAGCACTCAACCGGGGATTTGTGAGTATCCTCACACCCTGGGCAACTCCAGAGAAGAATAGAGTCCAACCCCTATCCAGGAGAACGGTTCCAGAGCCGAGGCTGTGCGTAGAGGTAAGCCCCACCAGATCTAACTGATAGCGCTCCACCTCCCGCACAAGCTCCGGCTCTTTTCCCCACAGAGAGGTGACGTTCCACGTCCCCAGAGCCAGCCTCTGCCGCCCAGGTCTGGTCCGTCGCAGTCCCTGGCTTTCACTGCCACCCATATGGCAGCGCACCCGACCCCAGCGGTTCCTCCTGCGGGTGGTGGGCCCACAGGATGGAGAGGAGGGGGTCTCCACGTCGCTTTTTCGGGCTGAGCCCGGCCGGGCTCCGTGGCAAGCCCGGCCACCAGGCGCTCGCTCCCGGGCTTCCTCCGGGCCGGGTCACTCCTCCTCTTCCTCGGTTATTCATGGGGATTTTTGGTCGTATTATAGCATGTAAAATGTTTCTATGGTGGAAAAAAGTCATTTCGTGAAATGTCGTAAAATTTTGCTAAAAAAACGTCATAGTATAGTATGTCGAAATTTTTCGATGAAAACGTCTAATTTTTTTTATTTTGAAAACAATCATGAAAACGGTCATATTATAGCATGTAAAATGATTCTATGGTGGAAAAAAGTCATTTCGTGAAATGTCGTAAAATTTTACAAAAAAAACGTCATAGTATAGTATGTCGAAATTTTTCGATGAAAACGTGTAATTTTTTTGATTTTGTAAACAATCATGAAAACGGTCGTATTATAGCATGTAAAATGATTCTATGGTGGAAAAAAGTCATTTCGTGAAATGTTGGACAATTTTACAAAAAAACGTCATAGTATAGTATGTCGAAATTTTTTGATGAAAACGTCAAATTTTTTTGATGTTGAAAACAATCATGAAAACGGTCGTATTATAGCATGTAAAATGATTCTATGGTGGAAAAAAGTCATTTCGTGAAATGTCGTAAAATTTTATTAAAAAAACGTCATAGTATAGTATGTCGAAATTTTTCGATGAAAACGTCTAATTTTTTTTATTTTGAAAACAATCATGAAAACGGTCGTATTATAGCATGTAAAATGATTCTATGGTGGAAAAAAGTCATTTCGTGAAATGTTGGAAAATTTTACAAAAAAACGTCATAGTATAGTATGTCGAAATTTTTCGATGAAAACGTCAAATTTTTTTGATTTTGAAAACAATCATGAAAACGGTCGTATTATAGCATGTCAAATGTTTCTATGGTGGAAAAAATTCATTTCGTGAAATGTCGTAACATTTTGCTAAAAAAACGTCATAGTATAGTATGTCGAAATTTTTCGATGAAAACGTCTAATTTTTTTTATTTTGAAAACAATCATGAAAACGGTCGTATTATAGCATGTAAGATGATTCTATGGTGGAAAAAAGTCATTTCGTGAAATGTTGGAAAATTTTACAAAAAAACGTCATAGTATAGTATGTCGAAATTTTTCGATGAAAACGTCAAATTTTTTTAATGTGGAAAAAAATCATGAAAACGGTAGTATCATAGCATGTAAAATGTTTCTATGGTGGAAAAAAGTCATTTCGTGAAATGTCGTAAAATTTTGCTAAAAAAACGTCATAGTATAGTATGTCGAAATTTTTCGATGAAAACGTCAAATTTTTTTGATGCTGAAAACAATCATGAAAACGGTCGTATTATAGCATGTAAAATGATTCTATGGTGGGAAAAAGTCATTTCGTGAAATGTTGGAAAATTTTACAAAAAAACGTCATAGTATAGTATGTCGAAATTTTTCGATGAAAACGTCAAATTTTTTTGATGTGGAAAAAAATCATGAAAACGGTCGTACTATAACATGTATAATGATTCTATGGTGGAAAAAAGTCATTTCGTGAAATGTTGGAAAATTTTACAAAAAAACGTCATAGTATAGTATGTCGAAATTTTTCGATGAAAACGTCAAATTTTTTTGATGTGGAAAAAAATCATGAAAACGGTTGTATCATAGCATGTCAAATGATTCTATGGTGGAAAAAAGTCATTTTGTGAAATGTTGGACAATTTTACAAAAAAAACGTCATAGTATAGTATGTCGAAATTTTTCGATGAAAACGTCAAATTTTTTTTATTTGGAAAAAAATCATGAAAACGGTCGTATTATAGCATGTAAAATGATTCTATGGTGGAAAAAATTCATTTCGTGAAATGTCGTAAAATTTTGCTAAAAAAAACGTCATAGTATAGTATGTCGAAATTTTTCGATGAAAACGTCAAATTTTTTTGATGTGGAAAAAAATCATGAAAACGGTCGTACTATAACATGTATAATGATTCTATGGAGGAAAAAAGTCATTTCGTGAAATGTTGGACAATTTTACAAAAAACGTCATAGTATAGTATGTCAAAATTTTTTAATGAAAATGTCAAATTTTATTGATGTTGAAAAAAATCATGAAAACGGTTGTATTATAGCATGTAAAATGAATCTATGGTGGAAAAAAGTCATTTCGTGAAATGTTGGACAATTTTACAAAAAAACGTCATAGTATAGTATGTCGAAATTTTTTGATGAAAATGTCAAATTTTATTGATGTTGAAAAAAATCATGAAAACAGTCGTATTATAGCATGTAAAATGATTCTATGGTGGAAAAAAGTCATTTCGTGAAATGTTGGACAATTTTACAAAAAAACGTCATAGTATAGTATGTTGAAATTTGTCGATGAAAACGTCTAATTTTTTTGATGTGGAAAAAAATCATGAAAACGGTTGTATTATAGCATGTCAAATGATTCTATGGTGGAAAAAAGTCATTTTGTGAAATGTTGAAAAATTTTACAAAAAAACGTCATAGTATAGTATGTCGAAATTTTTCGATGAAAACGTGTAATTTTTTTTATTTTGAAAACAATCATGAAAACGGTCGTATTGTAGCATGTAAAGTGTTTCTATGGTGGAAAAAAGTCATTTCGTGAAATGTCGTAACATTTTGCTAAAAAAACGTCATAGTATAGTATGTCGAAATTTTTCGATGAAAACGTCAAATTTTTTTGATGTGGAAAAAAATCATGAAAACGGTCGTACTATAACATGTATAATGATTCTATGGTGGAAAAAAGTCATTTCGTGAAATGTTGGAAAATTTTACAAAAAAACGTCATAGTATAGTATGTCGAAATTTTTCGATGAAAACGTCAAATTTTTTTGATGTGGAAAAAAATCATGAAAACGGTTGTATCATAGCATGTCAAATGATTCTATGGTGGAAAAAAGTCATTTTGTGAAATGTTGGACAATTTTACAAAAAAAACGTCATAGTATAGTATGTCGAAATTTTTCGATGAAAACGTGTAATTTTTTTGATTTTGAAAACAATCATGAAAACGGTCGTATTCTTCATCTTCATCTTCATCTTCAACCGCTTATCCGGGGTCGGGTCACAGGGGCAACAGATCCAGCAGGGGACCCCAAACTTCCCTTTCCCGGGCCACATTAACCAGCTCTGACTGGGGGATCCCGAGGCGTTCCCAGTCCAGTGTGGAAATATAATCTCTCCATCTAGTCCTGGGTCGTCCCCGGGGTCTCCTCCCAGCTGGTCGTGCCTGGAACACCTCCCTAGGGAGGCGCCCAGGAGGCATCCTTACCAGATGCCCGAACCACCTCAACTGGCTCCTTTCAACGCAAAGAAGCAGCGGCTCTACTCCGAGTCCCTCACGGATGACCGAGCTTCTCACCTTATCTCTAAGGGAGAGGCCAGCCACCCTCCTGAGAAAACCCATTTGGGCCGCTTGTACTCGCGATCTAGTTCTTTCGGTCATGACCCAGCCCTCATGACCATAGGTGAGAGTAGGCACGAAGATTGACCGGTAGATAGAGAGCTTTGCCTTCCGGCTCAACTCTCTCTTCGTCACAACGGTGCGGTACAGCGACTGCAATACCGCCCCCGCTGCTCCGATTCTCCGGCCAATCTCACGTTCCATTGTTCCCTCACTCGTGAACAAGGCCCCGAGGTACTTGAACTCCTTCACTTGGGGTAAAGACTCATTCCCTACCTGGAGTAGACAATCCATTGGTTTCCTGCTGAGAACCATGGCCTCCGATTTAGAGGTGCTGATCCTCATCCCAACTGCTTCACACTCGGCTGCGAACCGATCCAGTGAGCGCTGGAGGTCACAGACTGATGATGCCAGCAGAACCACATCATCTGCAAAAAGCAGCGATGAGATCCTCAGCACACCAATCTGCAAACCCTCCTCCCCCCGACTACGCCTCGATATCCTGTCCATGAATATCAGGATTGGAGACAAGGCGCAACCCTGGTGAAGGCCAACGCCCACCGGAAACGAGTCCGACTTACTGCCGAGAACCCGGACGCAGCTCTCGCTTTGGGTGTACAGGGATTGGATGGCCCTGAGAAGTGACCCCCTCACCCCCCACAGTATACCCCGGGGGACCCGATCGTACGCCTTCTCCAAGTCTACAAAACACATGTAGACTGGATGGGCATACTCCCAGGCCCCCTCAAGGATCCTTGTGAGAGTGAAGAGCTGGTCCGTTGTTCCACGGCCAGGACGAAATCCGCATTGTTCCTCTTCAATCTGAGGTTCGACTATCGGCCGGACCCTCCTATCCAGCACCCTAGAGTAGACTTTACCAGGGAGGCTGAGTAGTGTGATACCCCTGTAATTGGCACACACTCTCTGGTCCCCCTTTTTGAACAGGGGAACCATCACCCCGGTCTGCCACTCTTTAGGCACTGTCCCCGACTTCCACGCAATGTTGAAGAGGCGTGTCATCCACGACAGCCCCTCCACACCCAGAGCCTTCAGCATTTCTGGGCGAATCTCGTCAATCCCCGGGGCCTTGCCACTGCGGAGCTGTTTAACTACCTCAGTGACTTCCCCTAGGGAAATTGACGACAATCCCCCATCAGCTTCCAGCTCTGCCTCTACAAGAGAGGGCGTATCAGTCGGGTTCAGGAGTTCCTCAAAGTGCTCCTTCCACCGCCCGGTTACCTCCTCAGTTGAGGTCAACAGTGTCCCATCCTTACTGTACACAGCTTGGATGGTTCCCCGTTTCCCCCTCCTGAGGTGCCGGACAGTTTTCCAGAAGCACCTTGGTGCCGACCGAAAGTCCTTCTCCATCGCTGCTCCGAACTCCTCCCACACCCGCTGCTTTGCCTCCTTTACGGCAGCGGCTGCCGCCCCACGGGCCCGTCGGTACCTTGCAACTGCCTCCGGAGTCCTCCGAGATAACATATCCCGGAAGGACTCCTTCTTCAGTCGGACAGCTTCCCTGACCACCGGTGTCCACCACGGTGTTCGAGGGTTACCACCCCTTGAGGCACCTAAGACCCGCAGGCCATAGCTCACCGCCGTAGCTTCAGCAATGGAAGCTTTGAACATCGCCCACTCAGGTTCAATGCCCCCAGCCTCCACAGGAATGCTAGGAAAGCTCCGCCGGAGGTGTGAGTTGAAGATCTCTCGGATAGGGGCCTCCTCCAGACCTTCCCAGTTCACCCGCACTACACGTTTGGGTTTACCAGGTCTATCCAGAGTCTTCCCCCACCCTCTGATCCAACTCACCACCAGATGGTGATCAGTTGACAGCTCTGCCCCTCTCTTCACCTGAGTGTCCAAAACATGCGGCCTCAGATCAGATGATACGATCACAAAATCGATCATCGATCTTCGGCCTAGGGTGCTCTGGTACCAAGTACACTTATGAGCATCCTTATGTTCGAACATGGTATTTGTTATGGATAATCCATGACTAGCACAGAAATCCAATAACAAATGACCGCTCCGGTTCAGATCAGGTAGGCCATTCCTCCCAATCACGCCTCTCCAGGTACCTCCATCATTGCCCACGTGTGCGTTGAAGTCCCCCAGCAGAACAATGGAGTCCCCTACTGGGGCCCCATACAGGACTCCATTCAGGGTCTCCAAGAAGGTCGAATACTCTGAACTGCTGTTCGGTGCATATGCACAGACAACAGTCAGAGTTTTCCCCCCCCCACAACCCGAAGGCGCAGGGAGGCGACCCTCTCATTCACCGGGGTAAACCTCAACGTACCAGCACTCAACCGGGGATTTGTGAGTATCCTCACACCCTGGGCAACTCCAGAGAAGAATAGAGTCCAACCCCTATCCAGGAGAACGGTTCCAGAGCCGAGGCTGTGCGTAGAGGTAAGCCCCACCAGATCTAACTGATAGCGCTCCACCTCCCGCACAAGCTCCGGCTCTTTTCCCCACAGAGAGGTGACGTTCCACGTCCCCAGAGCCAGCCTCTGCCGCCCAGGTCTGGTCCGTCGCAGTCCCTGGCTTTCACTGCCACCCATATGGCAGCGCACCCAACCCCAGCGGTTCCTCCTGCGGGTGGTGGGCCCACAGGATGGAGAGGAGGGGGTCTCCACGTCGCTTTTTCGGGCTGAGCCCGGCCGGGCTCCGTGGCAAGCCCGGCCACCAGGCGCTCGCTCCCGGGCTTCCTCCGGGCCGGGTCACTCCTCCTCTTCCTCGGTTATTCATGGGGATTTTTGGTCGTATTATAGCATGTAAAATGTTTCTATGGTGGAAAAAAGTCATTTCGTGAAATGTCGTAAAATTTTGCTAAAAAAACGTCATAGTATAGTATGTCGAAATTTTTCGATGAAAACGTCAAATTTTTTTGATGCTGAAAACAATCATGAAAACGGTCGTATTATAGCATGTAAAATGATTCTATGGTGGGAAAAAGTCATTTCGTGAAATGTTGGAAAATTTTACAAAAAAACGTCATAGTATAGTATGTCGAAATTTTTCGATGAAAACGTCAAATTTTTTGATTTGGAAAAAAATCATGAAAACGGTCGTATTATAGCATGTCAAATGATTCTATGGTGGAAAAAAGTCATTTCGTGAAATGTTGGAAAATTTTACAAAAAAAACGTCATAGTATAGTATGTCGAAATTTTTCGATGAAAACGTCAAATTTTTTTGATTTTGAAAACAATCATGAAAACGGTCGTATTATAGCATGTAAAATGATTCTATGGTGGAAAAAAGTCATTTCGTGAAATGTTGGAAAATTTTACATAAAAACGTCATAGTATAGTATGTCGAAATTTTTCGATGAAAACGTCAAATTTTTTTGATGTGGAAAAAAATCTTGAAAACGGTTGTATTATAGCATGTAAAATGATTCTATGGTGGAAAAAAGTCATTTCGTGAAATGTTGGACAATTTTACAAAAAAACGTCATAGTATAGTATGTCGAAATTTTTTGATGAAAATGTCAAATTTTATTGATGTTGAAAAAAATCATGAAAACGGTCGTATTATAGCATGTAAAATGAATCTATGGTGGAAAAAAGTCATTTCGTGAAATGTTGGAAAATTTTACAAAAAAACGTCATAGTATAGTATGTCGAAATTTTTCGATGAAAACGTCTAATTTTTTTTATTTTGAAAACAATCATGAAAACGGTCATATTATAGCATGTAAAATGATTCTATGGTGGAAAAAAGTCATTTCGTGAAATGTCGTAAAATTTTGCTAAAAAAACGTCATAGTATAGTATGTCGAAATTTTTCGATGAAAACGTGTAATTTTTTTGATTTTGAAAACAATCATGAAAACGGTCGTATTATAGCATGTAAAATGTTTCTATGGTGGAAAAAAGTCATTTCGTGAAATGTTGGACAATTTTACAAAAAAACGTCATAGTATAGTATGTCGAAATTTTTCGATGAAAACGCGTAATTTTTTTGATTTTGTAAACAATCATGAAAACGGTCGTATTATAGCATGTAAAATGATTCTATGGTGGAAAAAAGTCATTTCGTGAAATGTTGGACAATTTTACAAAAAAAAGTCATAGTATAGTATGTCGAAATTTTTTGATGAAAACGTCAAATTTTTTTGATGTTGAAAACAATCATGAAAACGGTCTTATTATAGTAGGTAAAATGATTCTATGGTGGAAAAAAGTCATTTCGTGAAATGTTGGAAAATTTTACAAAAAAACGTCATAGTATAGTATGTCGAAATTTTTCAATGAAAACGTCAAATTTTTTGATGTGGAAAAAAATCATGAAAACGGTCGTATTATAGCATGTAAAATGATTCTATGGTGGAAAAAAGTCATTTCGTGAAATGTCGTAAAATTTTGCTAAAAAAACGTCATAGTATAGTATGTCGAAATTTTTCGATGAAAACGTCAAATTTTTTTGATTTTGAAAACAATCATGAAAACGGTTGTATTATAGCATGTAAAATGATTCTATGGTGGAAAAAAGTCATTTCGTGAAATGTTGGAAAATTTTGCTAAAAAAACGTCATAGTATAGTATGTCGAAATTTTTCGATGAAAACGTCAAATTTTTTTGATGCTGAAAACAATCATGAAAACGGTCATATTATAGCATGTAAAATGATTCTATGGTGGAAAAAAGTCATTTCGTGAAATGTCGTAAAATTTTGCTAAAAAAAACGTCATAGTATAGTATGTCGAAATTTTTCGATGAAAACGTCAAATTTTTTTGATGTGGAAAAAAATCTTGAAAACGGTCGTATTATAGCATGTAAAATGATTCTATGGTGGAAAAAACTCATTTCGTGAAATGTTGGAAAATTTTACAAAAAAACGTCATAGTATAGTATGTCGAAATTTTTCGATGAAAACGTGTAATTTTTTTTATTTTGAAAACAATCATGAAAACGGTCGTATTATAGCATGTAAAATGTTTCTATGGTGGAAAAAAGTCATTTCGTGAAATGTCGTAACATTTTGCTAAAAAAACGTCATAGTATAGTATGTCGAAATTTTTCGATGAAAACGTCAAATTTTTTTGATGTGGAAAAAAATCATGAAAACGGTTGTATCATAGCATGTCAAATGATTCTATGGTGGAAAAAAGTCATTTTGTGAAATGTTGGACAATTTTACAAAAAAAACGTCATAGTATAGTATGTCGAAATTTTTCGATGAAAACGTCAAATTTTTTTGATGTGGAAAAAAATCATGAAAACGGTCGTACTATAACATGTATAATGATTCTATGGTGGAAAAAAGTCATTTCGTGAAATGTTGGAAAATTTTACAAAAACCGTCATAGTATAGTATGTCGAAATTTTTCGATGAAAACGTCAAATTTTTTTGATGTGGAAAAAAATCATGAAAACGGTTGTATCATAGCATGTCAAATGATTCTATGGTGGAAAAAAGTCATTTTGTGAAATGTTGGACAATTTTACAAAAAAAACGTCATAGTATAGTATGTCGAAATTTTTCGATGAAAACGTGTAATTTTTTTGATTTTGAAAACAATCATGAAAACGGTCGTATTCTTCATCTTCATCTTCATCTTCAACCGCTTATCCGGGGTCGGGTCACAGGGGCAACAGATCCAGCAGGGGACCCCAAACTTCCCTTTCCCGGGCCACATTAACCAGCTCTGACTGGGGGATCCCGAGGCGTTCCCAGTCCAGTGTGGAAATATAATCTCTCCATCTAGTCCTGGGTCGTCCCCGGGGTCTCCTCCCAGCTGGTCGTGCCTGGAACACCTCCCTAGGGAGGCGCCCAGGAGGCATCCTTACCAGATGCCCGAACCACCTCAACTGGCTCCTTTCAACGCAAAGAAGCAGCGGCTCTACTCCGAGTCCCTCACGGATGACCGAGCTTCTCACCTTATCTCTAAGGGAGAGGCCAGCCACCCTCCTGAGAAAACCCATTTGGGCCGCTTGTACTCGCGATCTAGTTCTTTCGGTCATGACCCAGCCGAAATCCGCATTGTTCCTCTTCAATCTGAGGTTCGACTATCGGCCGGACCCTCCTATCCAGCACCCTAGAGTAGACTTTACCAGGGAGGCTGAGTAGTGTGATACCCCTGTAATTGGCACACACTCTCTGGTCCCCCTTTTTGAACAGGGGAACCATCACCCCGGTCTGCCACTCTTTAGGCACTGTCCCCGACTTCCACGCAATGTTGAAGAGGCGTGTCATCCACGACAGCCCCTCCACACCCAGAGCCTTCAGCATTTCTGGGCGAATCTCGTCAATCCCCGGGGCCTTGCCACTGCGGAGCTGTTTAACTACCTCAGTGACTTCCCCCATCAGCTTCCAGCTCTGCCTCTACAAGAGAGGGCGTATCAGTCGGGTTCAGGAGTTCCTCAAAGTGCTCCTTCCACCGCCCGGTTACCTCCTCAGTTGAGGTCAACAGTGTCCCATCCTTACTGTACACAGCTTGGATGGTTCCCCGTTTCCCCCTCCTGAGGTGCCGGACAGTTTTCCAGAAGCACCTTGGTGCCGACCGAAAGTCCTTCTCCATCGCTGCTCCGAACTCCTCCCACACCCGCTGCTTTGCCTCCTTTACGGCAGCGGCTGCCGCCCCACGGGCCCGTCGGTACCTTGCAACTGCCTCCGGAGTCCTCCGAGATAACATATCCCGGAAGGACTCCTTCTTCAGTCGGACAGCTTCCCTGACCACCGGTGTCCACCACGGTGTTCGAGGGTTACCGCCCCTTGAGGCACCTAAGACCCGCAGGCCATAGCTCACCGCCGTAGCTTCAGCAATGGAAGCTTTGAACATCGCCCACTCAGGTTCAATGCCCCCAGCCTCCACAGGAATGCTAGGAAAGCTCCGCCGGAGGTGTGAGTTGAAGATCTCTCGGATAGGGGCCTTCTCCAGACCTTCCCAGTTCACCCGCACTACACGTTTGGGTTTACCAGGTCTATCCAGAGTCTTCCCCCACCCTCTGATCCAACTCACCACCAGATGGTGATCAGTTGACAGCTCTGCCCCTCTCTTCACCTGAGTGTCCAAAACATGCGGCCTCAGATCAGATGATACGATCACAAAATCGATCATCGATCTTCGGCCTAGGGTGCTCTGGTACCAAGTACACTTATGAGCATCCTTATGTTCGAACATGGTATTTGTTATGGATAATCCATGACTAGCACAGAAATCCAATAACAAATGACCGCTCCGGTTCAGATCAGGTAGGCCATTCCTCCCAATCACGCCTCTCCAGGTACCTCCATCATTGCCCACGTGTGCGTTGAAGTCCCCCAGCAGAACAATGGAGTCCCCTACTGGGGCCCCATACAGGACTCCATTCAGGGTCTCCAAGAAGGTCGAATACTCTGAACTGCTGTTCGGTGCATATGCACAGACAACAGTCAGAGTTTCCCCCCCCACAACCCGAAGGCGCAGGGAGGCGACCCTCTCATTCACCGGGGTAAACCTCAACGTAGCAGCACTCAACCGGGGATTTGTGAGTATCCTCACACCCTGGGCAACTCCAGAGAAGAATAGAGTCCAACCCCTATCCAGGAGAACGGTTCCAGAGCCGAGGCTGTGCGTAGAGGTAAGCCCCACCAGATCTAACTGATAGCGCTCCACCTCCCGCACAAGCTCCGGCTCTTTTCCCCACAGAGAGGTGACGTTCCACGTCCCCAGAGCCAGCCTCTGCCGCCCAGGTCTGGTCCGTCGCAGTCCCTGGCTTTCACTGCCACCCATATGGCAGCGCACCCGACCCCAGCGGTTCCTCCTGCGGGTGGTGGGCCCACAGGATGGAGAGGAGGGGTCTCCACGTCGCTTTTTCGGGCTGAGCCCGGCCGGGCTCCGTGGCAAGCCCGGCCACCAGGCGCTCGCTCCCGGGCTTCCTCCGGGCCGGGTCACTCCTCCTCTTCCTCGGTTATTCATGGGGATTTTTGGTCGTATTATAGCATGTAAAATGTTTCTATGGTGGAAAAAAGTCATTTCGTGAAATGTCGTAAAATTTTGCTAAAAAAACGTCATAGTATAGTATGTCGAAATTTTTCGATGAAAACGTCAAATTTTTTTGATGCTGAAAACAATCATGAAAACGGTCGTATTATAGCATGTAAAATGATTCTATGGTGGGAAAAAGTCATTTCGTGAAATGTTGGAAAATTTTACAAAAAAAACGTCATAGTATAGTATGTCGAAATTTTTCGATGAAAACGTCAAATTTTTTGATTTGGAAAAAAATCATGAAAACGGTCGTATTATAGCATGTCAAATGATTCTATGGTGGAAAAAAGTCATTTCGTGAAATGTTGGAAAATTTTACAAAAAAAACGTCATAGTATAGTATGTCGAAATTTTTCGATGAAAACGTCAAATTTTTTTGATTTTGAAAACAATCATGAAAACGGTCGTATTATAGCATGTAAAATGATTCTATGGTGGAAAAAAGTCATTTCGTGAAATGTTGGAAAATTTTACATAAAAACGTCATAGTATAGTATGTCGAAATTTTTCGATGAAAACGTCAAATTTTTTTGATGTGGAAAAAAATCTTGAAAACGGTCGTATTATAGCATGTAAAATGATTCTATGGTGGAAAAAAGTCATTTCGTGAAATGTTGGACAATTTTACAAAAAAACGTCATAGTATAGTATGTCGAAATTTTTTGATGAAAATGTCAAATTTTATTGATGTTGAAAAAAATCATGAAAACGGTCGTATTATAGCATGTAAAATGAATCTATGGTGGAAAAAAGTCATTTCGTGAAATGTTGGAAAATTTTACAAAAAAACGTCATAGTATAGTATGTCGAAATTTTTCGATGAAAACGTCTAATTTTTTTTATTTTGAAAACAATCATGAAAACGGTCGTATTATAGCATGTAAGATGATTCTATGGTGGAAAAAAGTCATTTTGTGAAATGTTGGAAAATTTTACAAAAAAAACGTCATAGTATAGTATGTCGAAATTTTTCGATGAAAACGTCTAATTTTTTTGATGTGGAAAAAAATCATGAAAACGGTCGTACTATAGCATGTAAAATGATTCTATGGTGGAAAAAAGTCATTTTGTGAAATGTTGGAAAATTTTACAAAAAAAACGTCATAGTATAGTATGTCGAAATTTTTCGATGAAAACGTCTAATTTTTTTGATGTGGAAAAAAATCATGAAAACGGTCGTACTATAGCATGTAAAATGATTCTATGGTGGAAAAAAGTCATTTTGTGAAATGTTGGAAAATTTTACAAAAAAAACGTCATAGTATAGTATGTCGAAATTTTTCGATGAAAACGTGTAATTTTTTTGATTTTGAAAACAATCATGAAAACGGTCGTATTATAGCATGTAAAATGCTTCTATGGTGGAAAAAAGTCATTTCGTGAAATGTTGGACAATTTTACAAAAAAACGTCATAGTATAGTATGTCGAAATTTTTCGATGAAAACGTGTAATTTTTTTGATTTTGTAAACAATCATGAAAACGGTCGTATTATAGCATGTAAAATGATTCTATGGTGGAAAAAAGTCATTTCGTGAAATGTTGGAAAATTTTGCTAAAAAAACGTCATAGTATAGTATGTCGAAATTTTTTCGATGAAAACGTCAAATTTTTTTGATGCTGAAAACAATCATGAAAACGGTCATATTATAGCATGTAAAATGATTCTATGGTGGAAAAAAGTCATTTCGTGAAATGTCGTAAAATTTTGCTAAAAAAAACGTCATAGTATAGTATGTCGAAATTTTTCGATGAAAACGTCAAATTTTTTGATTTGGAAAAAAATCATGAAAACGGTCGTATTATAGCATGTCAAATGATTCTATGGTGGAAAAAAGTCATTTCGTGAAATGTTGGAAAATTTTACAAAAAAAACGTCATAGTATAGTATGTCGAAATTTTTCGATGAAAACGTCAAATTTTTTTGATTTTGAAAACAATCATGAAAACGGTCGTATTATAGCATGTAAAATGATTCTATGGTGGAAAAAAGTCATTTCGTGAAATGTTGGAAAATTTTACATAAAAACGTCATAGTATAGTATGTCGAAATTTTTCGATGAAAACGTCAAATTTTTTTGATGTGGAAAAAAATCTTGAAAACGGTCGTATTATAGCATGTAAAATGATTCTATGGTGGAAAAAAGTCATTTCGTGAAATGTTGGACAATTTTACAAAAAAACGTCATAGTATAGTATGTCGAAATTTTTTGATGAAAATGTCAAATTTTATTGATGTTGAAAAAAATCATGAAAACGGTCGTATTATAGCATGTAAAATGAATCTATGGTGGAAAAAAGTCATTTCGTGAAATGTTGGAAAATTTTACAAAAAAACGTCATAGTATAGTATGTCGAAATTTTTCGATGAAAACGTCTAATTTTTTTTATTTTGAAAACAATCATGAAAACGGTCGTATTATAGCATGTAAGATGATTCTATGGTGGAAAAAAGTCATTTTGTGAAATGTTGGAAAATTTTACAAAAAAAACGTCATAGTATAGTATGTCGAAATTTTTCGATGAAAACGTCTAATTTTTTTGATGTGGAAAAAAATCATGAAAACGGTCGTACTATAGCATGTAAAATGATTCTATGGTGGAAAAAAGTCATTTTGTGAAATGTTGGAAAATTTTACAAAAAAAACGTCATAGTATAGTATGTCGAAATTTTTCGATGAAAACGTCTAATTTTTTTGATGTGGAAAAAAATCATGAAAACGGTCGTACTATAGCATGTAAAATGATTCTATGGTGGAAAAAAGTCATTTTGTGAAATGTTGGAAAATTTTACAAAAAAAACGTCATAGTATAGTATGTCGAAATTTTTCGATGAAAACGTGTAATTTTTTTGATTTTGTAAACAATCATGAAAACGGTCGTATTATAGTAGGTAAAATGATTCTATGGTGGAAAAAAGTCATTTCGTGAAATGTCGTAAAATTTTACAAAAAAACGTCATAGTATAGTATGTCGAAATTTTTCGATGAAAACGTCAAATTTTTTTGATTTTGAAAACAATCATGAAAACGGTCGTATTATAGCATGTAAAATGATTCTATGGTGGAAAAAAGTCATTTCGTGAAATGTTGGAAAATTTTGCTAAAAAAACGTCATAGTATAGTATGTCGAAATTTTTTCGATGAAAACGTCAAATTTTTTTGATGCTGAAAACAATCATGAAAACGGTCATATTATAGCATGTAAAATGATTCTATGGTGGAAAAAAGTCATTTCGTGAAATGTCGTAAAATTTTGCTAAAAAAAACGTCATAGTATAGTATGTCGAAATTTTTCGATGAAAACGTCAAATTTTTTTGATGTGGAAAAAAATCTTGAAAACGGTCGTATTATAGCATGTAAAATGAATCTATGGTGGAAAAAAGTCATTTCGTGAAATGTTGGACAATTTTACAAAAAAACGTCATAGTATAGTATGTCGAAATTTTTTGATGAAAATGTCAAATTTTATTGATGTTGAAAAAAATCATGAAAACGGTCGTATTATAGCATGTAAAATGAATCTATGGTGGAAAAAAGTCATTTCGTGAAATGTTGGAAAATTTTACAAAAAAACGTCATAGTATAGTATGTCGAAATTTTTCGATGAAAACGTCTAATTTTTTTTATTTTGAAAACAATCATGAAAACGGTCGTATTATAGCATGTAAGATGATTCTATGGTGGAAAAAAGTCATTTTGTGAAATGTTGGAAAATTTTACAAAAAAAACCGTCATAGTATAGTATGTCGAAATTTTTCGATGAAAACGTCTAATTTTTTTGATGTGGAAAAAAATCATGAAAACGGTCGTACTATAGCATGTCAAATGATTCTATGGTGGAAAAAAGTCATTTTGTGAAATGTTGGAAAATTTTACAAAAAAAACGTCATAGTATAGTATGTCGAAATTTTTCGATGAAAACGTCTAATTTTTTTTATTTTGAAAACAATCATGAAAACGGTCATATTATAGCATGTAAAATGATTCTATGGTGGAAAAAAGTCATTTCGTGAAATGTCGTAAAATTTTGCTAAAAAAACGTCATAGTATAGTATGTCGAAATTTTTCCATGAAAACGTCAAATTTTTTTGATGTGGAAAAAAATCTTGAAAACGGTCGTATTATAGCATGTAAAATGAATCTATGGTGGAAAAAAGTCATTTCGTGAAATGTTGGACAATTTTACAAAAAAACGTCATAGTATAGTATGTCGAAATTTTTTGATGAAAATGTCAAATTTTATTGATGTTGAAAAAAATCATGAAAACGGTCGTATTATAGCATGTAAAATGAATCTATGGTGGAAAAAAGTCATTTCGTGAAATGTTGGAAAATTTTACAAAAAAACGTCATAGTATAGTATGTCGAAATTTTTTGATGAAAATGTCAAATTTTTTTGATTTTGAAAACAATCATGAAAACGGTCGTATTATAGCATGTAAAATGATTCTATGGTGGAAAAAAGTCATTTCGTGAAATGTTGGAAAATTTTACAAAAAAACCCGTCAGTGTTGTATATCGAAATTTTTCGATGAAAACGTCTAATTTTTTTGATGTGGAAAAAAATCATGAAAACGGTCGTATTATAGCATGTAAAATGAATCTATGGTGGAAAAAAAAGTCATTTCTTGAAATGTTGGAAAATTTTACAAAAAAAAGAGTTTTTTTCATGAAATTTTTCAACATAGTATAATATGACTTTTTTAATCGTAAAATCTTTTTAAATACTATAATATTATTGTTTTCATGACAATTTTCAAGATTCAATACTATGACCTTTTTTTCAGAAAATTTTTTGTCATGCTATACTGTGAATTTTTTTATGAAATTTTTCAACATAATTTTATTTGACTTTTTTATCATAATATTGTTTAAGATAAGATAAGATATTCCTTTATTAGTCCCACAGTGGGGAAATTTAACTTAAATAAATTTAATTTAAATTAATTAAATTTAATTTAACATACTATATTATTGTTTCCATGACATTTTTCAAGATTCGATACGATGACCTGTTTTTCATGAAATTTTTTAAGATTCGATACTATGACCTCTTTTTCATGAAATTTATCAACATACTATAAGACTTTTTTTAATCATAAAATCTTTTTAAATACTATATTATTGTTGTCATGACATTTTTCAAGATTCGATACTATGACCTTTTTTCATGAAATTTTTCGACAGACTATAAAATGACTTTTTTCGAAATACTACACTATTACTTTTTTCGACATACTATACTGACTTTTTTCGACATACTATGACTTTTTCCAAAATACTACACTGACTTTTTTCAAAATACTACATTATGACGTTTTTTGACATACCATACTATGACATTTTTTGACATGCTATACTATGACTTTTTTCATGAAGTTTTTCTACATACTATACTATTGACATACGAAAAAAAGTCACGAAAAAAGTTATGAAAAACTTCAGTATAGTATGTCGAAAAATGTCATAGTATAGTCAGTCAAAAAAGTCATGAAAAAAGTCACAGTATAGTATGTCAAAAAACGTCATAGTTTAGTATGTCGACAATGTCCAGAAAAAAAGTCATAGTATGTCGAAAAAAGTTATGAAAAAAGTCAGAGTATAGTATGTCAAAAAACATCATAGTATAGTATGTCGAAAAAAGTCATGAAAAAAGTCAGTGTAGTATGTCGAAAAAAGTCATGAATAAAGTCAGTGTAGTATGTCGAAAAAAGTTATGAAAAAAGTCATAGTGTAATATGTTGAAAAAAGTCAGTATAGCATGTCAAATAAAGTCACAGTAAAAGGTCACAGTATCGTAAGTCGAAAAAGTTCATAAAAAAGTCATAGTAAAGTATGTCAAAAAGTCACGAAAAAGATATAGCATAAAAACCGGTGTAAAATGTTGAAAATATGTTGACGTACCATACTATGACTTCTTTCAACATACTATACTGACATTTTTCGACATACACTATTAATATTTTAACTTATTCAACAGTACAACTTAAAAAAAACATACTATAACTTTTTTCTGACATACTATAATGTTTTCATCGATATACTAGCTTATGACCTTTTATCAACATGCTATATTATGACTTTTTTGACATACCAGTGTAACTTTTTTAACACACTACACTCTTTTATGGCCTTTTCTATGACATACTATAGTATGACTGACTTTTAATTACAACAACTAACGTTACAATGGCTACTACAACAAATATTATTCTAATTAGCAGTATGCTATTCTGTACTTCAACTACTACAACTGCACCTACTAGTTGATTTTATGGTCACCTGTTTGTTCCTTGAGCTCCAGGTCTCGTCTCCTCCAGGTCCTTCATGCCTCTTTGCTCATTCAGCGGTCTGGACAGAAATCAGAGACATTCACACCAACATTTAGAAAACCTATCGGTCGGTAAGTAGGTGAGTTTTCATTCATCATACCATCATATTCATCATCAATGATCAAGTATTTAAAAGGCCACTTAACTCTGGTGGTGTTTCCTCCGCCGGGGTCTGGGCTTCAGCGCTGTCCGGCTTTAAGGTGCCAGGTGTCAGGTGTCGGGGAAGTCCGTCGGTCCGGAGCAGGGAGACCAAAAGCACTCCTTTATTCTTCTGTTTCTCCCTCAATCTGCTCCCCACAGACTCAGCCGTTTGCTGTGGTGTCCTCCTGCTGCTCTGGTTGGTTCTCTGAGACACTCCCTCCCACAGGTGCAGCCACTTAACCCTCTCAGGTTAATCACTCCAGTCTCCTCCCTCCATTAGGAAACACTAAAGGCCCAACTCCAGCCCGGCCCCTACAGCCTCCCTCTCTGTTTGTAGTCACACTCGTAGCTCCATGAGGCAGCCTTCAATATAACTCAGCTTCAGGTGTCGAGATAAAGACATTAGAACTGCAATATCTGTCATTAAAAACGTGTTTTACATGTTTGTGAATGTTCGCAGTCATTCAGGTCATGGTATCCGAGTACGGGTTAAATCAGCAGCAACTGGACTTGGTTTAGATCAGACCTGGGCATTATACAGCTCGTAGCCGGGAGATCTCAGACAATCCCCACAATTTTACTTGGGAAGCTAAAAAACAGTAAAGAAAATAGCTTTTGTTTTGAAATGCTTGTGTATTGTCAGTGTGCTTCTTCCTGTCTCACTTGACATTGATTTGCCTGCTCACCTGCTGAGGCGGCATGTCTATAATAACTCATGGACTGTATTAGTATTTTTTTAGAGGTTGGCAGTAAGATAAAAACCACAAAAAATTAACATGTTACAGATTAAAATATTGACTAATATATGTCATTTTGTGAACCATTTCTATGTATTAGATACTGTGATGGTTAAAATAAAATTCATAGAGTTTGTTGTGACTGTAGCTGCAGAAACAGCCATGTTTAATAAATAAAGTTATAAAAACACACTAAATGAGGCCTATCTGTGACACTGGGATCTGGCATCTGCCTACAACCAGTGGAATAATAGTCAGACTTTGTGGCTAGTTGTGTCACGTTAGAAAAGAGAGATTTTTTTTTAAAAATATCTGATATGCTGCAATAGTTTCCTCAATAAGAAAGATGTGATGTCTCTCTGGAGCTACGATGCCTGCAGGTTTCGTACTCCCTCCCCTCCATAAACTACGCCTATGGAGGTACACTACAGTCACACTGACTGTATTTATGCAGTTTAAGGTGAATTAAATTCAGGTTAATCCATCAGGAAAATAAACGGCCATGAATAAAACAGCTATGTGTCAGAAAGCCTGAACTCCTGTTTGAAATATAGACCACTATCTGGCACATTAATCAAAACAAAGAGCTGCCATTTATAAAGAATATATTTATTAGTGCATCCAGCTGTGTACGAGTCCACGGCTTACTGTATAAACTGTAACTGAGATCGCACATTTACTTCTTGGGTGTACGAGTTGTGAACATTGTGTTCTTCAGTTGACTTTTTCAAAGTACTCCTTGGATCCCTCTGGGGTTGGTTTGATCTGAAAAACAAATACTTTCCACTGATTACATACCAAAGAGCTTCTTCAAATTACATATCCTGAAAACACACACAGGTAAATAACACAACGAACTAGAAACAAAAACAGACAGTTGGATATAATTTACGTCTCCAACAGAAATAAACAGGAGAATTTAGGTTTCAGCACTGAACTGGTTGAAAATGGTAATTTGCATTTATATATATATCACCTTTCTAGTCTTCTGACCCGTCAAAGTCAGTCAAGAGCAAAGATATTCAGTGTGTGATAAATGAGGTTGTTTCTTCATGTAAAATCAGATTTGTGGTTTAAATTTCAGTTAAGCTGCTTTATTTTAGGCTTTTAGCAAAGGCAGCTCATTTTTGACCCTTAGCACAAGGAGAGTATGGAGAATATTAAGACTTCACAAGGATTAAAATGTGCATCATCACCTCCTCAGTTGGAGGTGAACTTTAGCCAGTTTGTTCGAGATGATCACCGAGTCTCTCCGTGTTTCATTTCGCTGCCACTGTCAGCTAGTTGTGAAGGACTTGGTGACTTCAGTCAGGAGGGCAACAATCGTTTTACAGATACTGGGCGCCACCTATTGCTGTGGCTGTATACTGTCTAGACCTAGACTAGTCTAGACCTCATATATAAGACGCCCCCACTTCAACAGACTCACCCTGAAGGAAAAAGAGCTGTCTTATATTGGGACCAGTAGGCTGGTGTTTGACAAACTCTTTCTGGGGAGCACTTGGGGATGGTATCAGTGTCTGAAAGGACTCACCGTTGGGGACTCAGGGGTCCAGCTGGCCGGACACACCTCGCCGTGCGTCTCCACAAACTGGAACGCCTTCACCAAACGAAGCGTCTCTTCTACACAGCGGCCCACTGGGAGGTCGTTCACACTCATGTGTCTCACCACACCGTTTGGGTCAATGACAAACAAGCCCCTGAAGGACAATAACGTACATTAAAAATTAGCAAGCATCTTTCTAAACAACAAACAGAAAACACTATATCACAGGAAAACAGACAAAAAATGTAGTAAATACTGTCACACAGGTAATAAAACAGTTCAGTAACAGTGGTATCAGAAGTACTGATACCTGACTACACACTACAAATAACTCAGGAAAGCATGTTAACTGTTAACACTAAACACACCACCGTAACCCTAGAATGTTTCAACTGGAGTATTATAGGTCTACTACAGAAGATGTGTAACCCAAATAGTATAATAAGAGCAATAAAACCATTGATTATGACTGACACCGTTTTACATGCTGAGAGAAATGACGAATCAATAGGAATAAGTTGTAATAGACCACTGTTACACCAACATGTGAATAACAGAGTAAACTTTTTTGTTTCCACTTCAAACACTGGACATGTGTAAAACATGGCCAACATATTTGTCTTTTACTCAAAACAGTCCTGCAACAACAGTATGATACCATAAATAAAAATACCAAGAATAAGGAAAAGAAAAGGTCTCTACTGAAAGCAGTGGCAGATGGATGTGGTGTTAGCCAAATGACAAATAACAGCAGCAATAATGATGGTTATAACACTAACTTTAGTTTAGTAATGAGTCCTTTATGGTTCTCAATATCACACCCTCCTACATCTCTACTGGTTTTGTCTTTTCTGTTTCTTCACTGTATTTTACCAGCAAAGTTACAAAAATGCTGCATCACAGTGCAAATAAACTACACCACTGCTTATGTACTAAATTCAATGATATATCTGTAAATTGTGTTGGAAATTACATTTCAGTATTTAACAAATAATAAAATAGTGAGACTTCCATGTCCTGTGATGGCAGCGGTGCATAGATCACATAATGAGCGTACCTGAGTGCAATGCCTGGACCCTCCAGCAGCACCCCATAGTCTCTGGAGATCTGCTTGTTGAGGTCAGACAGCAGGGGGATGTGGATGTTGCCCAAGCCTCCAGTCTGACAAAACATTAAAACAAAAACTTTAACACCGACACAGCTGATCCTTCACTCAGCCCCTCCCTATAACGGCCACTATCCAATCCCGTGTTAGCAGCCGTAGGTCGGTGCTCGGAGGCCTGTCAGGCTTGTCAACAGTGGATATCGTCAAAGTTTAGAGGGTACGGTGTCGGATTTTTTTGCTTTTCCAAAGTCAAAAACTCAAGAGGAGCGATGTCTGATGTGGATTAAACAGTGTGGAAGACTTGATGAATCCATCGAAAATCAACAAAAACGTCTTTGTTTGCTCCAAGATGAGACGAAGCCTCCAGGAACCAGTTGTTGATCCCAACATGGACGACCATGTATGGCCAACAGTGGTACTGAAACTACTGTGTCCTTCACATGATGCCACTGGGCCAGAAAGACTTTTTCTCATAGACTTTCATTTAAATTATATATATATATATATATATATATATTTGCCTGCGTTGAACTTTGCACCATGTGTCTGTTACTGAATGATCATTAAACTGAGGGAGAGCACCTTGCGTGGCGTGTTGATCCACGCCAGGTGGGTGAAGTGGGAGTCCACAGACACGCCCACCACCTCACAGTTGATGTCGTGGAACTCGCTGGCCTTGTCGCTGAATGAGATGATCTCCGTTGGACACACAAAGGTGCTGCGATATGACAAACACAGAGAGACATTTAAAAAAGCTGTGTGAGCAAAATGTGTGGATTCAGTCCCAAAGCAACATAATGGGATCAAATTTCTGCTGGTTGCCATTAGAGAGGTACTTAAACATTTGACTCAATGTACATTTCAATCAATAGTAGGGAAAGCCACCATGTTAGTCATGTCACAAACACTCACAAGTCCA